>VZRW01009536.1:28893-248214 GCA_013398125.1 Aegotheles bennettii | reverse complement strand
TGGAAGTCCATGGTGAGAGTTTTTCTCCNCTAACGTGGCTAAGGATCAAGAACTGTATCATTTCATGATCGCTCAGCCCAAGACGGCCTCCGACAACCACATCGCCTACCTGTCCTTCCCTGTTTGTGAATAACAGGTCTAACAAGGCACCTTCTCTGGTGGGCTCACTTATCAGCTGAGTCAAGGAGTTATCTTCCATGCACTCTAGGAACTTCTTGGATTGTTTTCTCTCTGCTGTGTTATATTTCCAGCAGACGTCTGGTAAGTTGAAGTCCCCCACAGGAACAAGGGCCTGCGACTTTGCAGCTTCTGCCAGTTGCCTACAGAACAGTTCATCGACCTCTAACAGCAGAAAAGCAGTCCTAGAAAGCAGTTTCTCTTACCCTTAATGTTTGGCCTGCCTATCATACTTTTAAAATATTTTATTTTTACATTCTTTGCTCCCAGATATGGAGTGTACCTTCTGTGGCTCTCAGCTGTACCCCAGCAGCCATCATGTCATTTTCAAAGATTTCTAGTAAGTAGTTTCAGTTCCCAGGAAGGAACCGGATCAGTCCCCACCGAGTACCAAATCCAAGCTGAGTCCGTTCAGCTGAGCATACAGCACCAACCCACTCACAGTTAAGCTGTGATGGACTAGTCACATACCACATTGTAACTCCCAGTTCCGCTGGGCAGCAAAACACCAAGCTGGCTCAGTAGGCTGTTGATGTGGACTTCTGAAACTGGAATGCAGCTATGCTGCTTTCAGGTGTGGCCTGGCTCTGGAAGTAGTTTAGTCACATTTGTATGGTGTTGCTTTGACAGGTGAGACTTGAAAGATTTCACCTGGTAGACTGGTAAGATCTATGTATGCAAGCTCTCATGTCTCTGCATCTTTGGCCTTGTTAATCTACAATTTGGTAAAGGAATACAGCATAACTGTTCTAGATAAAAGTGGTTGTATGCTGATTGAGCTTTACATCAGAATATCTCCCAAAGGCTCCAGAACTAGTTGGTTGAAAAAGGCATCTTTAAAAGGAGTAAAACATTATTTATTTCGGACCATGTCTGTGTGCCAGGATACTTCACAGAGTATTCCTACTGGTCTTCCTTGCTACTTCGATTTCTTTTAGCATTGCACGCTGTGTCCCTCTCCTGCCCCCTTCAGAGAGGCAGTTGGTACTGTAACCTTGCTAAGGCATTTGCAATTTTAAGAAATAGAGATTTTAATTGCTGTAGATTTTGAAATACACTCTTCTCAGAGATGAACCGCATTAAGCATTGAACAGTGTTACACATTCTGTGGATCACGATCATGCACCTCTGAAGCACATAGAGAGAGTTCCAAATAAGATGTGTTGGCGGTTTGAATCACATATATTTATTTGGGATGTTTGTAATCTATCTGTGCATCCCAGCTCTCATGCCCCGTTTAGGTGATCAAGACTCTTATCTGCCTTATCAAAGGAAATGTGATATAATAGTAGCAGAAACATCTTCTTTTGTTGCCCTGAGTAAGCAGGGATAGCAGTGATAATTACCAAAAGTGATATACCTGCACACATCTTGTTAGGAGGGTGCAGGAGGCTTTTTTTTCTTGCCATGAAATCCTCTGCTAGGGCGGTGTTAGCACTCTCAGGCCCCCTGGCGCTGTCACATTGGGAGTGCTCCTGGCTGTGGGCAAAGGATGGCACAGAGCCAGAAGTATTATTTTAGCTGTCAGAACATAAGTTATGCTCAGTTCGTATTTTAAAACATCGGAAGAACATTCTAGAAACACATATATATTAACTTAAAGATGAAAATTACTGAAATGAAATAAAAAATGAAATAAAATTAAATCTGTGGCCACAGACATTGGTCTCAAGTATGTGTCTCTCTTGATCAGCTGTATGGCCTTCAGATTACTTTTCTGATTTGCTGCTTGTGCCTTCATGTTTTTTTCTTCTGTTAAGAACAAGTCTGAGATTGTAGCAACAGGAGGGTTTCAGCGGCCTGTGGTCATTGGTAAGTATTGTAACTAAATATTGTTCATAAACTTGATGAACTGATCACATCTAGATAATGGTTGACATACTATAAAATAAAATCTAGCCACGCAACCAAATGTTAAAAAAAACTTTTAGAATTTGATACTAAGTCTTTGGTTTTTAGATTTCATGTATAGACATAGCCTATTCATCTGTAATGATATTTTATAAATAATAGGCTGTATTAAACCATTCTTCTCTTTCAAAAGGTTATGGGTACCTACTCCCAATCCTTTTTTTTCCACAAGCCATGATATATAATAAATAATAAATGTCTTCCTCCAGTGTTTCTGCTTTCAACTGCTTGTAACTTGTCAGAGGTATATTAGGATACAAAATTAATGTGTCAACAGAAAGTGTCATATATTATCACCTCTGTCCTACTCATTGATTGCAAACTGCAAGCACGAGACATTCTCCATGGAAATATGTGGATTTGTCTCTGGCTGTAACTCACAGTGAGTCAACAACAGACTCTTTGTGTCATCCTTTGCTTAAATCAATAGGGTGTTTTGCTAAATTTGTAATGCTGTTTTCTTTAGAAGCAACACAGTCTTTCAAACAGAAAAAATATATGCCACCATGATTAATAGTTTGAAGCCAAACAGTGTATGAGCTTCCCTTGAATAAGTCATGATAAAAGGCAGTTACTGTATTTTGTATCTTAAATAATATAAAAAAAATATTCTGAAATTAATAAATGTTGGGCATTTGCCTGTTCTTGTTAATCAAACATGGAACAATATGTAATTTAATTTATATTAATTAATATTTAACTTGTAGAGCCTTTCTTCTGTATGTGGGCTGATAATATGCTATCATTAGTCCTCTTACTGATAGTCATCTGGCCTATGTGTGATAATTTCAGAGGCTTTTAAGACCAACCATCAACTTAAAGTGACCAACTATTAGGTATCTCTTTTTTCCATGCTGCTTTTATCTTCGAGTAGGAAAAATGAGGAAAGCTATCTGCATTTTGTAAAAATGTCAAAAATCCAAATGTTTCTAGTTTCATTTTTAACACATTTAATATTTTGGCAAAGTGAGAAAGTTAACTTTATGATTTTTTTATTAAAAGAAAGTAAATTTCTTAAACTGTAGGACTGAGTTGTTATAGACATCTTTTGGACTGTATAAAGCCATCGTTTACCAACAGGCTACCAAAAGGCAAGGAAACAATATTTTTTTCTATAGAGATCATTAAAATTAACATGCTATTTTTTTAAGTTCATAGGATATAATTCTACATTTTAAGTAATTTTTATGAGAAATGGGGAAAGAATACTTTAGATACAACAGACTTAGCAAAAGAATTGTGTTTAATATTCAGCATGCATATTGCTTTTTAAAGATCTTCTAACAGAACATAATCTTTTCTTTTAGCCTCCTCCAAATTCTTGATGCTTTCCAAAAAAACAGTTGATATTTTTCTCCAAATTTGGCAGATGTTTTACACCTATTTTTTTGCTTGTTTTTGTTTTTTGAATGATGCAGTTGACTATTGTTAAGTCTTTAGAATATGTGCAGATATCTTGGGCAGTGAAAGTGAAACTTCATAATTGTGAAGAGCACATCATTTAGTAGGTTATATGAAACTATATTTTTAGGACCAATATAAAGGGTCTCTGGAACAGACCTGTTCTCAAGCAATTAATTAAAGTGCTTTCTTATAATCCCTCATGTTGTGTGGGGGGGTACCACCTTTAGGTATACAGAAGAAATAAAGTGTCCTGAATATTCTCCCCTGCTTTGTTCCTTCAGCTGTTGGAGCAGTGGTGAGAAAGGTAAAAATTATGAGTGGCTACCTAGTTAAGATACTGCCATTGAAATTAATTTAATATGGATATGGGGAACAACAACTGACTATATGGCTGGTGCCATTGCGAGGGTTTTGGCTTTTATGACAGTGGGATGTTCTTTGCTGACTACAACATCATAGGGAGGGATGGAATCCACCTGTCTAGAAGAAGCAAGGGAATCTTTGGCAGCAGGCTGGCCAACTTGGTGAGGCAGGCTTTAAACTGAACGATTTGGGGGCTGAGGTCCAAAATAGCAATGCTCATGCCATCACATCCAACTGGGGAATATGCCAGGCCAACCAGAGCTGTGATGAATGCTCCTTAGCTGCCTCCCAAAATGAGAATCAGAAGGCCAACCATGCCAAGGGTCTGTATGGCTATGGAGTATCCTCTTGTACCCCTCTAGGGAAATCTGTGCCCTCATCTCCCTCTCTGAAATGCCTGTATGGCAACGCAAGCAGCATGGGGAATAAACAGAATGAATTGGAGATCTGTGTGCAGTCACAGGGCCATGATCTCATTGCAATTACAGAGACATGGTGGGATAGCTCGCATGACTGAAATACTGTCATGGATGGCTGTGTACTTTTTAGGAAAGACAGGTCAGCAATGTGAGGTTGTGGAGTTGTTCTTTATGTGAGAGAGCAACTGGAATGTACTGAGCTCTGCCTAGGATAGAGGATGAGCGAGTTGAGAGCTTATGGGCAAGAATTAAGGGGCAGGCTAACGTGGGAGACACTGTTGTGGCTGTTTACTACAGGCCACCTGATCAGGATGAGGAAGTTGATGAGGCTTTATACAAGGAGTTGAAAGTAGCTTCACGATCACAAGCTCTGGTTCTCATGGGGGACTTCAACTATCCTGATATTTGCTGGAAAGGCTACACAGCCAGGTATGCATGGTCCAGGAGTCTCCTGCAGGGGATTAAAGATAACTTTTTGACACAGGTGGTTGAGGAGCAACAAGGAGAGGTGTGCTGCTGGACCTTGTGCTAACAAAGGAGAACTGGTTGAGGATGTGAAGGTTGGGGACAGCCTTGGCTGCAGTAACCAAGAGATGGTAGAGTTCAGGATTGTGTCTGGGGGATGCAGAACAAGGAAGTAGGATTACCACCCTGGATTTCAGGAGAGTTAACTTTGGCTTCTTCAAGGAATCACTTGGAGAAATCCCATGTGTTAGGGCTCTAAAATGTAGGAGAGTCCAAGAGAGCTGGTTAATATTCAAGCATCACTTCCTCCAGGCTCAAGATTGGTGCATCCCTACGAGTAAGGAATCAAGCAAAAGAGGCAACAAACCTGCATGAATAAGCAAGGAGTTGTTACAAGAACTCAAATGGAAGAAGGAACTTTGCAGAATGTGGAAAAAGGGACTGGCCACTTGGGAGGAATACAGGAACGTTGTCAGAATATGCAGGGATGCACTGAAAAGCTAAGACCTGCTTGGAACTAAATCTGGCAAGGGATGTCAAGGACAACAAGAAGGACTTCTTCAGGTACATCAGTAGCAAAAGGAAAACTACAGAAAATGTAGGCCCACTGTTGAATGAGGTGGGTGCCCTGGTGATGAAGGATACAGAGAAGACGGAGTTACTGAATACCTTGTTTGCTTCAGTCTTTGCTACTAAGGCTGGCCCTCAGGAGACCCAAACCCTGGAGGTAGGAGATAAGGTTGGAGAAAGGAAGATTTTCCCTTGGTTAAAGAGAATTGGGTGAGAGATCACTTAGGCACATTGTATGTCCACAAATTCATGGCCCTGAGGGGATGCACCCATGAGTGCTGAGGGAGCTAGCAGATGTCATTGCTAGACCACTCTCCATTATCTTTGAAAGGTCATGGTGAACAGGAGAGGTGCCTGATGACTGGGAGAAATCCAGTCTTTAAAAAAGGCAAGAAGGAGGACCCAGGAAACTACAGTCAAGTCAGCCCCACCTCCATCCCTGGTAAAGTGATGTCATCTGTAAGCATGTGGAGGAAAAGAAAATTATCAAGAGTAGTCAGCATGGGTTCACCAAGGGGAAATCATGCTTGACCAATTTGATAGCCTTCTATGATGGCATGACTAGCTAGGTAAATGAAGGGAGAGCAGTGGATGTTGTCTACTGTCCCGGTTTAGCAACAGCCAGGGCAAGCCACAACCCAGAGACAGATTTTTACTTCTACCACCCCCCTCGGAAAATAGAAGGGGAGCAAGGAAGAAAGGCTCAATGGTTGGAAATTAAAACTATAACAAATTTAATGGCACAGGGAAAGGGAGCAACAGGTGGGGAAAAAAAGGGGAAAATATATATATATATACAAATACATACAACCCGACTCCAATGACCGCCAATGACGTCTTGAAAGGTCCTTCACTTCAAGGCCGATGGGGGTAAAAGAGAGTCCAAAACCCCAGCACCCGATGCAGTTGGATGCCACAGACCACGTGGCGAGCTGGTAACAAAAGGCTGGGCCTCCTCCTCTGGGCTGGCTCCACGTGGTGACAGGCAGGAAAAGGAGCGTGGGAGAGAGAAAGCGAGAGAGAGCGGAAGAGAGGAAGAGAGAGCGAGCTTCCTGTCCTCCTGGCTTTATAGAGCTTGGCAGGAAATGGGAGGGAATACTGATACCTGATACCTGATACCCTAGACCCCTTTTCACAACAGGGTCCTAAACTTCACCCCTCCCTCATTGGGTCCTTGCAGCAAAAGCCGTAAGATTTTGCCTGCTCCCTCAAACTATAACATCTATCTTGACTTCATCAAGGCTTTTGGCATGGTCTCTCATAGCATCCTCATAGGGAAGCTTAGGAAGTGTGGGTTAGATGAGTGGATGGTGAGGTTGATTGAGAACTGGAATGATGGCAGAGCTCAGAGGGTTGTGATCAGTGGTGTGGAGTCCAATTGGAGGCCTGTAGCTAGTGGTATCCTCCAGGGGTCAGTACTGGGTCCTGTCCTGTTCAACATATTCATCAATGGCCTGGATGAAGGGACAGAGTGTACCATCAAGAAGTTTGATGATGATACCAAACTGGGAGGAGTGGCTGATACACCAGAAGGCTGTGCTGCCATTCAGTGGGACCTGAACAGGCTGGAGTGTTGGACGGAGAGGAACCTCATGAAGTTCAACAAAGGCAAGTGTAGGGTCATGCACCTGGGGAGGAATAAACCCCAGGCACCCATCCAGATTAGGGGTTGACCTGCTGGAAAGGGGCTCTGGGGAGAAGGACCTGGGAGCTCAAGTTAACCATAATCTAGCAATATGCCCTTGTGGCCAAGAAGGCCAGTGGCATCCTGAGGTGCATTAAGAAGTGTGTGACTAGCAGGTTGAAGGAAGTTATTCTCCCTCCCTACTCTTCCCTGGTGAGGCCACATCTGGAGTATTGTGTCCAGTTCCAGGCTCCCAAGTTCAAGAAAGACAAAGAACTACTGGAGTGCGTAGAGCAAAGGGCTACAAAGATGACTGGGAGACTGGGGCATCTGTCTCATGAGGAAAGGCTGAGGGACTTGGGTCTGTTTAGCCTGGAGAAAAGAAGACTGAGAGGGGATCTTACCAATGCTTATAAATATCTAAAGGGTGGGTGTCAAGAGGATGGGGCCAGACTCTTCTCAGTGGTGCCCAGTGAGGACAAGGGGCAACAGACAGAAACTGGTACACATGAAGTTCCATCTAAACATGAGAAAAAAAACTTCTTTACTTTGAGGTTGACAGAGCACTGGAACAACCTGCCTTGAGAGGTTGTGGAGTCTCCTTCTCTGGAGACATTCAAAACCCACCTGGATGCGATCCTATGCCACCTGCTCTAGGCAGGGGGTTGGACTAGATAACCTACAGAGATCCCTTCCAACCCCTGCCATTCTGTGATTCTATAATATGCATATAAGTGAACTAGATGGCAGTAGCAAACATTGAGTTAGTTTCACAAGTTTATGGCACGTAAAGGTAATTAGGAGTAGATTAAGTGAAGAGTGAAGTAAAAAAGATAAAAGGACAAAGCAGGAAACAAAGGATGAGAAAATAAGGGTATGACATGAAACTGGGATCTGAGAAGTTACAGAAGGTTGCAGAAAATAGCTAATGAGAATAGTGCAAAACAAAGCTCAAGATTTTAACTTTTATTTTTCCTTTTTGTCTACACAAATCTCTCTTTGGCCATTTTTGTGCTGTTTCTGCTAGCACTAACTGCAAGATATGTTCTGCCTTCAGCTATTCTCATACAAATCTGTATATATTGAAGCAAAGCTAGACTCTGGTGTCTGCATCATGGAGGAAGCATCACTAGCACATTTTAGAAAGGTTCTGAAAAGCAAGAACAGCTGAAAAAGGAAAAGAAAGAAAAAAGATAGTGAAGGCAAATCTTTTAAGTGAAATATGCTGATAGTGAGAGTGGTAGACTCGGGCTTCTGCATGTATACCTATTTGCATGATAAGCTGGGTGCTTTCAGGTGCCTCAAAAGAGAGATTCACTTTTAAGAGGAATCGTGGCCACTGAGTACCAGGGAGTAGCAAGAGTGGGACTCTATGGTTAAAGGCAAACCAGGAGCTGAGAGCAGCACAGGAGCAGTAGCACTTGAGCTGGATAAGCGAAGCAGAGTGGCAACAGCAACAAGTCCTGTGAACAATCCAGGGATTGTGAGGCAAAGCAAGTCACCATGCCAGATCTCAGGTGAATCCAGGAAATCCAAACAGCAATGCAGGGATGGGTATAGTAGATACACCTACAGAATAGAGCAACCTGTGGCAAAATAGATCTTCTGGGATCATGGGCAGGGGTTGTGAGTAGAGGTCCTGGATGGGGCTCATCAGGACCATTACAGCCTAGTGGTGCTCTCAGCCCTGACACTGAGCTTTTTAAACTGATCGAGCCCAAGTGGAGCTCTTCTGTGACATAACTTGGCAGGCCAAACTTTGCAGTGAATACATGAGTGCAGGGTATAATAACCAGATTAAGATTGCACCGATTAGTCATGTGTAAAGTATGCCAAGTTAAAAAGCTTCTGATTGTTTCAGATGACCTTGAGTAGGCATCAGGTCTCTTGTAGAAATTACATGTATAACTGTTGTGAAAAGAAATAGGTTTGTGATCTTTCTCATTTGTTTTATTTGGTCTAGCGCATATGTCTTAATGTGCAAGACAAGGACAAGTAAGCAGACCAGTGCTTGTGTTAAGATTTGAGTAAATGCCAAAGGCCAATGTTTTCCCCTTTCTGCATATTGGTAGTAGTGGAAGGTCTTGTTAAAGCCAACTCATTCTTGTGTGCAACTACGGGACTGAACATTTCTTACTTCAGAAGGTCTGTGTAAGTGCCTAAGTCTCCATCCTTTAAATCATGTGAAAGATTGTTTAATCCTCCTTCCTGCCAGTTCTCAATTTTCTATTAACTCAAAGAAATAAAAAAATGAAATAATCAAATATTTGGCAATAAAACAACTCTAGATCTTCATATGGATTGAATGTGGTTAACTGTTTCACTCAATATCTTTCTAATTTTTCATTCAATTATATGAAAAGAAAAAATTCCGTTGAAGAAAACCCATGTGTGAGAGGAAGATATATTTGATTGGGTTTTTATAGTGTGAAAATTACTCTGCTAAAGTCTGCAACTTCTCAAATGAAACAATGGGACTACATGCAAGTGTGAGGGTATACCTACATGGCATTTCTTTTTGTGTGTCTGTTGAGACTTTCAGTGGCAAGAAATTCTTTAGTGGACTCTGAGATAGAAAAGTATAAATGTATTCTGTCAACATTATGCTATATATTATAGCAATGGCAGAATCTGATCCAGAAACAATTAAAATCTCAGTATATTAAAAAAAAATACAATTGATTATTTTATATGCTAAATTTGCCTCTATGACTTACTACCCTGCAGTACTACATACTGAAGCAGGCAAAAATGCAAGAACAATACAGACCTGTTTTTCCTCCCCCAAGGAATTAGCTGTATTTAACTAAATTGCTGTGCTTTTTTGTATATTCTGAGATGTAATCAAGCAGAATCTGCACTTGTGAAAATGTTTTACAGTGTATAGGCAACAGTGTGTTAATATTAGAGGATGCGCACTAATTATTTCTATTGGCTTTCCTGTTTGTAAAGTCTGTATCTAAATAATTTTTAGGTGTGTTAATGTTTCATATAACCATTTCCTATTGAAAAAAATAGAACTCAAAGCATACTCTAGATTACAGGTAAATTTATCTGTGGCAGGTAAACATGCATATTTAGATTATGCCAGCATCAACTTAGATCAATAAATAAAGTTTACACTTAAATCTCAGTTTGGCTTCTAAGTAGTCTGTAAGTGCAGAACCCTGCTGATTTAACACTCTCGTTCTCTAGAAAAAAGGCTTATGCTGAAGAACAGGAAATGAAGCTCAAGAACTTTCCTTTCTATAAGAAAGTAACTGATGCTTTTTCTCAATGTGTTTTAATTAATCTGAATAAAGCCACCTGTATTTTTGGCATATAGTGGCAAACTGAGCCCATTATGAACACAAGGTTAGTGATTAATACCTAAAAACAGAATAGCAACCAAATGGTTTCAAATCTCTAGGGTATTAGAAGCCAGTAGAAACTATGCAGCATGTAAATAAACATGCAGCTAAAACTTTTATGGCACATAACATTATTTGGTATCCAACTGGGTTCATAGGGTTTCCTCATATACATCTGTATTAAGGGTAAAATTACGCCTATATATAAAAAATAGATATACAAGACAAAAAGACCCCACACAACTAAGACTACTTAATCACACTCCACTTTGTTCATACTCATCTTTTAACATCATAAAAAATTATGTGAAGGCTATTGGATAGGTCTTCATATATTTTATGATAGTCTTCTACCTTCTAAAAGTTGCCAGAATCTTTAGAGGGATATTTAGGAGTATAAAAGAAAAAGAAATTGCTGTAATTTCCTGAACCTCGGCTGTGAAGAGGAGAGGATAGAGGCATCTTATTTTCTGGAAAAATTCTCTAGAAACATAATTTAGAAGGCCACAATGAAAGATGCATCATAGACATCTAAGGGCTGTTTTGAATAATTTTACAAATGGCACACCTTGGATTCTAGTTTATGATTTTTTCTTTTTTGTTATGACACAGAAGCAGCTTTAGACATTATTCAATCCAACTTTATCCCAAATCCTTAAAAATTTATTTCTTCCTTGCTTAGAATTTTTGGGTCCTTTAGACCTTGACTGTCAGGGTAGCCTCAGTTTCTTGTGTAATGTGGGTATACTGCTGTTGCAAGTTCGTCTAGCCAAGTGGCCCTGAGGCTTTTTCCATGACTTTTCATTTGGTACTATCTTTACTATCACTGACATTAATAAAGTCAATGTATTACCTTTCTGTATTCTGACTTTCTACCCTGCAGCCAGGAAGGATCATTTCAGAAGATAACAGTAGTTTTTCTTTATTCTAGTAACAGAAGTTCACAGAACCTTAATTTAATTAATTCACTGACTCACTTCAAACATTAGAACTAATTTATTTTGTCACAGGCTAATCAGTTTTCTGCAACAGAAACAAACCAAGTATATGGTTGTAGTGTTTGTGTGGCTTTCTAAAACTAATTTAGCTGTTGCAGAAGAGCAACACCATTCATCTCAATCAGAACTTGGGTATCAAAACACAGATACTGAGAGTCCAGACTGTAATAAGTACTTGATTTGTGACTTCAGAGCTGCAGAGGACTGTAATGTCTGAAGCCATTTATAGTTAGAGGATAAATATGCTCTTCATTTCACAGAAAGGAAAAGACCCAGTGTATGAATGATGTCAATTGCCTTCTTAGTGATAAATGGTGCAAACCCTCCAGCATGCTACGATATAAATCTGATCTGTATAGCCAGTTTCCGAAATTTGATACGAACTTACTCAATACCTGCATTTTATCTGAAGGCCTAAAAACTTTATAAATATGAATATAAATATATACAAATTTTCAAAATAAAGTAACTCTGGTAAAGTTCTTCCTTGATGTTTATTATTTAAGTGCCCTCTTAATATTCTTAGGGTTTTCTTGCACATTTTTTTTTTGCAAGAGTCACAGGAGTCGGTAACACCCAAACGTGGTGTTATTGCAAAGATCAATAACATCCAAAATCTTCATTATTTCCTCTGCCTAACAATAGAGTGTAAATTCTTTGGGAACAGGGAACTTCATTATATAGTTTTATTGCTGCATCTCACCTGTGTAGCTCAGCTCCCTTTTAACAGATCAAATCACTTCTGACATTCTGATATTGCTGTAGTCATCTTTCTGCTGACAACTCTTCTGATTTTACAAGAGTTGCTTTCAGAAACACAGTCATTGTTTAGCACAAAGGAAGGAAGAAGGTATGTTCTACTACTCGTAATTGTTACTAATTTTCAGTGGGACCTTGGATCTGTCTTAAAATAAGATTCATATTTAATAAAAAAGTCTCTGAAACAGCTTACTTATGTCAACACTGTGTTGAGGAAAGTTTATTAAAAAGCTGCAGAGAGATTTGTGTTTAGTCAGCATCATACTGTTCTCCTCCCACCTGGGATGTTAACACCAGAGAGCTTGATTTCTTTAGCTTATTTTTAGATTATTTTTCTTCACAGTGTTATTGCTAGAGCTGCATTGTAATGCTAGCAAAACCTAAAAGCTACCAGACCTGAAACACTACAAAATGGCTAAGAACTTAAACTAAACAGGCAATATGAATTTGATAAGGATTCTTCCTCCTTCAAACGGAAGATAGTCGGTTTCTCTAAAAGGACTTTTATCTGCCAGTCAATTCATATAAGTAAACACCTTTACCCACAGAGAAAATAAAGAACTATGGCATTCATTATTTCTGCCCACTCTTGTTATATTTAATACCAAAGACTTTAATGGAAATTGAAGTATAATTTTTAATACAATTAAATCACAGTGAAGTAATGATACTTTTCATTCCCATACCTTTTCAAGTAAAGATAATTATTTTTCCAGATGTCTGTAGAATAGATATGTATCATTATCCTTATTTTATAGGGAGTACAATGAAGCACAGCAAGGTTAAACAAATTTCTCAGAATTAGAAAAAAAAAGGAAAACCAAGAATAGAACTCTAATTTCTTGTCATCTTGTTCTGTTCTGTTTTCACAAGATCAGCCTTTATTAAGTTGTCATCTGTAGCACCTTTTAATAGGTTATACCCATAAAGAATTTGAATGAGGACCTTATGAAGTTCATTTAGGAGATGAACTATCAAGACAGGGGTTATAAAAAGCATTGTACTGAAGATGGGTTTTGTCAGGTATACACAGTTTAAAGTCTATGTCATGCTGCTTTGTTGGATGCTCTTGGACTTTCTTTTGATGACTGCAGCATACACCTAAACAAAACCAAACATGTGTTTATATAGCAGAAGTAGCCAACTTGTGGTACTGCTAAGTTCCTCCAAGCAGAACATGTTTCCTGCTACTGTAGGGAGCCCAAAATACTGGAGGTGTCTTCTGGTAGCTTTTGTACCACAAGCCTTACGTTCTTTACAAGGAGAAGGCGAGTGATCTGTAATTCATGACATGGAGGGACAGAGCTCTTAGCTTTTCTTTGGACTCTTCTTACTTGCTTCTTTCTGATTATGGGGAATTGTGCAAAACAGGGTTACATGCCATTTTTTTTCATGCTTCAATAGATCTTACCATAATTTGGAGAATTCAAGTTGAAACTGCTAGAAGCAAAACAGTCTCCTGACAAAATTATATGATCGATACCCATTTTGAGCAGCTTTAAAAGAAAAATCAGAATCAACACTTAAAGTCAGTGTATTTTCTGTGAAAAAAAAAAATAAAATAAACTGTACAGGCAGTATACCAAATGAGGTTCTTGAAGTGAGTAAAAAAATTACAATTCTGACATTCTATTTGATTTGTCTTTAGGGGGATGACATTTGGATGAGTTCAAAAGCTGTTTTCATGAGTTTTTGCGAATTTATTCTACAGCAAAATTTAGCTTCTTTCACCAGGGATCACTGCCAGTTGCCAAGAAAGTGTCAGAATTCTTCTCAGTAAATCTGTTTCTACAAATTTGTCCTAGGTATAAACCCCATTTTTTCCTAAGAAAATGAGTCTTCTGACTAAAGGAAAAAAAAAAAAAAAAGAGAGAAAAAAATCTAGTGATTTGGAAAGAGAACCCTAAAAGACCTTCTCACTGAAGCCTATTTAATTTTATCTTTGTCAGTTTTTAAGAATATAATTTGTATCTGTGTAATAAGTTCCACTGTTTGATGATCTAATCGTCAGTAAGAAAAAATGCTTTAAAGCCTCCAAAATATTTTCCTGATAGATGAGAATGGAAAGGTTTCTGCACTCTACAAAAGAGCATTTTTTCTGTAATTAAATGTTTCTCTCTAATATTGTCATTGTCTATTTTGCATCTTATACATTAGCAAACTCTGTGGTCTGTGCTTAAATAGGTCAATACAGTTACATCTCACACCTTGAAAGCAATTGTACAATATCAGTTATTCCTTCAAGTTCCGAATGCCACTAATGAGGCATACTGCTGATGGGTGGACCCCAGCCTACTGTGATGTGATAGATCAGAGCTGCCTGTATGCAGAGCCTTGTACACTTGTTCCCCAAAGCAGCAATGCTAAGGAGTGTTCTGCAAAAATACTAGAGTAATTCTGGTAGGACTTGAATATCTTACTGCACCCCTAACAGCGGACTTTTTTTTCTGAGAGGCTCTATCCTGGTGCTTCAATTTTAGGACTGCAAGGAATGCTTTGCTGACAGTGACTCCAGATATATTGCAGTTTTCTTATCAGACTGTATGCCTTACTTGCCAGAGGTCTTAACCCTCTGTTGTTAGAATGCCTGGCACTGTAAGGAGAGGAATGGCCAGTTCTTCCTCAGTAAGCATGAAGACCATCCTTGAAACACCTCCAAGACCCAGTCTGAGGTTCAAAGCAAATATTACATTCTAAATACATAAAGGAGTTGTGTTGCTGTCTTTGCATCTCTTTCTTTGTTGAAGAAGAAGGGTGGAAGTCTTGGGTGGATTTTCATTTTGGGAAAGACTTTTTTTAAGAGACTTGAGAGAAAGCTTGGTACAGAAGAAGAAGGAAATAATTACAAGCTTAGACATTGCTTGGAAAGTGTGAATTCTGTAAGAACACAATTTGATCACAATAATATGACACTTTTAATTGGAATTTGTCATGTCTAACTCTAACAAAGCAGACCTGAGTCCAGATGCTGTTGCAAAACCCCTGTTGCTGGACTGACTTCTGTCAGAACCTATGTGCTTTTTCCTGCAAATGTACAAAGTAATCTTTCCATTTGGAATGAACACAGAAGCCCTAACTCAGAACGTGCAGTTCTAGGACTAGTCAGGTTTCGAAGTTCACTGGTCCAGGGACTTAGTGATGGTCATTCGGTATCGGTGTTTGTAAGGCACACTAGAATATGTCACAGATGGGAAAGAGAAATAGGTAGACATTTCCATGCGTTTAGAAAAGGATTGTGTCTGCAAGCACAATGCCATTAGTTTTGCTTCTCAGAAGTTTTATAAGTAGAGAAACGTCAAATGGCAAAACCTCAAGGGAACCATTCTGGTATGATTTCTTTTATATTTAAAGATAGTGTTCAAGAGAGGCAATACACTTGTTAAAAGGGTAGGTGTTTTATTCTGAAGTGAAAAATGGAAGGCATTCTGTAAAAGACTTGAAAACAAATTCATCACTTCACACATTAGACTATCTAGAGATGAGATTTTGGCACAGCATTTAAGGATAAATGGCAAGTCTATTTGATCAAAGAAGTTTTTGGAGATTAACTGAATATTAAAGATGTAAATATACTTGCCTCTAACAGGCATGCAATTGGCAAGAATGATCAAAGTATTCTTTCAAATCTCTAGATGGATACTAAGTATGCATTTTCCAGTATTGAAAATTGTACCTTTTTTTTTTTTCCTTTTTACAAGAGCCTCCTCACCTGCTCTTCTTGGGGAAAAAAATCACACTGATAAAGAAGATTTTTTTTGAAAGGCTGAAAGAGGAACATTTGTTGTGATATAGTGATCCTTTGAAAGCAGCTGATGGTGGCAAAGCCCGCTCCATCACTCAGGAGTCTGACAACCCTGGCAACAGGCTGGCCAAACTGTATGAATCTGGTTTTTGCATTGCTTACATCCCTGTGCTAGCAGCTGTTGTCATACTATTAGCTTTCTGTAGTCCTCATGTAGCCTCTTGAAACTTATATGGGCTTTGTGCTCTGAGACTACCCGCCAAATATTTAAAAAAAGAATCACTACCTCTCTTTTTCTTTTAATTTTTCACCTGGGGGAGAAATAGCTTAATTAGTTTGGGTGATGATAGGAAGCTGGAGGAAATCCAATTGTGATTTTTCAGTCTGAGGGATTTATTTCCTTTCATTTCATTCATTTCCATTCAGCTGAAGGTAATGAGGTTATGTAGGTCTGATTTCAAAAGGCATGATTTTGAAATGATGGGTTTTGCTTAGGTACGCTACAGCTTTAAATTGGTGATTTTGGTGAAGCTGCATAAACTGGAGTATAAGGCAGTTTCTTCCCCCAGAGATATGGTGGCTCAGCAGTGAAGACAAGCAGTGATTTTTTTTTCCCTCTCCCCACTAAAGCACACAAGAACAGATCTGCTGAGTAGGAAGTGCTATTTTTACATAATCACTTTTCAAAGCAGAGCCTCACTGTAGACATTTTGAAGAGACCATACTAAGCATCCTAGCAGTCACTTCTCCTCCAGCTGCAAAACTGCATATAAGAAGCTGTAGTGTAGGACATTTAATATTTTAATAGTGTCCTCTTTATATATTCTGCAGTCAACTAGCTGAATTACTTTGAGATAAGTGTTCTTCACGTTTCTGGGGTTAACTATCCAGAAATTCCTTGCTTACATACGAACAGCTTATCACTGCCAAAAACGTATTTTGGATTGTAGATATGTAGAAAATAATGTAATTGATAATTTTGAAAATTCTCTTTAACTTACTGGTATGCATTACTATAACATCTGAGCATTTAATTTATTCTTACAAAGAGCCCTTTGAGATAGAGAAATGTTATTATTCTTATCCTCATTATTCAGATGGGAAGTGCTTTGCTTAGAGCCATCCAGGACCTGCATAAAGGAGAAGGGAGCTAAAACCATCTTTCATATCTCAAGCTAGCATCTTAAGAATTGTTCAAATGCTAATGAAGTAGCAAACAAGATTAAAGTGCTTGCTTACAAGTGATGCAGAGGTATCTCTCCCTTGATCGTACTGGTGGCTCCTATCCTCTCACTTCTTTTTTAGACTCCCTCCAGCTGCTGCTATTGACCTGCAGTTCCTAGTCTTGGCACCAGTAGTAGTGGCAGCATATTTTTCCCCATGTGGCTTAGGATAAATTTATCTTTTATCTAGGCTTTGCTATACTGTGGGATGACTCTTAGCAACTCCGTTCTATCTATTGTCTATTAAAAAGAAAAATGGTGTTAAAAGGAAAAACAAATCCCCTGCACCACATATTCATAAATCATAAATCTGATAAGGAGGTGATAACAATAACTATTCAAAACACTTTTTGAAAGCCGACGTTTTGTCTAGAGAGCATAACTTTTCAGTAAGCTTATTGCTGGTAAAAATATGGATGAAAATTTACCGCATACTTACTTAGTCGTTCTTTATAATTTCTGCAGAAGTTTTTAGTTAAGATGCATTGGCTGACATGAGGCAAATTAACTTCTTTGTATGCCAACTGGGTTACACAGTGTTTGTGATACGCAGTTGATGTTAAAAAAATAAAGTGTCAAAAAAGCAGTAGGAAATGTAAGGTATTTTTAAGGCTTCCCGCCACCTCTTCTTTCCAACGTGAAGCACAAGCTTTTTCTTTTTTATCCTGAGAGCAATCTCCTTGACTTTGATAGCTCAAATTTTGGAGCACCTGCATAAGCTTTTACGGCAACATAGGGACTGCAAGGCCCATATCCAGAAACAGGCTTTGGTCAGAGTTCTAGTTCACTGACTTACAGACTTTATGGATAGAAGTCACTAAACATCAGTCCACTTAAAGTTAAAGCACTTTTTTGTTTGCATTAGAGAGTTTTACATCTCAAATACTAGCCATATTAATCTCAGAATTTGAATTAATATTGTCCCATAGTTTCTCACGAATATATATTCTTCTCGTCAGGACAGCTGCTTTCAAGACCAATTAGGCTTTGCTTCCTAGCACAGTTCCTCTTGTTTGTAGAGCAGCCTAGATGATGTGGATTGTTAAGATCATTTTGGGCTTAGCTGGGCAAAGACTTTTCTCATCTATGACCAACAAACTGTTTGTGGAGTTCTGAAACAAGCAGAAGGAACATACACAAAATGTTGGTGTGTCATTTGTATACATGTCTCTGGGCATTTACCCTTTTATTGGAAAGGTATTTTTCCTCTGGTCCACTGAAGCAGAAGGAAATAGTATTTTAATTTTAAGATTGAATTTAAATGCAAACATTGTCCCTCCAAATGTTAGATTTCTAATATACACATTATTATAATCTATTAATTTACTATATCGGTACATGAATGAACAGGTAAGTGAGTGCATCCTACCCAGTAATGACATTCTGTAAATTGCCTTGAAAATTACCCAACGGGCTTGTACTGTCCAAGCATTATATTTAAGTCACTGCACATCCCTGCCTTGTAAACAAATAATTATTATGTTTACGTTCTAAGATCTAAAGTTACATACTCATCTACAAACTTGAAGAACTGGTATGCTGTGTATAATAAGCTGCTATAGTCTTTACATCCGATGTAAAAAAAAGTGTTCCACCAAAGAAATCACTTTTCATTCTTACTGTTTTGCTGGCTTACATTTTAGATTTTTTATTTTTTTGTCAAAAACTTCAATGATAATTCAGTATTTTTCTGGAAAGAAATGTATTATTTTACGTAGTTTTTTCAGTAAGCTTTGGTTTTAATGCATTTCAGAAATACAGATGTTTCCAAATTTTGTCTGCTATGTTGAATTAAAAAAGATTTTTTTCCCTAATTTATTTATTTTTTCTTCTTTTTTTTTTTTTAATCTTAGATTATCTGGTGACACGTAATTATACATTGATGCATTAGTATGTGAACTCTCCTTTTGTATTGCTTTCCCTGAGAACCCTACTTCTGCCTGAAGAACAGAAATACAGAATTATTACACCAAGTAGCAAGATATTGCTTGGTAGAAAAATGTGAGGTGACTTCTTTCTAAATCTCAAGATGGACAATTTGTTTTTTATGGTAAAGTTGTTTTCATCTGTGAAATCAAGGGATCAGTACAAGTGCTGCTAAAAGCCTCGGACTTCGAAAAAAATTAAATGCAAACATTAAGCCAATTGCAATGAAAAGCTGCACAGAACTATGATAAATGCTGTTTGCTTTGTGTTTTCCCCAGTCATTCTTTTTCAGTCCTAGTGACTGCATTAATTTTTCTTGCTTTATAGAAAATTACAATCTATAGATATAAATTTAGAGACTGTCTACATGTTAAACTCTTTGAGAAAAAAAGAGTCAGAATCCTATACAAGTTTGCAAACTTGTAAAATGAAAGCAAGAAAGGTTTATTTTTTCTAACATAATTTTAAAATGACAAATGTACTCCCAGCTGTGCTGTATTTCTAAAACTAATGATATCCAAAAGGCTGGCTCCTCAGCTGATGGAATTCTGTATTACTTGATGATAGTAAAGCAAAATCCACATAAACGTGTCTCACTAAATAGAAAAAGGCTGCAGCCTGTTAGCTAAGCAGTAAGAGAT
Organism: Aegotheles bennettii; assembly: GCA_013398125.1. NCBI lineage: Eukaryota > Metazoa > Chordata > Aves > Caprimulgiformes > Aegothelidae > Aegotheles > Aegotheles bennettii. The sequence goes on along the minus strand of VZRW01009536.1, from coordinate 228,642 downwards.
GTGAAAACAAAAGCAATGCAATGACTAGGTTAAAAATAAACATACTCCTCTTACTTTTTCCTCAGATTCATCTGTTTGGAAGGAAAAATATGTTTTCAGTTCTAATAGTTCAGTTTCACCCTTAGTTTACAAGTGAGAACTAACTTACTGTTTTTCCTAGTAAAGGAGCTACTGGATTGAATGAGCACTTGATATATATCTGATAGACCCTGTGCTTGGGATATTTTGGTTTGTATTAAGCTTTTGATTAGTTATATAAAATGTCTAATATCCTAAGAAGGCTAGAAGAATTTCCCCTTCCTTTCAAATTGTGTATCAGTCTGTATTTTATTGAGGCATATAATGCCCTCTGCTGGTGCACATGTTTTATGTCAAGTTAAAGTACTGGGTAAAGGGGGAAATAGCAGCTGGGAGCGCATCCTTTCTCTGATTTCTAACTCTGTGACAGAGCTATTCTACCGTTTTGATGACTCCTTTGGCAAGCAGCTGAGGTTAGTAGTGAGGTTTTATTCAGAGCTGCTTCAAAGAAGCACAAAGCTCTTGCAGCCCTGTCATGGACAAGCTGTACTGCCCTTTGAAACAGGTAAAAATTCTGCCAGTGCTGAAGCAGAACTAAAGTCAGATTGTAGCCTGAATTGCACTATCGTAGACTAGAAAGAAATCACTTATCTTATTCAGAATTTAGGCCTGTGTATCATTATTGCACAAAGAGGACTAGATAATAAAGAAAGGATTTATCCTGTAAATATTCAGCAGTGGCCTATCTCTAGCATTTTTTCAATGCTCATCTCAACCTGGACCCTAACATCTGAACAGTTCTGTTGCTGGCAGAGATAAGAATTATTTGTATTTTTTTAAACCTTATTAATGCTTTGTATAAATAATACATTTTCTTAAAAAGAACAGCTGTGAATATATATCCATCATTTTATTAGCATACTTATCAGAAAAAGACAGTGGAAATACTTTATTTTACCTCAGCAGATATGCATATGGGAAGAGGAGTTACCTAGCTAGTATTTTGTGAAGCTTTTCATTTTTGTAGGAGACAGAATGAAAAGATGATTGAAAAGATGATGAATGGAGAATAAGCATAGGCAACCTCCCCTCCTCCTTCCAATCCCATTTAGCTGATACTGTCTTTCTTTGAAAAATAGTAAGTAGAGGTGGTCATGGAAAAGTAAAGAAAAATATATGTGAAGTGGTAACTGGAAATAGAGTTCTGGCCATTTTATTCCTGTGATGTTCCAAAAGACAAGAATTTGTACATTCTATCCACATCAAAAGGACAACAGAGATACCTTGATAAATTTTCTGGACCTAAGTTTTTAAACATATAATTTATATATAGCTCTATAAATCTACTGGCTTTCTAACAAGATATTTTACTATGTCAAAAAGCCCATCAGTATTAAAACTTGATCACCTTTACACCCAAGACAAGACACAAAATATTAACAAGAGATAAAAAGGAAAGGAAAAAAAAAAAAAGCCCATAAGAGTTGTTACTTACAGCATTCCAGAGAGAGAGAAAGAAGAGCTGATACATAGGCTTTTTGAAAATGCAAACTTTCTGGTTTGTTCCACTCCAGTTGTATTTAAATGCTACTGCTGCTGAAAGGTGTTGAGATTATCCAACATAAACTGATCTAAGCATTAAAGAAATTTTTGCCTTTGGTTAGATTGTTAGTGACAGTGTTTGTGGGTTGCAAAGGGCTGATTGTGAAATCAGGCGAACAACAAAAATTCAGAAAGTTCACGTTAACATGACAGAGCTGACTGGAGGCTCATTATAAATACCAGCTCCATATAAAGAAAGGCAGAAGGGAATTGACTTCAGTGTCCCCAGATGTTTTTATTCCTGGAGGTGACACACACTCAAAGTGAAAATAAAAAATGAAGAAATAAAAGTAACTCTTGCTTATAAAGGGTCAAACTTGTTTCATCCACACACAATTTTTATTGAAAGTTATTTAAAAAAACTTCCAGCATTCCAATTACCTCACTTTTACAACTCTTTGACTGAAAACCATTCTATACATTCAAAAAACAACATAATTTTAGATCATGACTGTCCTGTTACTGTGAGTAACCTGCTCATGTTTTTAAGATCTCTCAAAGAAATTCCTGTGGAAGGCCTGTTTTGGCAGTTAACCTGAGATGCACTAACTGACTGAGAAAGCTATGGTCCATTTTTAAGGGTCTGACTGTACTTCAATTTTTAAGTCTTTAGAAAGTTCACTGCCAGAATAGTTAGTGTAGGTAACTTGCCCTGCACAACACATTTTTAGGTATGACAACCGGTTTGGTATTTTGGGGGTACATGTTAATTCTGACTGCTCTGAACTGAGTAAAAACTGCATAGCTATGTAAAATGAAGACAAGATTGAGACAGTATACCGTTACACCATTTCAGAGCCAACGCGAGTGAGTTCTCACCACCCTTAAGCTGCTGCATATTGTCTACACGTGGCAATTAAATAGTTACTTCTCTTATTTGAGGCTAGCACAGTTACACTGGACTATGTTTTTTTCCTACCAGAAGCACTGGGTGGTTTTGTAAATGCATGTATAAACATTAAATAAAAAATGTAACAAGTGATCCACCTAACATGATCTCAAGCCATTAACTCTGGCTATTTGTGGGGATGAAGACAGGAGGATATAGGACTTCCTGCCTGGAAAGAGCAGCAGAAGCCATCAAGAAATGCATTTGAAGATATTCAATATTATCTACTTCAGGCATGAGGCCCCAGAAATTGAAGGCATGTCTCCCAGAGTTGTGTGAATGCCATTTGGCGTGGCAATATGAACAGGATCTGAAAAATCAGGAGGCTACTGGGATAGAAGAATACTGACAGACTGACTCTATGGTAAATCCCTTAGTCAAAGCCAATCCTAATAAATCCTGAGAAGACCAGCTTAGAAAAGGCTAAGGAAAACAGAAACTCATGCTACACACTACAGTTCAAATGAGGAATTGCCATCTAGATGCTATTTTGTGGCTTACCAACTTCTGGGGTTTGAAACAGGTCATTTATTTTTTTAAAAAGCTGGTTCCATTTATCAGGCATCCTGTCCCTGGATAATTTTATTGACAACAGGTATGTAGTTAAACCTGCAGTTTCTCAGACAGTATTGCATTGATTACCTTTCACCTGTTATTGTATACTCCTTAAAGATCAAATCACCTAGAGTACATTAAGGAATAAACTGACTTTCAATTGCATGCATTTTATTATACTAGGTACTTTGGATTAGTAGCATGTCAGTTTGTGGACTGTGTTTATAACCTCCTCTGTCACTGTACTTCCATAATATCTAAAAAAAAGGGGTAGTTGTGGTCTTGCAAAAAAAACCCCAAAACTCCATCAGTTTAGAGATAGCTACTCACTCTATAGAGAACTTCACTGAAATAAAATACAATTATGGTTATGAAGTGAGGTCAGATACTAGTGAAAGAATAAATATTTGTTTAAAACAAAACAGTGTGCAAATCAAGTATGTGAAACAAAAAGAGACAAAGTGCATATTTAACTGAATCAATCCTGAACAAGAACAAAACATGATGTGAAAAAAATTAAGAGAATCACAGGTGATGTGCAAAACAAAAATCAGTGGAAAATACCCACAAATAAAAATCAGACTGTATCCTAAAACAGATTAAGGTCAACCAGGCCAAAAGTGATATGAAAGGAAAAAACAGTACTATGGTACTATATATGGTGAATTGTACTTTAGTCACAAAACCTGAAGTGTAGGAAGACAATGTTCCTGTCACAAATTTATTTTTTTTATTGCTACTCAAGCCCTATTCTTTGCCCCAGCCCTGTTTATTTTCTCTTCCTTGGCTAGTTTCCTGACCTGTCTCACTTCATACTCTGTTGGAAGTTATGGCCCTTGCTTACAGAGCTTTAGATCATCACAAGAGGACAGGAGATGTGAGAAGTGTCAATACCTTAATCAAGGACTCATGGATCTGCAAAGGGACGTGTTTTGGCCAGGGTTAAGTTTTTGGATTATGCAATAGCCTTAGAATAATGCCATACGCATGTGACACCTTAAACTACCCAGGACCTCGGTGAAGGTGCAATATGGGTTCTCAGTTTGTCTCCTAGGGCTGATGTTTCTACTTCAGGTGCTAACTGCATTAGGTCCCAGCAGGTGACAGGATAGAGTAGGAAAATGAATCATTTGGATTCTGCTGCCGTGGACTGACTTATCTCTGACCTATCTCTGAAACAACTGATGCATCCTCCCAGAGATGTAGCCTGCAGGCCCCGCTCCAGGACTGCTTTCCAACACAAGACTTCTACAGCCTCCACCTCCTGTGAGCATCAGTTTTGTTAACACGCAGTCCAGTGCACCCCAAGCTGATTATTGGTAAGATGATTGAGGACACATTAATCCCTAAAGACTTTGCTTATGCAGCTCATCATAGTGAGATTTATCTTTAGTCTCTCGTAGTAGCTTCTGGGCAGGCCTACATGACTAATCACAAAAGCAGAACTGCAAAACTAATTGTTCCACTTGTGCTCTTTCGTTGTTTCCCATCTGCTTGGCTCTGTGTAAACAGCACATGCTGATGAACATATGGCTCAGGCAGGGTGAGACTAGAAGGTGGGAGAATACCCCATCAGAGCAAAATGCTTCCTACACTGGAGCTGGTTGAGCCTTAGGACAAAAATCTTAACTCTTTACTCATCTACAAACAGTCAGGAAAACTTTTTTTTTTTCCTTTGTTAGTAGTAGAGATAGTAGACTGAGGATACTACCTGGCAGCATTGTTCACCCTGTGTACAGGCTGGCTGATAGGCCTAGAAATTCCCTTTTGATGTCTTAAGTCCTGTACAAGCTGCCCCTGGCACCCCAGCAGTCCCAACAGCCCCGTATTGCCTTGGCTCAGAAATTGTGCTCTGCCACCCCTCCACCCTGACCACAGTACGGGCAAGGGGTTAGTGAGCAAGGATAACCAAGTCCTGGTAAAAATACAAAAAACACGCTGGTATTTTTTTGACCCAGATCAGCATGCCGGCGTCATTAACTTCCTTGCAAGACCACTAGGTGGCAATTTAGCAGCCCTGTTCTAAATGTTTAATATATTCGATTTCTTTATTGCATTAGACACAAACTTGAGGAATGGCAAAGTGAACGAGGGTCTGGAAAATCTGTACTGGCTGTTTCCTCCAAATATATTGAAGTCTTTCTGCTTACTGCAGCTCTCCCAGATCTTCATTAAATTCAGTGAGTGCCTCTGAACACCTCAGTGAACACTTCTGGCCAGGTGACGGGACAGGGAATTATTGATTAACATGGAAAAATAAGACTTCTTCTAACTCTTCAGTGTATACTTGGTGTTGCAGGCTATATAGCTGTCAATGCTATGAGAAGACTGACCCTATCCACAGCCGTAACTATGTGACCGTGAGGTAGCCATGTACATAACTCGAGTGAACTTATGTGACCTCAAACCTAAGGCAGCAGGGGACCTGATGTGGCCTTTGTCTGTATCTGCCAAATGTGTCTGCAGTGACTCTGTATCTGTCTCTCCCTGCTAAGCAAAGATCAGAAAGATGGTATGAACCATTTTCCTAGAAATTAAGAGCTGGTTTTCCTTACAAACAACTATTGTATGACTGCCTGAGAGGATTGGATTGCTGCAGAAAGCATTACAGGTCTGGAAGATTTAAGACTGGCATCTAAACAAAAAGATAGAGAGGAAGTGAGCCACTCAAGTATATGTGAGCATGTACAGTTACTTTCATTACAAATATTGTATAATTAATAAGAAAAAATGCATAATCTATACAACAAAACACTTACAAAAGCTACATACATGACCAATGTTTTGATTGCATGCTCCTTCATCTTTGGGATACTGTTCATTATTAGTCCCATTCTGTGTTGAGAGTTTTTATGGATTTTGCTTATCAGTGAAGTGGTGCTCAAACGACGGATCCCAGAACTTTTGTGAAAAATATTCTTAGTAGTACCCACGGTTTATGATTCAATAAGGAGACTTAAAAAATATTTTTTTCAGTGATCTCAAGAGATACATGCTAAAAGCAGTGAGCTTTTGATGTGCTGACATTTGTCCCTGTAACAAAAAAATAAAATAAAATAGCAATAGCATATTGTGAAATTTCATCCTTCAGATGCTAAAAATAGGAGGAAACAGAAGAAAAGACTTGCTTGAAGTCAGAAAACAACAAAACAGTATGTAGTGCTTTTGTAGCTTCAAAGCAGGATGATTCAGAAGCTAATATTTTGGTAGGAAAGGTCAAGAAGAAAATGGTTTATGATTCTCAGTGATCTTTATATTAAGTGACTACTAGGTCTCCTATTATGGGACTGCTACTTGAGGCAAAAAAAGTCAACCAGTCAGTTGATAGCAGAAAATATTGCAAGTGAGCACAACCTACAATTGCAGGGTGCAGGGAGGGGGCGCAGAAGAAATAAAATGGATGAAAAGTAATGAAGGGTTTTGTGAAGAGTGACTTAATCCAGATGAAAAATAGAGCAAAGGATGCTGCCAAATAACACAGAGGAACCAAATTTGTTAATAAATAACTATGAATAACAGAGAGACTGATACCACTTCAGCACTTCTTATTTTCTGAGTTCCCTTTCAATTGTGCCTTTCACGTTTAAAGGACCTGAGAAGGGGATTCTCACTTAAGGTAAGAATAGCATATCATTAAAGAGACTTAGCTGATGTGGGGGCAGGGTGAGGAAAGGAAGGTGGTTGTTTCCAAACCAGCTAAGAGAAAGGAAAATTTACTTCTTTCATCTGCAGCTTTGGAACTGCACCCCTTTTTATCATTAATGAGTATGAAGAAATCAACAGGAAAAAACAGTGTTTATTGGGATAAGAGGGTTTGAATAGATCTGAAACTGAACAAGATCTTAAGCTTCCCAAGTCGTGGTTTTTTTGGACAGCTCAAGACTTTGAAAGTAAGAGTTGTGCAATTGCTTTTCCTGCTGTGACTGATAAACAGTTGCTTTTTCATGTCTGCTCACAGCTCTTGTACACTGTTGCCCACTAGCAATCCCAGTGCCATCAGCTGAAGGTGTGACTTCACTGAAAGGAACTGAAGAACTAAAAGATATTATAATATGTTTTTGCTGAGCAACAGGTAAAGGGAAGCTGAACAGAAGTGGTGAAGCTCTCTAGCAAAGGCTTTCCTAATTTGACACTGATTCTAAACAAAAAGTAGTTGTTGATTACACTTGAAAAGGCTCATATTTGAAAACTTTCTTAGAAAAACTCAATTACAACCATGAAAAGTATTTTTGCTTGTTTATTTCCCATGTGGAAACTGAAAAGCTTCATGTTCAGTTGATAACTGGTAGCAATAAGAACCTACTTTCCATTAAAAAGCCTTAAAAAATACTTTCATCCCAGAGAACATTCTAAAAATAAACATTTTTTTTACTCTGAGGAAACAGCGTGGGGATTTTGTTTTTGTTTTTATCAAATAAGTGGATTTTGATTCCTGGCAACTATTTTTTTCTTTAACAAAAATTCAAACAGTTTCATAACATCATCATTTTGACAAAGTAATAATTTTCCAAGTACTCTTTTTTCCCTATAAGCCAAGATAGGTTAGTATATATAGGCATTTCATCACATCTGGTTTTAAAATACCCATTTTAATTAATTTTTACAGGAATTGCTGGTTTATTTGTTACATATATTATTTCTTCTCTTTAAGTCAAAAAGAAATAACCAACCAACAACCTCTTCCATTTTATATCTGAAACTCATTTAAAAAAATCCTTCAAATGCACTGTTATCCAAATAACATACTTAAAACCTGAACTATGAATAGAAATTAAAGGCTATAGAGTAATTTTTTTTCTCATTTCTGTGAATTATACCAGTTGTCTTCCTACTTTAGAGCTGTCTTTTATCTTCCAGCAGTGACACCCACCATCTGACTTATGATCTCTCCACAGGAAGTCATTGAGTGACACAATAGAGTTAATGAATTGGTCTTTCACCTCCAAAAACCTGATCTAAATGCTAGCCTGAGATAATGAGCATGATGGAGTTCAGTAATGTCAGCAGAGTATTAACTTCTGTTTAAAGGAAGAATGAGTACTGGCAGGAAAATGGATTTTAAGAGAGATTTGGAGCAATTGCACCTGCATGCATTATGGCAACTCTAGCCTTCCTTCATTAGAGTCATATTCACATTATCTCTTTGCCATTTGAATAGAATTTGGCAGAGGTTTTTCTGCAGAGCGTATGCATTTATTCTAGATATTTAAGTTCCCTACTGCTGTAATATCTAAGCACCACACCTTCAGTACCTGGCAGTTCAGTGTCAGGTTAGATCTATATAGAGAATCAGAGAGGAGCACTTAACCAAACAAGAGTAATATTTCTTATCACAGACATACATAATGGCAATATATTTCAGGAAAAAAACCCCACTCTCATCTAGTAAGCACTGGGTTAACTGCAGAAGTCAGCAAGACTGACAGAGTGTTCCTCTTCCAAGTGCAGAAAGGCCAAATACAGTTTATTTCACTGAGAAGCTCTATCCCTGCTGAAGGTGGATTATTGGGGTGCACTGGAGGCCTTTAGCACCTGTAGGGATAGCTCCCTTCTTCATTTTTGGAGGCACTAGTAAGAGGTCAGCAATGCCTTTCCAGGCACTTCATCATTCACAGACACACTACAAACTGTCAAACTATCTGGTCAAATACAAAAGAATGCCTTCAAATTTGTTGCCATATTTGCACTATCTTTCCAGCTCTCCCTCTGTTGTTTCAAACAGATCCGGCCTGTGGTCTCACGGGTCACTTTTCTTAGTCTAAAATGGGAAGTATCTCCCACACTTTTCCCAAATTCTTGACAGGTTTGTAGCTGTGCTGGTCCAGTGATCTTAAGGCTACTTCAAAAAGTACAGTATCAGACATAAAAAGATCCATGTGCCCATACCAAATGCCCCCACCCAATTCCAAGCTTCCACAGGCTCTCCAAAACAATGAAGACTGTCTCGTTGTCTTGTCAGTTAAAACAGTATTTCCTCTGGAAAGCAGCAGTGCAATGATAAATTGCAGTGTCAGTTGGTTATTCTCAATCTGCACTTTTGATTTCATTTCTAAACACAGCACTGGGAAGAGCAAATGGCTGCCAGTGAGCAGTGTGTGAGTCTGACACTCCCTAGCTGGAGATACATCAAGAAGACAAATAAAAGGAGAAAAACCCAAGCAGTAAACCACAGAACTCACCACCACAAGCAAAACCAAGTCCAAAACAAGTAAAATCCTAACATAACAACAACATCAATACCTTCTCCACTTTTATCCCCCCTGAATTTTTATCCTGTGAGTGTCACATGTCTTGAGGGAGACAATGATCTTCCTAACTGCTCCACAAAACTGTAAGGGAGTATCAGGTTGTCAGAGCTAAAGGATAGCTGTGTTGTTTACCTTGTTCTGATTTCTTTCCCTTACAAAACAAAATTCAAGCTTTCATGTCAAAAAATCAAACCAAATAAACACCACAAATCAGGTATTTACAAACTAACCACTGAAGCTTTTCATGGCAATGAAATCCTGAATAACCAAAGGAAACCAGGTTTTTAGAATAGTGAAATAGTTGGTACCAGCATGAGCACACAGAAAACACCATCTTCACCCCTTAGTCAAATAAGCTTTATTTTTTGGGGGGAGGGGGTTTGAGTATCTGAGCAATTCTTACACAGACCGATGTTTATACATTCACTGGTTTTGTGTCTCTGACTTTAGGCTTCCAATCCCAATAAAATGGTTTTGTTGATTACAGCAGGCAGACTGTAAACAGTTTACAGGTTAGTCTTCTGTTGCCTTAACCATTACCATCTTTTTACTTTCTTTTTGGGGTTTTTTTTGGTTAATTTGGGTTGTCTTTTTTCCTCGTAGCTCTTGATTCACCCCTAACTGCAGTCCATAAAGAAACAGCTTTAATACAGTTTTGTCCTCTTGCCCTCTCCTGCCTCTCCCTTTGAAGCCACCTGCAATTCCCACCAAAAGGCTTGTTCAGACCCTCACAGTTCACACGTTCATACCCAAATTTATCTGAACCCAGTCTTTGCCTGTCTCCAATCAAAAGTTAATTTTAAACTTACACAGATGTTTGTCCCCAGTGTTTACATAACTGATGAGTCAACAAATGTTCTCTTGATCTTTGTTTTTCTAGATTAAATGATCCAAATTCTCTTTGGGTGTGACTGACAGGGAGCAGGCGGTGGTGTTTGTACTCTGTCAGTGCTAGGGGCCAGCTGAGTCCAAGGCAGACCTGGACCCGAAGCCAGGAAGATATGTGTGCGTGGATACCTGCTCAGTGCTGTGCTTGCAGTACAAGGATCAGTTCAGATCCACTTCTGCACTGGTGCAGGTATAAGGTTTTCAGTCCTGGAAGGCTTTGCTTTGGTCAAAATATGGGTGGAGAAAATGCACCTGAATGTTTGAAGCAGGACCTCATTCTCTTCTCAGGCACAGTCTCCAATTGCACAGTTTACCAAGAAGTTTTTCCCAAACATTACTGTTAAACAGATGAGTTGTCTTCTGTTCATGGAAGATTGTTGTTAGCTCTTAAAACCATGTCCTCACACCTGGTAAAGCTGAGTTGGTTTCTGATAGGTTTGAAAGGGCTTTTTTGTTCACTGTCTTGGGCTGAGGTTCAGAGCTGTAGCACTCGGTATAGGTCACTTGCCCCAGTGTTATGACCCAAAACTTGCTCACAGACTACAAAGAACAGTCTGATGCAGTACTGATGCATCAAAATGCTGAGCAGGCACCACTGAATGTGGCATATACCTCAATGTCCTCTCTGCATCAGGGGCTTGTTATCTTGCTTGGGACCCACAGACATGAAAGGAGGAATGTAAAGATACTTGGAAAGGTGTTATCTTTTACTGTCTGCCTATTCACTCCATTTGTTCTGTGCTCCAGCTGAGAAGGAAACTCTTAGATATTCCAGTGTGTACTGTAATGACACATTTCCTCAGTTACATTAAGCTTAAGTGTATTTCTATATCTCAAATGGTAGTCTTATTTTTTTTAAAAAAAATTATTTTATTTCTAGGTTTAAAGGCGCAATATGATAAGATTTGGAGGATTTTTAGGGGACATGGGGATTGTGAAGTTTGTTAATTTCTTTCAAAAGTGTATGGCAGGTCAGCAGAAAGGAAATCTTCTTGCCTCATCCTAGCTGAGTCCTCCTCTTCCTCCTGGAGATGTCACCTTCCCCAGAAACTCCTGGACATGGCCAGAGGAGGGAGGATTCCCAAGTGAAAGGCAGGGCAGACAGAAGGAAAAATGGAAGAGTACAGCAAACATGGGTGGGTGACTCCTGAGGAGAGCAAGGTCAAAATCACAGCCAAAACAAGTGATGAGGAAAAAAAGTGACCCTTTCTTAAGGTTTGAGAGAGGGCAGTGTATGCACTCAGAAAGCCACCAAGTTGTTAGTTTGAGCCCAGCATTGGATGTGGAGGCTGGTTCTACTATGACACTCAGGGCTGGGAAGATCCTCTAGTTCTCTTATGTCTTCCCTGTCTGTTTCAAGTTTTCTCAGATTTAAAAGTATATTCTTGTTTCTGTTCTGAAAAAAAAAATAGTTTATAAATCTCAAAAAGTGCTTGTAGTGTTCTGGGAGCGATTACTTCCAAGAAAGAGTTTTATGCAGATCTACTTCAATGTTGTGGCTTATTCAGGATGAGCATCTAAACAGCTCCAAAATATATCTCCAGTCCTGCTTGACAGTGGTCACTGTGACATTCGACTGTGCTCCAGAAAGAGGGTGCAGGTTCAGGGTCTGTGGCTTCATCCCGCTCCTTGTTTGCTGAAGTCAGCTGACTGTAGAAACTGAGCAGACAACAGCTTCAACTGTGGTTTACTTGTTTATGCCTTCCTCCTAGCTATTTTGTATTCACAATTGTATTTCAAAACGTAGCTATCCAAGGTGTCTCATATCTGGATATTCTCAGAGCAAAATAAGAAGTGGCAGAGCCACATTTTACATGGTGTTGTGATCAGGTTAATAAACCTTGCAAGCTTTCCAAATACTATGTTGTTGTGCTTGAGCAGGGCTTGCCACCTCAAGCACAATGTCATCTTAAATATTGCTATGTAGTTTTTGCATCTTTGAAGATTTGCATCCAGTCAGCTGAAAACATAGACTGACCAGGCTCATTTTCATCTGCAGACTACCAAGTAACATACCCTGAAAAAATTTGTATTTATGCCAAAAACACGTACACAGAAATGGTAGCTCTATTTCCAAGCTTTAAGTTTGGTTTTAAGCAAGCTAACAAAAATGGCTTTATTTTTAAATCAGCAACCATGTTTATAAAAAGATATGATACACCAGAAACACATTAAAATAACCTTATATGATTGCACAGTATGCTTTCAGTGATAATACTAACAATGTGTCTTGTGTACATAATCTTATTTGCACGAAGGACTAGCAGGGTTCTGCTTTTTGTGACCATATGACATGGTGGAAAATTGATCAGATTAATGTTCACTTGACAAGCTGAGATTTCACATACACTCAATAGGTGTTTTCATGACCAGTGTAAATACAGCCTATGTTTTTAGCTGACAGGGGGATGGCTCTGAACCTTGAAACAGGAACTAAATACAGGCTGTATTTTTAGGATGTTGAGGATAGGAATAAGAGGAAGGTGAGCAGTACTTATAAAGAGTTGCTAGAGTGTTTTCTATGCCCAAAGTCAACCACAACCCTCAGAAAAGTGTATTTTTAAACTTTCTTAAGTAGTGCATCATGCCCTGTTTCTTAGACGAAGAAATCTAGCTCAGCAGCTTTGTGCTATGGCAATTAAGCTGCTGCCAGGCAGCTCTCTAAACTGTCCTGCTGTTAACAAAGAGGCTGCAATGCAGGTATAGACTGTCTACCCTTCCTGCAGTAGGAAAGCTGCCTTTTGTTACTTGAAAGCACTTTTTACATTTTTTTGTATGCTCAGACAGAAATCAACACAGAATTTTTCTTCCCCAGGAGAAATTCCCATTTTTGTGAACTTGGAAGTCTCCATAATTCAGGTAGAGAAACAGAAACTAGCTGTGAGGAGTTCAGAGATTTCAGTTAAACCTCAATTCATGTGGAAAGCATTTGGAATTCCTGGAAAATGCAGAACAGTACATTTGTCAGTTTTCAGACCTAACCAAACTGAAGAGACCTCAAGATCACCTTAGTCCTAGACCACCGTGTTTAGCTAATAGTGCCAGTGATGATTTTTGAGCAACCTCTTGTAGCTCAAAATAGTCATCTCCATGTTTTCAGGATCTGAGAGACAGTCATGACAGGGTAGGAACAGGAATGCTCTCCCATAATGAACAGGAAAATCTGCACTGACCTCCAGAGTGATGAAGTAGAGAAGAGCCTCCTCAGCTGCTGGCAGGAGCAAACAGAAGATTCTGCCTCTCCAGTTTACTGTATCTGAGACATGGAGATAGGTTGATTTTGTTATTACTTAATACCGATACTGCTATACTGCAACATGCATGTACTTTTGAGTTTCCAAGAATATTTAAGAAGACATTCAGCATCCAGACTCCAAAGAAGTCCTGGACTATTACTTAATATATTTTTTTTTAAAGGAAGAAAACTCAGCAGCCTGGTCAATAATAAATCTCTTTCAGTTGCATACAGAAATGGAAAGTCAGAGAAATTATATTTTATACAGTATGGTTCTTTTTCCTGAAAAGAAATACATTTTTGGATAATAAAGAAAGTAAGAAAGATTAATGAAAGATTTAATATATTAAGTTTTCTAAACATTCTACTGGCAGTACTAATTTTGATGGAGAAGAAGGAAGTTTTATAGTCTTACTTAATTTGGGAAGACAATAGATCTGAAATAAACACTGTTAGTAATTCTGGGGTCCAAATTCTGACCTTTACAGTCATATAGATTGCTATTTAAATTTACATTCAAGTCATTTGGAGTCCAATTTGAGGACAGAAAACAGATCAGAAATACAGTGTGGTTTCAAAAACTTCTTTGAAATGAAATTTGAGAACTTGGAGAATTTCAGAAGCAAAGAAGATTTTCTGCATGGAGGTAAAGCATATGTTTTACATTTCTGCATATCCCCTGACATTGGACTATCTCAAAGTACTTGCCAAATACCTGGCTGTGTTGAGGAATCAAATGAGATGACAAGTTATCAACCTCAAATGTTTGTCACACATCAGAAGAAGTGAGGGCAGGGGGAAATTAAGATCAAGCTCAGGAAAAATGGTTTGTTCCAGTGCCATTTGATAAGTGTGGCAAAATGCTCGATTATATAGTCCAGAAGCAAGAAGGGGAAATACCCCAGCTGGCAGGGACTGCTCCTCCACAGGCAGAACTAACAACTAACATAATTGTCATGATCAAATACCTAGGAAATTCCCTGAAAATGAAGGTGAATATTTGTATAGATCCATACAGATTTACTTTTTTTTAATTATTTTTTCAAGTGCATGCCATATGGACATTTGAGTGCTTCCTACTAACGGTATATATATGCTGCCTGTGATCATTACCCTGGAACAGGAAAATTGGAACTTAGAAAGGATTTTGTTAATAAGCCTTTTCTAAATGACACTTTTACAGTCCACCTCTCAAAGGAGTACAGTGCCAACTTTGTTGTGAGGCAGATGGTAGTGAAAAAGGTGGATGTGACTCTGATCATTTAGCAGGGAAATTAATTTATGTGATACTAACCAGCCTCCAAATTGGGTTTATTGGCTCATTACAGTTTCTCCAAAATGCCAAAGCTTTATGTTTTAAAGAAGCTGAAGGTTATTTTCAGGATATTTGAGAGAGAGGAGAAAATTGAATGAATGAATGATCTGTATTAAAAGTAAGGTGATAACTTTTGTTGAAGGCAACTTTGGATGAAGGACTTTGCAGATCAGCCAAGGAAATTCTCATGTCTGGTAAAATGCATCTTTATCTACCCTTGGCTTCTCTGGTATGAATGTTCTTAGCTTATTAGCATTGTAGTTCTGACATGGATACACCTTTCATTGAACAGAGTAAATGAAATACACCATAGTCTAGCATTACAGCATAGATACTTCACAATTTCTCTTCGTAAACAAAAAAATTTTATCCACTTATAGCAGAATAACTGTGTCTATTTAATTTCCTAAAGATTGGATATTCAGGATGAAAGCTGGGTAGCAAAATGAAGATCATTCTTTACATTTTATTTGTTTATGTCAGGTGGATAATCTGTGTGCCACTTAAAAGATTAATTCCTGGCCGTGAAGAACATTACAAAAAACATAGAAGGTAATCAATGGGCATAATTTATAGTTTACTTTTACTAATTTATGTTTGTGAGTAATAAATCAATGTCTATCCCCATTTCATCGTATTTCTCATCCCACATTGGTGTGTTAACTTCTTCGTAAGTACTGCATTATAGCTTGTCAACACAAGATTGCATATTTAATCACTACTTTTTGCAGTCTATGGTACTCTGTTGTCCTAAGGATGATAAGGGACCTTTAGTAGCAGCCTGCCATAGGAAATAATAGTGTTCCTAGATCTGGTGCTTTAAACTTCATTGCTTCACTTCCTTCAAGGTAATTATTTTTGCTTGTAAGTGATCTAAGTTGAAGAGGATTTTATGTAATGCATTACAATATGCAATCTGTTGAGATTTGTAAATGTTACTTAAAATTTAGTCCTGGAGTTTTATTAGGCTGCTGAAGTCAACTGTTATCTTTAATAAATTTTTAACTACAGGACTAATAAAACACTAGTTTGTGATTTGGTTTTAGATCTCTTTTTTTAGTTTGTGTTTACCTTAGTATAAATTATTGTGGTGGTACAAAATTAATTTTCAATAGATTTTTTCAAGAACAAGTAGTCTTTTAGTCTTTCTATTTTTATCACAATCATTTTTTTTTCTAAATTTGTGGAGCAGGGACTTTGAAATATTAGCAGTTTATATCCAGGCACACCTGCACAGAAGCACCAGTCATGATGTGGGTAATACTCCCAGATTAGGCTAACAAACTCCTTCATATCCGTTGGATGGGCTTTTTATAGATCCTATGCTGCAACCTGAAATGTGCAGGATGCACATGATTGCTCTCGCCACTTGAAACAGGGGCACTCTCATGACTGCCTTGTTTTCATTTTGTGAGCTGGTATTTATCAGCAGAAAAAGAATCATAGAAAATTCTCAAAAAGGACAAGATGCTGAGAGTCAGAAGTCAAGTTTTTGTGGTTTTTGAAAAAATGAGCAAAAATATCTGACATTTTTTGGAAGTGCGACTATTTCACAGACACTCAGATGTGTCTTCTAATACATTTCAGTCCTGTACTAATATTCATTTTCTCCAGAACAGATTGTCTGTAATTAGTTGAAATAAATACCTGCTATGGAGCTTAGGAAACCCTCCAGAAAGACTTGACTAGAATGAAGGATTCCGACATCTGAAATTGATACCTAATCCTGGAGATATTTATGTTTGATAGCTGCAACCCTGTTTGACTTGACTTTGAAGTTTTCAAGACAACTAAAACCCTGCTTCTAGTCCCCAGAAATGCTTTAAATTGTGTAATGCAACATGTCTTCTGCTCAGACTATTGTTAGGATCCAAAAATTAACTTTTACTGACATCACCCTGATTTTGACAACCTGATTAGGTTTTTTGGAAAGTCTTGCGTGTGGGAAGTCCCCACACAAACAGCTGTGATCCCCTTATGTAGTGAAAGGGAGGAAGTGGTAAAAACTGTGCCAAAGCTTAGAGGTCAGAGCATCTCTGCAGGTCACAGCCATACACCTCTTTAAAGGGAACCATCCCCTCTCCTGGCATTACAAGGATAAAAGCTCATTCCTCCAGTCCTGCTACGGGTGGGAGGTGTAGATCAAAGTGGTTGAGGTGGTTGGGATACAGTGGGCTAATAAGAACAAGAATTTCCTCCGTGTTGGTTAGGCTCTCCTTTCAATTGCAACCTAACTCTTCCATAATTTATACTGGAGACTCTCTACCTGTACTGCTGCCCAGCTTCTTCCAAAAAACAATATGGTTGTAAACTTTTAAAGGGCAATTAGAAACAAAAGGATTACATATGAAGTTTAGTGATATGTAGTGGAGCAAGGGAAGATAAGGGCTGCTTATCAAACTTATTCCAATAGCACTACTGGACTATGGAGTAGCTCCCTGTGAAAAGGTCTAGCAGTCCCGTGATCTGAATAAAATACAATTGTGGTGAGCAAACACTGCATGAACACATCTTGCAGCAGTAGTTAAGCCTGACAATGAGATGAGTGTGAACTATTAGGACTCAAAAAAATTAATGACCTCTTGCATACCCCAAGACACACCACAAGTGGGGAGTGGAAACATTTATGGTTTGTGGCTCCCCACAAAGCATTAATCCAGAACTTTCTTAGTACAACCTACTCATTAATCTTCTCTTTTACAGTAGGCAGCTACCAAATTAGAAGATTCTAAGTCAGAGTTTAAAATTTATGTAAAAAAAGTTATTAGGGAAAAAAAGAATTGTTTCAATAACGCAGGTTGGTCGTCCCCAAAAGTTTTTGTTTTGCTATCCTACATTTGATTGCTGGTCCTGGTTTCTGTCAAACTACCATAGGTGGCTGAGAAGTGCTGCAGCTTTCTTTAAGATCACAACCTCCAGACTGAAAAGAACATGTGCTGCTATCCATAGTGCAGGCTTCTGTGTCAATACTTCTATTTTATTAAAGATTATCTAATTTTTCATCAACCCATCCTAGTAGTACTTTGAAGGAGAATGTGGAGAGAGGGTAACACTTGTTTTTTCCAGATACAGATATTGAGGTCCAACTGTCCAGACTAGAGCTATCCAAAACTGCTGTCAGGACTAAAAACATGCCACAGGACTAAACAGAAAACACAATTTCCCTGCACGCCAGCTCTCAGCATAGCAACAACATCGGTCTTTCCCCAGGTCAGAGTGTTTTCATCTTGCCTTCATCAAAAAACACGCAAGATGAGGCTTGAAGAAGTCACTTTTTACTCTAAAATAAAAAATGACTGAAAAGCAGAAAGCAGGTAATTTTCAGTGTAGATCGGACTTCTCCCTTCCTTGCCCCTGTAATTAAGGGTTGACTTTAAATGCTAAGACCTGAATCTCCAGATTTTGAGGCGGAATCTTGAGGAATCCGGTAACCAGCACCCAAAACACAGCAGATAATAGTTTACTCATTAGGGTGAAAAAAATGCAAATAAGAGGGCATGGTATATGATATGCTGCAAACTTTCTATTCCCCATAAATCTATGGCAGTTGTAATTGTTTACTGCCTAGTAAAGATAAGTGGACCTATGATATCATAATCTGAGATTCCATGGGAACGTTTTGTGGAGTAGTATAATTGATTTGGTACTGAGTGTGAACCCTCTGGACCAAAAAGTCTACATACTCTTCCCAGTATCATTCTTTTCTTATTCAAATACTCACCTTCACTTGCTATACTATATTCTTATTTGGTAAAAAAAAATCAAATACTTTAAAATGTCTTTGAAAAATCCTGTAACCATATTCAGAATGAACATAATTTTAATAGATTATCTGTTAGTTGTAAGGACTGTGGCATTTCATAAAGCCCAGACCACACTTTTCAGGGTCATCTAGTAGTCATTGCCATACCAGGTTTTAAGTGACTATTTGAGGCACGTCAAAGACAGACATTCAGAAAATGGCAACCTTTTATCTAAGAAGCCGGAACTGTTTAAAAAGGGTTACGTGATTTACCCCAGAACGTTTTCAGTGAGATTCCTGAAACATTCCTACAATAAGCAGCACAGTGACAACGTGTACCTTCATTTTACACGGCATCATTTAGGCACATGGTCCAGCAAGGTTTACTCTCTGTCTGCGGGAGATCCATGCTTATAATTCACAAAATTATTGTTTCTCCTCATGCTTCACAGCATTGCAGATCTGGGAGAGTGAGCATTCAAAGAAGACATGCAGAATGAGGTGGGTTCATTGCTAATGCTATAGGAAGCCCTATGCACACACATTAGAGCAGCTCTCCAAAGAGCCAGCCTGTGTCTGCCATCACTGGCGGTATGCTAGAGCCAGTAGAATGAGTTGCATCAAACTGTATTCAGTTCAGGGGTCCCCAACATAAGAAGGACGTGGAGCTGTTGGGGCGAGTCCAGAGGAGGGCCACGAAGATGATCAGGGAGTTGGAGCACCTCTCCTCTGAAGACAGGCTGAGAGGGTTAGGGTTGTTCAGCTGGGAGAAGAGGAGGCTCTGGGAAGACCTTATAGCAGCCTTCTAGTCCCTGAAGGGGGCCTACAGGAAAGCTGGAGAGGGACAAGGGCATATATCAATAGGATGAGAGGTAAGAATTTCAAGTTGAAAGAAGGTAGATTTAGATATTTAGATATTAGGAAGTTCTTTGCTGTGAGGGTGGTGAGACACTGGCACAGGTTGCCCGGAGAAGTTGTGCCTGTCTCCTCCCTGGCAGTGTTCAAGGCCAGATTGGATGGAGCTTTGAGCAACCTGGTCTATTAGAGGGTGTTCCTGCCTAAGGCAGGGGGGTTGGAACTAGATTAACTTTAATGTCCCATCCAACACAAATCATTCTGTAATTCTATGAAACTACCAAATTCCCACTGGATCAAGCCCAGTTCCTGAAGAGCTTTTGATATACTACAGTCTATCATGACACATGTTCTGGGAGGTTTATTTCCTCCAGGGCTGCATGTGATTTGAACTCGCTCCTTGTGCAGGTGCTGTGCTTCAACAGCATCTGTCATTCTACACCTGAAGATAAAGTATCTACTATGGGAATCACACAACAAAGTGGCTCTGCAGGACCCCACCAGTGTCCCAAAACACTGGCAGTAAGCCAGCACTAAATAGCCCAGCTGGCACCATGCCCCTTTTTTCCTAGAAATTCTTAGGCATTTTTACTCTTCCTAGTGTTCTGCTGTTCTGTTATTACAATACTGTAGTAGTATACTGTGATCCCTTGTGCTATTTGCAATATCCATATTAGCTCTTCCCCCATCCCATTATTGCTTGTGTCTTGGTCCAAAATTACAAAACTGGCAATAGTAGTTCTGAAATTAATTTTGCTTCTTTAGCATCAAAAAAGAATATAACCATGTTTTTTTTCATTGTCAGGGGTATATACTATCAAAGTCCTTATGCCTGAGGATTTATTTACCTTGCTATATAAGGTTGACTGTTTGCTAACATTAGGAAAGACATGGGATTTTTTTTTGTTAGTGAGCTTTTTTTTCATATGTGTCCTGGCTTTGTTAAATGGGCTAAAGCCAACTAAACTCGACTGTCAATCACCTATTGTCTTGGTTCATTACACAACTCATTTCTTAAGGCTCACCACAGCAGTAATTGTTTTCATTTTTGTTTTGCTAATGGAACCTGATTTGTAAATTTCAGGAGCCTTAGCTTCAAATGAAAAATATGAAACAATTTACTTCCCAGTGGGGAAAAGTGTGGGTTGGAAAAAGAAAAAGACAGTGAAAGAAGGAAATGCAGATAGATATAGAGCTTCCAAAACATTTTCCCTTTGGAGAAGATAAAAATAATTTCCATAAGAATTATAGTCAGGGGCTTATAACCTATACAAAGATAGTATACTGTGCTTTTAGCCAACTGTTTCTCCACTGCTGCTAAATAGAAGTTGATAAAGCCCTTCTCCTGCTCTCAGATAATGGACTTTGCTCTGCAGCTCATACAGCAAAAATATCCTTGTTTCAAATCCTCTTGCTCCTCCCTAAAAATGGTTGCTATCTGTCTATCTAGATATCTTGTCACACATTCATATATCTATCTGACAATACCACTACAAGGTTGGTTCTTGTTCTGAGTTGAGCTTGACAAATAATTCATGGCACTTCAAAAAGTTTTAATTCATTCTTTGATAAATTTCCCATAAACAATTCTGTGGGGTTTTTTGCATATTACTTATTACCTTTTAAAAAAATATTCCTTAGCATATGGGTTGCAGCAAAAGCAGGACATTCACTATCTGCAATTCACTTTCTCTATGTCTATAACTAGCTTTTGTTTTTAGCTTCATGGTTATTCAACATTGTAGTATCAAAATACATTGAGTCAACAATTTTTGCTTTCAAGGATTAATTCTCAGAAAAAAGTCAGGAAAACATTACAGTCCTAAGGATAATAAAATTATGGTTAAACAGTTGCATTATTACCAGTGAAAACAAAGTACAGCATTCAGTGTAACTAGGTTGTCAATTGTTTAATCCATGATGCTTGTGAATTCCGTGAATTACTATATTTTTTTAAAAGAAATTATGGAAGCACTGATAACAGCATATAATGTATCCAGAACTTAAAATCTAAATAGGCTGGTCAGCCAAAGCTGGTGTTAAAAGCAAAGCTGAGAGGTCTGAAATATTTGAATTCTTCTCTTATGGTGGTGGTTTGAAACCATGAGGAAAAGAGTTTACAAAAAACTCAGACCAGGTCCCCTGCACTGCTTTCTGATCAATCTATTAAAGGCCAAACAGGAATATTGGAAATTTCACCAGGTCCAGCTCCACAATTGGTACTGACAAATCTTACACTGAACATCCGCTCCCTTGGTGAGGACCCTCTCGTAGCATTTCATACTGGTCAAGGTCCTTCAGTGTGTCTTTGGACCGTGACATCACCACCAATCCCCAAGCTGGCAAATTTCTGCATTCAGCAAAATCCAGATGGATTCACAAGTTGAGGATATGAGCTAATTAACCTTGAAGGTTGTTTCCATCCTCTTACTTTGAAGTCCCATTTTCCCAACTGTCAGAAAGTATAGGTAGAAATACTGTTTAAAACATGAGCAAATACTTTCTGTGCTTAATGCAACCAATGTCATTCACTTTAAGAGTACCTACTGTAGCTGTGGAAGGATGCGTTGTCTAAGGGTTTGAACTGAAGGAGAAAGAGTTTACAAAACTCAGTTATATTAGTATTAATAGAATACAGCCAGATGGTGCAGTCATCAATAATCTAAAAATATCCCTGGTGCATAGTCAAAAGCAAAGTAGCATGAAAATTAAAGTAAAAAAATTGCACTCACCAATAATGTCCTAAAAAAGTCTTTAATAGCAACTCACACTGTGTTTGCTGAAAGGTCAATGTGTAGAGACAGCGAAAGCCTTTTGCAAGGGGATTTATTCAGAAATGCAGCTTTTGATACAAGAAGTCATTGAAAGAGAATCTTAATGTTACCTGACTGATTTTAATGTTGTGCTCTTATGCAACTGAATTAGAATAAGTATTTTATACAGTGGCTTTAAATTACACCAATTTTTTTATTAGAAAAATGTACTCATCCTGTGTATCTGGCCCACTAATGAGTCATGATTCCTCTAACAAACCTGATTCATCATTCTTGTGTGGATTTTGATATTATCTATACACCTTTGTGAAAAATGGGCAAGAATTTACCATTCTGATCTGGTCCTATTTGCGCAACTATTGACAACTGTCCAAGGTATAGTGGTAATAAAAACAATTTTCATCAAATTCAAAATATGTTTATTTATATTTATATATAAAGCTATGAAACTACCATAGCTAATATATATATATGATAGTTGCTCAACCAATATATACACATATATATATACATACATATATTTGTAAGCAGTGATCCACCCTGCCATTTGCATAGAAATAGTTCTAGTCCTCAGCTGCCACAGTTTTGTGATTTTTGTGTAAATTTATGTAATTTTCACATTACTGTGAATTTCTCCATCTAAGACTATGGTTGATAGCTAAATGAAAAAGGGTTAAATAAGCACCACAGCAAACATTTATGTCAATGTTTATTTAAATGCCAATAAGATTTTTAACATTTTTATAGACGTTTATGAGCAAGTAGTTCACATGTAAGACTTAGCTATTAGTTAATTAATGAAAGCTTTAAATTAACAATATTAACTAGAAAAAAAATATTTACACATTTACACACTTGCAAAAGCCCTTACCTGGAAATAATCTGGAGTTTGGTTTTCTCTGGGCCCAGCAGAGGAAACGCTACCAAAAATAAATCAATTTTCTTTCTACTAATCCCCAAAGAAAAAAGCTGACAGAGCACATTTTTATTTTGTGAGCATAAGCTATATCTCACTAACCCAGTCTTTTTATAGTATATGTCAAAAGGCAAGTAAGGATGGGTTGTGTTGGTTTGTTTTTTTCCCCCCCACAGGTATTCCCTAACAATGAATTTGGGAGCCTTTGTTCTATGCAAAAGTCAAGCATCTACTGTATGCCTTCAGAGATCTACATTCACAGGCTCTGTGAGAGAGAGTACACAGAATTTCTCAGGGCATGTCAGCGTATATGAGGTCAGGCATCTCTGGTAACAAAAGAAATGAATGAAACAAGACCTAACAGGAGATTATACTTGTCTAGTGGAGGAAATAGCACAACTGCCTGCCATGAAGCCAACTCAGCCCCACAACTGTCTGTATGGCTTGAAGTGATGATGTACAGGAAAGACTCAATAAATCTTCAGAGCAGGAGGAGATCTAAGAAAAAATTTCTTTTTTTTTGTTTTTTTTTTCTCTTGGCTCGCTTTGTCCGTCTGCTCTGTACTACAAACCTCACATATTCCCCTTCTCACAGGCAGCTCTGAGTTAGATTGCTGAGAGTCACATGGGCTGCAGGTGCGAACGGAGCATCCGAAAGTAACGAAAAAATGACCTTTTTAGAGGAAATAGATATGCAAAGGCTACTTTTGCTCAAGAAAGTAGGCAACTAAACAACGTTAAGGTGAGGTGTTCTGCTCAGCCTCACATCCCACCACAGATGCGTATTATGGAAATGCAGCAACATCAAAGCATATATTAAAAATAAGAGTTGTGCTGATTTTTCAGTGGTGTAACCAACATCTGAATCTAGCCAAAAGTTATCTAATTCTGTCAATGATCTTCAACAGTTACTTCTGGGATGATATTTATTTTCCTCAAAACTATTCACTCCTTGGACCATTTCAGAATTGTAAGGTGAACTCCTAAACCACATCATTGAAGACAAAAGACAAGCACTAACTGAAATGGAGGTAAAACATATCATTTTTTATAAACCTTTATTATTTTTTGGTACAGAAATAAAACTTGCAGTGTTGGGAGTGTTCTTACAGTAAAATACTTCAGCAGTCATAAAACACCTGAGATTTCTTTTTGGCATCACCCATGAAAACAGTTCAAAGGGCCAAGATATCCTCATTACTAGGATCCTTTAATCAAATGCCCAGAATACCCATCAGAGAATCTTAGAAAATCAGTTGAATTTATATGTTAAAAAGAAATTAGAAGGAATATACTATGGGGTTTTCTGGGGGTTTGATTTTGTTTTTTTTCTCATAAAGACAATGAAAAACTATTAATTTTAAGGTCATTCATTGGAAAAGCCCAAACACCGATGGGTGTTGCGTCTGTTTTATGTTTCCTTTTTGTTTAGATAGATGGTGATACCCTTGTTTCTATGAACAATTTTTATTCATGCACATTTCAGAAATAATCTTGCAAAGTTAGCAGTGGTACTTGGGAAGGAAATCACTTTCAAGCACCCTGCTTTTAAGGATAAATTTTTCAAGGCACATAACTTAAGATCGTACAACAATTTCAAAAGTGATTTAAGCCCCCCTAGCCTAGTTTTCTCACAGCCAGTAAGATTTAGGATTTGAAGGGATTTGTTTAGATGGTTTTCAGCACTGTTTGGCAGAGGAGCACAACACCAAGTTGTCGGCTGCTCACAGCTTGGAATTTCAGCATCAACTTGAGTGCCTGTTTGCAGCTTGGGATCCCTATACAGGAATTGTTAAGCTTGTAAGAAAGGGATTTTCAGCTTTTTAAGGCAAACAGCTGAGCAGGGAGCTGCCTAAATTAGCCAATAGTGCAAGGCTGAAGAATGGGGCTTATGTGTCTAAGCAATTGATGTGATGCCAGTTTAGAGGTGGCTCCCCTCGCTTAGGATCCTTGGCTGCGAGCTCTGCTGGACACGGGCAGCACAGCCAAGTCAGCTACTTAAGCAGCCTATGCTCTGGTTGTCAAAACCTCTGCCTGTCTTGAAGGCCATCTCTGCTGAGTTTATTCTATTATTCTCATTATCCCTTAGCTGTCACATAATCTAGAGTTCGGCTTTTTTCCCACCTAGAGATGGCCTATATTTATTTTTCTGCCATGGTTCTGGGAGACAGTGTGCTTCAGGCATGCTGAAGACACTGCTGGATGGTTAAGCTGCTAATGAAAGGATGGTCTTGGTACCAGGGCTAAAACCCTGGTGTCAGTGCTTGCAGGACCTCTGTTTGAGGCAGGACTCAGAGCAGCTCATTACTGTGATGCTGAAGCTGCTATTAGGCTGATTTGAATGTGTTGGATAGCAGCCGGTGGGAAGCTATTATTACTGATTTGCACTGATGGTTTCACTGTGATGTGGTTTTAAAACTCTCAGTGAAGCCTCTTCAGGTTCATAATTTGTTCTTACAATCTGGCTAGAAGGAATTGAATTGTCTTTGAAAATGGGATTTACTATCATAACCTATTTATGCTGGGATCCCTAAAGATGATTAGTATCGTGTCAACATAAGTGACTAAATATTAGGTATCTAAGTATTTCTGTGAATCTGAATCTTACATGCTTTAAAAAACAAGGCTGCCTATCAGCATCCTCTAATATCTAAATGCCCTTACAAACGAAGCCTATAACTCCCCTGAAACTTTGTTTTGTTTAATCAGAAGAAAGTTTTTGTGACTGTCTGAACTGCCATTCCCAGATTGAACATTGAATAATTATAAACATATTCAAAAAGTTCTAAAAAGAACTTCTTCTGAGTTAACTCTTAAGCTATTAACTATTGAGACAGTTGTTCTTTCTATTTTAAGCTTCCTTATAATGGAACATAGCTTTATTATTTACAGTTCACTTTGAAGTCCTGCCATTTATTGGTTTATCAGAGCAATGATCAGACTGGCTGGATTTCTCCCTGTGAAACCACAAAGGAAAATGTATTTTACAACGTCAAACCCCTAAGCAGTAAGAAATCAAATAAGTGATTAGAAGTAATTTAGCCCCTTTGGAACTGCCAGATAATTTTCTAGTGCTGTATTAGCACCCCATATGGACAAAGCAATTGCTAAACTTTAGTTTCTGTCCTTTTCAATTTGGAAAAAAAAATCCTTTTCAAAGATCAAAATGCTGAAGCCTTAGAATCTTATTCAAAGAATTAACAGACCACACTATAAAAATGTACATATGTTTATTGATGCAAAATAGATTTAAATATACAGATATGCATGCACTACATTACTACTTATGAGCCAAGTTGTACATAAATAACTTCTTTCATAGCTGCAAACAGATTAATCAATCTGCCTTTATTTGCAAATGCATTCTTCTACACCACCAACACACTGCACTGTGAGAATATTTTAGAACTGTCTTTTAACTTATGTTATTCTGGTACCACATTACTTTTGAGTTCCTTACCACACTCTCAAAAACTGCTTATAATGTCAAGAGCATTTGGGGAATGACAGCAGAGCATAGACAGAAGCTAAGAGATATGTGAGCAGTGCAGGACAAAAGTCTAAGGAGTAAGGAGTAAGCAACAACTCTATGGAAGCAGAAGTAAAAACTGTGTGAAAATCTTTTTTTTCCTAAACTTTCTGGTACTGAGATTTTTGAAATTTTGCTAGGAAAGTGAGAATTTTTCAAGACATAGATGAACCTGCTTTTTTCAACATATAGCTGAGCCTTAACATGTCTTAAGATTTTGTTCAGGAGATGCTTCACTCTTGAATAGTGACCTCTGTTGCCTCTGATACTCAATTTTTGCTTGGTCTCCTCCAGGGCAAAATAAAACAAATAACCACCTGAGGAGAAGAACTTTGCAGCTAATGAGGGCTAGCCAGCCAGCCAGCCCTCTGTTATTCCTGCTAGTACCAAAGCAGCATAGACAAAGATTGTGCAGAGGAAGCAATGATCAACTTGTCGCAGCTGCAACATAGGCTGCATAAAATAAGGCGTCATTGTCAACATAGCTTACCCTGACAACCCAAGCATGTTATGTTGTGATCATTCATGCAAAAGGGTCTGGATGAAGAAGACAAAATATTTTAAGAAAAGGGCTTGAAAAATACATCACCAACAAGAAACTTCCAATCTGTTAACAGTTCTTTAAATATTTGGGACATGAAACTGCTTAATTCACAAGCCTTGTGTCTTCTGTTCAGTATTTTGTGTAACCAAAAGAATTCACTGAAGTACACTCCACACGATGACAGTGTGACAAGGGCCAATTTGTGAATAACTTGTCAACAGCTTGAATGAAACTCTAGAAATCCATAACAGGTGCTCGATAGCTATAATCGAGTGACAGATGTATTAGATACATGAAACCACAACAAACTGACTGAATGAGAGAGGGAGAGAGAATGAGGGTGAGAGTGGGGGAGCTTCATTAACTATAGAAGAGAGCAAAAATACATGAATTATTAAAGAAGCGGCATGAGCCAATTTGTGTGGATGCTTC
This sequence comes from Aegotheles bennettii, assembly GCA_013398125.1. Lineage (NCBI taxonomy): Eukaryota > Metazoa > Chordata > Aves > Caprimulgiformes > Aegothelidae > Aegotheles > Aegotheles bennettii. The sequence goes on along the minus strand of VZRW01009536.1, from coordinate 201,100 downwards.
CTGCTCATCTTCAGCAGGCCTAGGAAGAGGAGCTGCAATGCCAGCTACTACACACAGCAGCAATGGTCTAATATCTTGACTCTAGGCAGGGTTGTACCAGAGCTTGGCACTGGCCTTGATTGCAGAAATCACTGTTATATTTTAGTACACACATAAGAGCTGATTCATCAACGTACTTCAGTGCATGCCTTGCTGTAAGCATGTGAATAACACCGTTAAGGTCAGCAGAATTAAACACCATTAAGGTCAACTCACACTAACATGTTTAAACATCTTACTGAATTTTTGTTCTCCGTTCTGGGATTTAAAATACACAGGGACTAATCCCATCCAGTATAAATTTTTACAAGTCCCCTGGAGCCCTGGGGACTGCTGCTGAAAGAGTCTTGAGTGCCACTCAAGGACATATCCGTGTGTATGGGCATCAATGGGCCAATGCGTTCTCTGCAGGTTTTAAGCAAGGAGGTTGCCACCTGGGCCAGACCTGGGCCCTACAGATCTATCCCCGTGCCAACACATCCAGCCTGCCTCTCCCAGGAGCCAGAGGCTTTTGCCCGCAGGGCGCCCCCAGCACCGTCAGTGCTGGATAACCTGGGCTTCAGGCACCCAGACTCATCGGTAGTTGCTCATTGCACACACACCTTTGTGTCAAGTATGTCAGAAAATTATATTTAGGCTCAGCAAGGACCAACTCCTTAGTCCGTGCCCAGCCTGCATCTTCTACCTGGTCCTGACTGCAAGCAGGAGTGGGGGTCCCATCATCATTCTTCAGCTCACTCCCTCTCCTTCTCCAATGGGTTTTCCTTTAAATCAAATTTTTTACTTTAAATTAAACCTTCCATTTCCTTTTTTTCCTCCAGAGTACATCGTCACAATCCCAGATTTTCAATTATTCTATCTAAACAATACTTTTCCACAGCTACCTATTAAGGGAACAAGCAAAACCTTGACAGCTGGTTTGCTTTTATAGAGTGACCTATTGGTTTTTTCCCTGACAAATCTTGCTGTGCCTAGTATCTTCCCTCAGAGAAAAATCTGTGATATTTTGGAACCTGTTTAGATAATGAAAAAAATACAGTTACTGAATTTTTCAGGTGCAAAACCAAGACTTGCTGTTGGTAAAAAAGCATTAGTAACTTGATTTCTGTTCTCTTCACCACAGATGCCGTGTAAACACATGAACTAAGCTCCTGGTTAGAAAAGGAGTAGTGTAGACTACATTGGTGTGTAGTCATTACTGTACCAGAAAACCCTGTGTTAATAAAATACATCCATTTTACAATAAGATATAGGATTGAACTCCTGACATAATTTAATCTTCTTGCACTTTTGCACAATTCTTATGTTTTGTGATATATTCACTCCTGCCATAGTCCAAGCTTCTCTGTTTACCTGGGGTGAGACTGTTCTGTCTGGCTGTGTGGATAGTGATCCCCAAAATGTCAAACCAACACACTCATACTCACATGTGAACCTTGAAACAACAAATCCAAAGTGTAAGAATTAACCCAAGGAAGGCACTGCTTCACACTTGAATGTCTTTCAGCTTCTAGCAATGAGAAATAAAGTTGTGCTCATAGATCCAGAATGTAAGGAAAAAGCAGTCCTGTACAAGTACACAAAGCTTATACATTAATTAAATCTTATTTTATCTCATTTAAGCCCTACTTTAGAGGTTTTCGGTGGTGGATAGCTGCTTGCTTTGCGTGAGAGAAAGATTTCATTGCAAGCTATTGTTTTTTTTTTGTTTTCTATTTGTTTTCTTTTTGTTTTCATTTTGTTTTCTGGTTTGTTTGATTTTTTTGTTTTGTCTTGCTCTGGTTTGTTTTTTTTCTAGCTGCAATACTGTTCATATAAAGATGTGGCCAAGAGGCTGAAAGAGCGTAAGATAAATGAAAAGATCATGGTCTCTGATAAAGATACTCAGCTGTCACCACTAACCTAGTGGTAAGTAATGATAATATAATGGCTAACATCACTGCCTAAGAGCAGGCAGGCACATGTAGTAAGCAATAAAAGTGTATTAAAGCAAATTGCAGATCCATAGAGAATCAGTCATATTTCAGTCTCTGGAAGAGTTTGGGTGGCTGGGGTAGTTCTTAACTATTGCTTCTGTAGAAACAAACTGAGACAGGAAAAGTTTCCTGCTCAGTAAGTGAATTTCCTAATCTTGTTCAGATCTGACTAAATGTTCCTCTATTTTGGCTGAGAAACCTATTTTATATCTATTAGACTTGGATCTAGCAGTGTTGCCATGTTCCAAAGTTAAAAAAACCCAAACTGATTGCATGCTCTTATGACTATGCTTCCTTTGTACTGCACACTGTAATTATCACCATGTAGAGAATTTTGCCTGTCTACTCCACAGCTGCTTGTGGGTGAAACAGCAACTCTACGTGAGCGAGTACACAGATGTTCAGCTATTGAATCACTTCTTTGCAATCCAGACCTGACAATAATTTGTGTGTCAGTGATCTTCAAACATCTGATTCAGTGTTGGCTTTGTTATTTGGAGAAATCAAATCAAACTTTGGCCTTGCAGATTTTAAAGAACTGAAGTAAAAAAAAGTGAACATCCATGACAATTATGTGGATCAGGAGAGACTGGCAGTTGCACCTTGGGGCTTCAAGGAGATGCTTATTTTGAATCTTTCTACACTGCCTAACCTTTTTAAGGAACACAAGTAACACAAAGTAGGCAATGGGCCACTTTCACTGGAATGAGCATTTATTGAACAAGCACTGGACAATGGTTTGGGGATTTTTTTGTAGTTGGTAAGCCACCTACAAAATCTCTATCTGAACTTCCCAAGACTTTTTGAATGGCTGTGTCACTTTGCACTTACGATCTCACTGAGAGCATCCTAGAGGCCTTTGCAGATCTTGCTCAAGTCTAATACTAACAGCAAGATGAAAGGAACATGATTAGTCCCTATATTTCACAGATGGAAGTTGAGACAGAAGAAGCACCAGCTTTTTCACAGTTGCAGATTCATGCACTTGTGTAACCAAAAAGCAGACAAATGCCTACACACTTCTTTCACTTCCCTATGAATAGGAGTGAGAATTCGCACGTGCATCATTTGCACATAATAAACTGAAGTGCAAATGTTATTTAAACCATGCAGGTTTGTTTTTCAAACTCATCCTGTTAAGAGACTTCCTCAAGATCTGTAAGGTTATAAGTGTTAGAGCCAGGAACAGCTCATGAGAGCAGCTGTTGGAAGCAAAAGTGTTCTCTTGATAGGATACTATAAACAGAAACTAGAGACAATCTGAAATGCTTCACATTACTTTCACAAAATCCACTAGCATAGATGGTTAAACTTCAGTAGCCCATATGAACAACTGATGGACTTTAGAAAGCCATTACTTTTTCTTAAATAACTTTTTCCTTTAGCTGATCTGACCTTAGGACATCAATTTCTCCACAGTCGGTTTTGGGTTAGCGCTTTCAGATTGAGCCAGTGGAGAAAAGGAATAAAAATGTCACACCATCTTCCCAGGCAGCTCATGTGTATGATTTCTGTGTCAATATAAAGGAATCATGAGAGCACAGTTTTTACCCAAAACCATTTCCTATAGAGGTTGTGTCTTCTAGCCAGAAAAAAAAACAAAACGAAACATTATGAAACCTTCCTTTAAAACAATCATTCTTTATTACTAGCATGTGCCATTGATGTAAGGTGAATCCTAAGTATGGACTGGGTCTATGTTCTAAATTTACGAAAGTTGTTTATAAAAGACTGTGAAGCCAACCATAATAAGCGTGACCAGACCCCCTTATATTTAAACCTGAGGTTGAAAGTTGCCCTTAAGCAAAAATCCATGTGTAAATTGTAATTTCTAGGTCAGTTCAAGACGTGGAATAGAAATACTTTACTGGATCCTACATTTCAGTCTAAGAGCTATTCCTGTGTTACTGAGGTGGAAGCCAAAAGGTGCATGAAGGTGTATTAGGAGAGGTGATGCACAAACTTCATGTTGATTTTCAGGTCTTCTGCATCTTTCTGGGATACCTTGACTTCCTGACTGGCTTTGATATTACATATCAATCTGGAGTAGACAAGAAATCTAAAGGATGAAAGATCTGAATCATATTTCAAATGTAAGTATTCATACCACAGGGGAAAGAGAGATATAATATCAAGTCTTTGGAGGCTGAATGCCTGTGCCCCCAGGCCAACACTGTACGTTCAGCAGCAGGCTGTCACACCGTAATTGCTAGTACCCCTTTGTGAATCAACATCTCTGAGAAGCCAATTCTCAGAGATGCTTCTTTAATATACATCTTCTCATTTGCCCCACGTATATTTCAGTTTGCCATCTGATAATTGGAATTGTGTGGGTAGCAGCCGGTACCATCTGGCTTGTTAATAAGTGAAGGATAAAAATGTCTAATGCCTTGCTCTACATAAATACAAGAATTACCCTACAAATAAACAACTCCCTAAAACCTCAACTGATGAGAACAAAAGAAAATAGAGTGGTCTTAGCTCATTAAAAAACACTGAAGAGAGAATGAGAGAGCAGTGGGAAAGCCTCATCACTTCCCATCTGAAGTCTTAGTGTAACTAAAACATATGGGAAAAATAATGCAAAATTAAACGTGATAATGCACTTTTCACACCAAAACATATTGGACCACTATACAAATGATGCAATTAAAACTGCTGCCTTCAGGAGCCAAAACGTAAGCTGAATAAATACGGTACAATTAAAGTTTTTGATTTAAAACCAGTGAAAAATCATAATGAACCTCAGAATTGAGTTAATATGACTTGGGGGCATCAAAGCTAAGCTATAGAAAGCCACATGTCCTACAACGTGGAGTTAGAATTGGAAGACTGACATCAGCAGATTTTAAGGCACAGAAAGGCTTACAAGTTCATTTGCATGTGAATGGCCAAAACCATGCAAAATCTTGCATGTAAACAGTGCGGTGTTGTAATCAATACTTTAATTAACAGGAAGGCAGTGCAAAGCTGTCTGCATTGGGGAAATAAACTCTGATCCTGTAGGCTGGATGCGAAAGCTGCGCTGTTGTATTTGGAACCTGCTGGAACTTGTACAACGCCTTATCTGAAAGGCCTCATACGCATTGTGACAATGTCCTCTAATCTGGTAATAAAAAGGGCATCACGAACGGCAGCAGCTAGGCCAGCCAGTGATGGCTGCAGTTGTGCTATGCTCCCAAGATGGTGAAAGGAGATTTAAGCCTCTTGCAGAAAAAAAATCAAGGGTTGCCTCCAGCCTGGCCTAGATAGGGAAGGGGGAAAAGGGAGGAAACGCAGCCAGGCAGATACTACCTGTCTGGGGACAGCAACACCCAGCGAGGTGCTAGCAAGCACCTTGGTTCCTCCCCAACCACCAGTCACCCCTATGAAATCTCAGCCTGCAGAAGCAGACACACTGGTGGATGGAATTTTACACCACTGGGGAGTCGGAGTCTCCCAGCAAGGCTTTGTCTGCCCAGCAGTTACTGTGAAATATTCACCTTCATTCTTTGAGACATAAACCCATCTGAGGGTGAGTCAGAGCTCAGAGGTAGCCTGTGTTTCCTCAGGAAGCTGGCTTAGTAACACTACTCGTGATGATACTATAGCAAGCTGGAGAGGGTATTTAGTTTGACAAAACTGGACAAGACTCACATTTGGTAAATGGACAAGTTCTGCACTGGGTGGAGGTGATGTAGCCTGGTGCCTGATTGAGTCCTGTGGACTTCTGCCCTGTGCCTCTTCTCCCATCACTGTCACTATAAACACAGGAGCTATAGTCACTGCTTGCCTACATGTTTTCTTGCTCAAATATTTATTCTCATGCGTAAGACTTGTACGGTTTACAACCTTTGACGCTGCACCAGGCAGCAGCAGAGTAAAGAGTGCAGTTCTCTGGCCAACCTTACACTAACTCTTGCTGCTAGTCTGGGTTGTACATCATGCTGATCAGGAGTCAGCCCTTGCCAAACAGAATCTGTCACAGCTGAGCCTCCCTCCTCTTTCCTCTTGCGATGAATCATAATTTTACTCTCACAGCAATCAACTGATTTTTCACAAAATCTGTAAGAGCTTTATTATCTCAATAAAAACGCTTCTGCTTCTATAGCCTTTGCTTTTGTTGTTTTGAAATTTAGCTTCTGCATTCTGAATGTTTAGTTTCAGACTGACCAGGAGCATTAATTTGAAGATATCTTAAAGAAAAACAATGTAAGAATTGTAGGAATAAAATGAGGACTGTAATAATGCCTTAGGAGGGGAAAAAAAGAGCTAAACTTAGAAGATGGGCTGTGCCTTAGACCAGGTAGTTTTTGAAATAGGAAATGTGGGGATTTCTAGTGAACCTGTGGCATACAGAGCAGAGCCAGTTCTGACAGGCAGAGGAACTCAACCAGAGGCAGCATATCTGAATGCCTTAGCTGGTACCATGCAGTGCCTCTAAAATACAGGGAATGAAGCGATTGCTTCAGAGTTGTAATGACTGCCATCACAACATTTAATATATAGTGCAGTATTGTAGATCTCTCTCATCAAACACAGCAATTACTATTGTGAGATTGATAGCATACTGCCAGTCATATAATAATAGCTACTCTGGCTCTTTCTCCCTCCCTGTATATGCACGCACGTGCTGCATGCTCTTATATAAGACTGGTGTTGCTCATTCCAAATAGACTTTAGAGTCTTGTTTCACCAATGTGAAAAAAGTGCTGGAATCAAATGTGTTGCCCAGAGTTACCCAGGGGCTGAGTAGGGCCTAGAGCTGGGTTTCCTGGGATGTCATTTCATCTCCTGCCAGCTGGGAAACGCAAGAGGTTCCCTTACAACCCTCAGCACCCATGTTCTATGTGCAGTACCTCTGCCACATGCATCTATGCAAAGAGGTCAACTCCTCAGTCTATGGAGATGGCACTGATTTTTTCTCTGAAGGAATTTGATTTACACACGTTTTCACAGTAGTTTTTTATGAGCTTTTTAAAACCTGCATTCCTTCCCTAAAATCTTTTTGATCAGACATCAGGATTAAAGAAACTGACTCTGTCTCCCAATTCTAGGCAATTCCCTCCCAAGGAACTAAGCTCATCCTGCTTCTAAAGTATCAAATTAATTTCATCCCAATAAATCTGAAATCAGCATAGAATCTGGATCCTAATCCAGATTTTGTTTATTGTGTCAGAAGTAAGCAGAGGGTGCATATGAGATGCTACTTATAACTGCAATTAAAGAAAATTGCAGACCAGATACTTTAAATCCCCACTCCAGATTCAGCAGCAGTGACAGGGAGCATTTTGGATAGATGATATCTTCAGTCAAATAAAGAATGAGGTTCAATACTTTGTTATTTCTTCTTGTTTTATTTTCCATCAGAACCTTAAAATGTATGCACAGACAATAAAAGAGGAGTAAGGGTCATAATTAGGCTTGGGATAACATCAGTGATGTTATTCTTCAGTACCTGGGATGGGTACAAGTACCCACCTGGAATTTTATGGTGCACTGTATAGCAAATAGGTGTTAAGAAGTTACATATGTAATGATTCTATGGAATAATAATAATATGAAAACTTGGTAGCTAGTAATTTGGATTGGCCTGAGAAGGGAATTTTGTAAAGGCCTTGCTTGGTGTAAACAGCCGTGATTTAGCTTCTAAAAATGAGGCCCCTTCAAGAGGTGAGAAGCTGGGCACCAAAAGCTGGTTTGGAAAAAACCTGTGCAATAACAGTTTTAGGAACAGAGAACAGCAAAGTAAATAGTAATTGTTATCACATAACTGAACAGTCCTGAGATTTACTTGGACAATATCCTTGGGAACATTTGTTAAGAATGAAATGCAGTTGAAGCAATTTGTACCGTGAAGTCAGACAGGAAATCAGACTAATCCTTGATGAAATTATGTGTAAGCTTGGCTGTCTAAGACTTACTAGAGCAAAAGAGACAGAAGAAAACCAAGACAGAATGAGATATTGAAAGGTACTGAAATTAGGTCACTGTCCTATATTACACAAAAGCTAAATGAAGCTCTATCATCCCACAGTATCCTGAGTGAGATGAACAAAGGACTTTGTCTAGTGCAAATCTCGTAGCAGCATCCAAGTTATACAGCTGCATAAATCATACAGAAACTTAAAATGCCAAGATAGGTAGGATGTATAGCATGGAAGGAACACGGGAGGAAACGAAGGGGATGGCTTCTGTCATAACTCTGCATCATTGCATGATAAATTGCCATCAAGAAATCCTGTGACTTATTAAAAAAAAAAAGGTACAATATGAGTAGGATGAAGAGGCGCTGAGTGGAAAAGCTGTGACATAATTAGATACACTAAGCCAGCAGGGGAGAAGAGGTGCTTAATTAGTAAACAGAAATAAGATTGCAGTAGAAAACAGAATCTGTTTTCTACACCATAGACTCAAAAACCTTCATCATGATTAGTTAAGAGACAGGATAGACTTCCTGAGCTGATGGGACAGCAAATGCTGACTGTTCTTGCTCCCCTTCCTTCTCTTTGATATTTGAAGCTTAAATTCTGTGATGTGTGAGAAGACAATATCATCTCATTAGTGTCTGCTGACCTGAAGGTCTACAGCTAAACTGTAATTTTGAAGGTTTCTGAAAAAATATTATTTTATATTTGTTAAGAAATATTAAGAAATATTACTTAAGTAACAATTAATTAACTAAGAAACATCTCCTGTTGTCCTTGTATAAATGTCCTAGAGCAAAGAAAATTCTGAACCCTAACAGAGCAAAGCTTCCCAGGACAGGTCTGTCTCCATCCCAGTCTTTTGCTGACTCTACAGCTCCAAACTCCGCAAGATTTGTGAGTAACCAGGATTCATGTCCTGATCCAAACTTTGAACCTCTGCTCTATTTAAATGCAAGATATCTCAGATTTTCTATCTGACTATGTCTATTCAAATAAATAATTGCCGGATACTTAATGTTATTTAAATTTACCTTATTTTAAAAAATTAATATTATTCTTGCTGTCTCCATAGGAAGTTGGAATCTGAGACAAGAAATGCTCCTGAAGCCATTAGCATGCATCTTAAATAAAACTGGCCTGTTTTTGCTACAACAAGCAGTGAAAAAAAGAAAGTCCATTAGATACTGGAAATATTGTCTTTCTAAAACCAGCAGATTTTTATTTGTGTAACATCTAAGCACTGCAAATCTCAGCAGAAAATTGCACTGGAACTGTGGGCGGTTCCAAATTGCTGGAAACTTTACAATGGCTCTTATGTTTAAACATCATTTAGCAGCTGTTAAAGGTCAGCACAAATCCTGTACTTTATCAGTATAAATTAAGTCTAAACTGCCAAGAAAAGAATGCATTAAATAATGCTGTGATTATTATCTTGTTTTTTTTTTTCCCTTCAGAAGAGAAAAGTACCTCTTAAGCAGTTCAATTTTTCTCCTCCTTATTTCAAACTGACAAAGTAAAACACTAATTAAATTATTTATACCAGAAATTTACTTACAAGGATGACACATTTTGTACACAAAGCAAGTAAAATATCTAACACATTGTATAGTGCCAGGTGCAGTAAAGAAAGTGTAATACAAGTCGGCATCTAGAGGTTGAAAAAAACAACATGCTTGCTGCAATGTTTCATTATCAATTTTATTTCCTACCATACACCAAATGTACAGCACAGAACACAATTTTGTTGTTTTGATGTAAGAAATATTAATTGTATGAAGAAACAGTATACAAACTACTCCAAATTAAAAAAATGCATACATCATTGCTCTTTACAAAAGGTCTAATTTACAGTATAGCTCAATGCATTTAAACACAAAAAAAGAAAAAAACAGAAAGAAAAAATAAATCAGTGCACATTACAAAACACATCAAGTACAAGGGAATCAAATAAATACAAACATACTTCACAGAACATCCTGAGCAAACAACCAAACACAGATAAATTAACCTGAAGCCATAGTAAATAATAATAATAAATACATAGGTCAGTAAGAGTTTTTTGTTACTTAAATAAAATATATAACAAATTTTTTAAAATATTTAGTAAATTAAATTTTAGTCTTTGTAATGAGTGAACTCATTTTGTATGCATTTAACAGTATAACAAATGTTTGCTTTTAGGTTTTTTTTAGCAAGAACAATAATTTTAATAACAAATTTTTGTTTGGTGTCCTCCTATTTATATTAGACAGCACATATGGTAGATTTTGAAAAATCAATTTAAAAATAAACACAGCTTCTAAGAACATACATTTTCCCCTGTCTAAACTAAGATCGGAGAGTTGAATCAACCCTCAAATAAAAAGCAAGCCCCACTTAATGCAGAACAGTGACCACAGTGCATGAGAGTTGAATCATTTTTGAATAGTACTTTTGTGCAGGAACAGTAATAATATAGTCGTATATGTCAAGCCTGTGAATGTCATCATATTCAATCTAAATATAAATGAGGCTAATAAAAATAAACACTTTCATTATAGCACGGAAAAATTAAACACACGCTAGATCCATGTATACATTTACACTGAGGCACATATGCACATGAGGTGTGTGTGCATACAAAAAAGGCAGTTCAGCTGGTTGTTTATACCTTTTATTAAAAAAAATAAATATAAAAAAAACTTTTGAAACAATGCTTAATTACTTACAATCCCTGAAATAGACATTGCCTCTGTTATAGCAACCGCTACTTTCTGACAGATTCAGAAGTTCCACACCCAGGCTAAACAGATACCGAGGCACTTGCCAGCACCTCTGTGCAAGTGCTTGTCTGTCTGCACCTCCATCTGTCTGTACTCTCTGTAGCACTTGATACCCTACCAAAAGACCGGTAACAAATTCAGTATCAGCCTAGTCTTAGTGAAGAAGGATGGGAGAAACCAGTCACGGTGCTGCTATCCTTCATTCAAAGAGAAAAGCAACCACCGTTAAGCTGGAGTGGTATTATTCCCCTCTAGATCGCTGCCTTCTCAGCTGCCGTTAAGTTCAAACCAGTATTTAATGCCATTTCAGGGGAGATGTGTTCGATTCATTATGAACAAAGCCTTCAGCTTGGGATGTGTTTGCATTTTTCAAATCCAAATCCATAGCAATACTGGTCAATTGGTTAAAACCTCAACATCTCATACTAAAACAGTACCAGTCCTATCAAATTATCTTTCTTGTTTAGAGATAATTGTCATTCCCCTCCACGAGCTAACTGCAAAAAAAACCTGCAGTGGTAAAATAAATCTGAAGTTCTCTTGAAACATTTTAAATAATCATTTGCTTAGGCTAAATCACACAGCCAAGTCAAGTGCTTTGCTGATTGCTATATTTCATTATTGCTAACGTATTCTTTAACACACTGTTTTCCAGAATACTGTGCTTTTAAGAGCCCAAGTTCCCCACTAGTGGGAGCCATTTATCTTCTCATTCCATGCATCTTCACATCTCATGTTACAGCAAACCCATTTCTGATACAAAGCCATTATAAAAAAGCAGGATGTGAGGAAAATAAAACTAGAACCATGGTTCAGTCATTTGTTACTCTCATAGGTTTTTTTTTTCTTCCTGTACAAACCCAGCAAGTTATTTAATTTACAGTATAACTTTTCAGTCTATTTAAAATCCCGTTGGAAAATAAATTAATAAACACATTTGTAAAAATATGGCAGGCCGCAAAAATGCTGTTAAAAGATAAAAAAACCAACTCTTTAATTAGAAATAAATAAAAAATATAAAAAATAGTCGCACACACTTTTTACATTCACTTTACAAAAACTGAGTGCAAAAGAAGAAAAAAAAAGAATTGTACTGAAATAAATACAATATACTAACAGAGTGCATTGCTGTTAATACAAATAGTCTGTTGTGGTTTTATTCTTTTTTTTTTATGTCAGCTGGGAAAAAATTAGTGCAATGTTGCAATTGTAAATGCAGCATGGCAACCTACACCCCTTAGCAGTACATGAACTCCTAACAGATCCATCTGGAGTTTACTGCTGTTAAGTAATTTCTGTTGCCCAGCAGCTTTCATATCCTACACGTGGATGCCCTTCACTGCCTGTTTGATACTTTCCAGCAGAGCTTTGCATTCGGGGGAATAGTCCCGTTCCAGATTGCTGTACATGTCTGTGAGTGTATTTACATATGCTTCAAAATTCTGCTCACTGATTGGCCCCTAAATGAAGACAAAACGGATTATAATTGTATGAGAGAAAATTAAGGCAAAAAAACCCCCAAACACCCAACCCCAAAACATGGTAAAGCAGTGATATGGCAACCGGGGAGAAGTTGTAAAAAGGGCAGCCATACAAATTAATGGAGGAACTGTAGAAATTAAAAGAGTTGCATGTGCTGGGGAAACCACACACTCTCCAGGCAAGAAAAGGGGTTGGAGATACTATCATCAGTGTAACTTGTTATTTTGTTGTGGCTTGTTTGACTCTGGGATTGAGGCTGACATCCCTGTAACTGTCCTCACCTAATCTCCCAGAGGCACTCTTGAGATTGGGAAAGGGGACCGTAACTCTGGACACCCAGGTACCTTTATGGATTTGGCCTGTGTTTGCAAGTGAGACATCAAGGACACAGAGTTATTAAGAGGACAGAGCTTTGTTGCATCCAGAAAAGTCACCTGTATGAAACAGGTTAAAGGTTTGATCTAGGAGCAGAGTAAATCGGGATTCTTGATATGAAGTTTCACTCTTTGTGCAGGGTGGACATTCAGATAGGGAGGAACAAGGGAAAAGCCTGTCCTGCACAGTGCAGTACAGGGCAGAGATATCAAGTCTGGCTCTGTCCTGGAAGCAACTTTGCCTGCTACCACACAGACTTCATGATCCAGTATCTCTGCACAATAAATTAGGCTAAAAAATCTCTCTGTTAATGCAGCTCCAGTGCTCCTGCTGGTCCTTGAGCTTACTCATCTGCTTCAAGTGCTGGCAAAACATCTCAAAGAAGATGCAAGGCTGCTGGCTATGGTCTTACCATCTGTGGAAGCTGAATGTCAGCGAGGCTGGAGATGAGGGCTTGGCTTAAGCCAGCTAACTCCTTCAACAGGCTCTCATTGTTCTGCTCTATGAGTTTGTTCTCTTCTTCTATTGTTTTCAAATTGCTCTCCATAGATGTGATCTAAAAGACACATGCAGGCACAAACACACAGACCCTTGTAACTGCAGTTTGAACCCAAAATGGCAGTCATGTCATGATGAGAGGAGCCATGATGGATCTGAAAGAGGTATGTTTTTTTTAGGATAGACATAATTTCTCCACAAAATAGTCAGAGCAAGGAAGAGGTTGTATTCACTCTGAACTGCTAGACTTTGATGTTGGTTCATGGATAAACCTTGAGGCAATGAGGCACTGGAGGGTGCCAAATGGTGAGAGGAGAGAATGTAGCTCAGGGGGGAAGGTCAGTGTGAGCTGGGATGGAGAATGTGTCCGCAGGGCTGGTGAAGACAAGGAGAAAGGAGGCTGACGTTTACATTGTTGTCCTGCTCTTACAGCATCCCTGCTGATTGAACACAATAGCAAGGGCACGGGTATTAGCTGTTGTGCTACTTTCCTGCCCTGCTCCTTGGTGGAAGGTAAAACTGTGGGCTGGCTGGGATTAGCGACAGGGCTGGCGCTGGAGACAATAAGAGAAAAATAGAGTGGAAAGGAAACTGAGAGGCTGAGTGAACAACAGTCATCGCAAAGATGTTCCCTGATCAACAGAATGGGAATGAGTGTTTTGGAAAGAGCAAGCAAAAGCATTCAAGGAAGCAAAATGGTATGTTTTTAGCGTGAGAGCTCTGAGAGTATGTCAGTTCCTAAGGCTTATGTGTCAAGTGCTGTGCTGAAAAACAGAAGGCAGCAACGGCAGGTCCTGGTTCCCCGCTGTCCTGCTCCTTGCCCTGCAGCGGGCAACAGGACAGTGAGACCAGGCACAACCAAGGGCTGCCAACCCTGTGCCTGGTCACAGCTCTGCAAGGCACAGAATAATGGAGTCACGTACATGGCTGTTACGCCCACACTCTCCTTGTTAGGATGCACTTCTCTGCATTACTGAAATGTCTCTTGCTGTGGCCACTTCCCTTCCTCACATACCTGTTCCACCGGGGGGGAACCCCATTTTGCCTGCCTGTGATCTACTGCAACCTCTCCTCTTGAGGGTGCTCTCAGCAGCCTGACACCTGGCTGGGCTAGATTAAAAGGAGATAGAGCAAGCCATGTAGGAGATATATTACTTCAGCTGTAGTTCAATTCAGACTTTATGATCAGACTGCCTTCACAAGGGAGCAAGTCACAGGAGAAGAAATCTGACTGCATAAATTGTAGTGCCTGTGCAAACAGCACAGTGATCACTAGAAAGAACTGAAATATATGTCCTGAGACGCTGAACACCAACACTACCACCCCTTCCCTTATTGAAGTGCAATTGGGGATACCTTTGCAGTGTGAAGCCAGATCATTTAGATTCAGCTTAGGTGACATAAACTTCACTCTTATTTAGACCATACACATGGTGGTTATTACAAAAACAACTTGAATCAACTCCACGCATTCCAGTGTGGTACAAATACAGAGGGGTCTGGTTACACTCAATTTGTTTTAGATCAGTTTAGACTTATATTCAGTTCCCAGATCTCATTTAGGAACTTTTTTCTTAAACTCTTATTCCTAAAATATTGAGCAAGCTTCCGCTTTTACTTTTACCCAGTCTGCCCAGATGAACTCTCACGTGCATATAGGAGTCTCTGTAGGGACTATAGTATTCAGTTCACTCCATAGAACCACTATCAGCACCTTAAAGTCAATTTAATCTCTCCAGTATACAAAAGAATGAAAGAGAATGAATCTTTTCCATATCTCCTGTTTTACTCATTTGCTACACAAATTAGCAAAAGGCATCCATTCCTTACCAGGTGTTTCCTGGAGGCAAAATTCAGAGGATTTGAATAACTGACAGTGGGTGAGCTGAAATAGGGAGGTTGTCTTATGTACACATAAGAACAAAGTCAACTTACATTAAGAGTTAGAGTATGCTGGTAAGAGGCAATATCTTCCCTAAAAACCGCAGTCATGGGATTCTGCACAGTTTGGTCAACGGAGGTTTGGTCAACAAAGGAAAATTAATGGTTTGTTTAGTAAATATGTTTTTTTCTACAAAATTAACTCCAAATTGACCTGAATTTTTTGTTCACCAGACCTTTAAGACAATACCAGGAATCTGCTGTTGATTTACAGAAAACAAATGAACAAAAACCTGACCAAAAAGCATGTAGGATTTTGATACTTTTAACTGCCACAGAGTGATGCACAGGAGACTAACTGTGTTTAAACATATAATTTACATAGCATTTAATTTATTTATTGTGCTTAAACATAGCATAAGGAAAGCATAAAGCTTTCATGTCAGTGTCATACCTGGGTTTGAAGTTTCATCATGTCAGCTTCAATTTTAAGATTAGATTCATTCAGTTCTTTTATTTCCTCATCCAAGTGTCTGATTTCTTCATCACTCTCAATACCTGCAAATAGTTGAAAATACCAGTATCAGCTTTCGAGCCTCCATATGTAAATGTATGTATGAGTAATAAGCTCTGTTACCTGTTGCTGAACAAGAGGAAAATAACAAACTTTTGATCAAATGATTGATCTTTGCATTCCCTCTTACTTTGCCTTTACTGTCAAAATTGTTTCCTAGCTGTAAAACATCTATATAAGCTGAAATATAGAAGGGGCTTTCAGAGTCTTTGTGTTCCACAATTCTTTTTTTCCTGTGCAACATAGAACTACAAGCTGGAGGGTACAGAAAGGAAAAATTGCCAGGAAAGAGGAAAGTTTATCATAAAACATAAGGGGATATTTACAGTGAGGTTTTGTGTTTGGTTTTTTTTTTTTCATTTTAGAAGAAACATAACAATAACCCTTCATTTGCAGTGATGTTACCCCAACATAACATTTCCACTAGTATAATTGCTGACTCTAATAAGCTCATCTGTACCAGCTTCTGATCTTGCAAGAAGTCCTGTGGGGGCAAATCTCTGCACAGAATAACTTCAAGAAACAGAGCCTTAGTTACATGTAATAAATAGTGAAATTTAAATATCAGCAAAAGGGAAATTGTCAAGAAGCTAACAAGCTTCCAAGAAAAAAAAATGAAGGAAGACTTTTACATCCCCACAAGTTAGATAGCAAAGAAAAAAACCTTCAGGTCTTTAGTGAAAGCCTTGTCCTGAAAAATACTGAACAGTTACAGCTGCTGGCAATACATGTCCCTCCTTCTGGAAACCAACTCAGCCTAGAGATTTGTGCCACTGTTGTTGTTACTGCTGTAAAACCTAGAACCCTGAACTGAGCCTATTGAGGAGCCAGCTTGGGAAATCTGTAAACAGCAGTCCCTGTCCTGGTGAAAATATGGACACGTGAAAGCAAACTTGTTTGCCCAACATAACACAACCATTTTGCTCAGTAGTTGGAGACATAAAGACTAAATTCCTTTAGCCCTGGCTCAATGCCCAAATTTCTAAAACATGTTGTATAAGAAAGGAGAGTCCTACATATTTCCCCCTGTAATTCTTTGGTAATTGTTTCTTTAGACTTGGGTTAGCAAAATTGTCCAAGTACTGCACATGTACAAACCATGTAGCAATCAAGTTAGGGAGAGGAGTCAATTTCTGCATACAATATTTATCCCTTCTTACCTTAGTCATCAGATAGCTAAGTCCTCCTGATCTGTAACTAATATCTTATAAGTAATAACAATATTGAAAACATTTCCAAATAAAAAAATAATGCTGTGAGACAAGATGAGAATATACTCTCAATGTTGAATTATCATGATGTAAATGAGAAGAATTTTATAATCTCTCATGAAAAGACTTTTGTTATTCAAGATTTGTTATTGCTAGAGACAACAGAAAGGAGTGAGAATTAATGCCAGAATGGCATAAAGGGGCATAAGTATAAATGGGAGTCAGGGCCCTTCTATCTAAATAAATGTCATCATCTTTTACAAATCTCCTTACCACCACTTGCTTTAAGCTTGATAGTCATTAATTCTTCCGAAATTTTGCCCTTTTTTATGGCTTGTGCATTCAGAGGACAACCAGACAAGCTGAAACAGATAGGAAAAAGAACATTAGCACCCACTTGAAAATGGCAACAATCCTTTCAGGCAATATTATCATGCACTTGGACAGACCTCTGTACCTAAGGTCACATCAGTATCTCCATTATAGCCTAGCTTTGGGGAATGACATAACTCATAAAGAGCCATTTAACTGTATATTCCAGCTCAAAAATTGGCACAGAAATCTCAACTTCTAAGTAAACAACTCTTAAGCATATTTCAGAATAATCAAAATAACAATGGCAGCTACTGTTATGTGATGATGCATTTACAGAATACTTGAAGTTCCAACCCTTATAAATGAAAACAGTCTATTGTTTTTATAGAAGGCTTGTGCTCCAGAGGAGAGGGGAAGTACAGTCCTTTAAAATGGCAAGTTTACTATCCTAAAAATAAATTAGTTAATGAGATGATTTCCATGGTGCACAACTATTGTATCGTTTTGTTGATACATAATAATGATCAATGAAATAATAACTCTGGATATATCCTATAGACTATAATAGCTTTTTTGAATGGTTCTATTATATAGTCAGTTTGCTTTTTAACCACTGTTCACATTAAATTACCTTTTGCTATTTTAAAGCTTACAATTTCATCAGCTGGTAATTATCCGAGGCAATTTTTATAGTCCACTAAAGAGCTAAGATAGATTACACTGTCTTAATACTATCTTTATAAATAACAAAAAAGAAATGTTCATGATGAAGAACTGGCAGAAAGATTTGTATTCAGATGTAGCCAAGTAAGGAATGAAGGAAAATGTTGTTCCAGGGGAAAATGGTTGATGTTTATGTGTGTGTGAAAATTAAAAACAAAAATCCTAGCAGACGTGGTGTTTCCACATGGGGAAAAAAAAGCTTTTGTAGGTTAAAGTTAAGTTCACACTGGCTTAGCTAAAAGCTATACAGGGAAAGATACTAGTTTTCCAGTTCTAAAATGCTGCGTAGTATCTCTGCCCAGAGCAGATAACTAACTGGAAGAATGTCTCAAATCCATGGTTTACTTGTTATGTTTCAAATGTCTTAGGAAAGGATATTATGCCACAAAGCTATATTTGCTACCTCATTTTAACTATCATGATATTGAGTGTGATCCAGCCTTATGTAGGACAGAAATCACTGTAGTATGAATTGCAACCAGCTAACATACTATTTATGTTACTTGCTTAGTTAGTCCCAATTTACAGTTGTGTCCTAATGTAAAGATTTTAAAATGGGTTGTAAATCATAAAGTCAGCATAACACTGAACTCTGAGTCTATTCAAGACACCTTGGACATTCTTATATTGGAGAAGTTGGTTAGAAAGAGTGTTGATTTTTACTGGTTATGTATGTGATTCTTGTTTTGTAAGGGTAGTTTTCTTTGTAAGATCGTTACAACTTCAAACTTGTGTAGTATGAGTTCTATATGTTTACTTTTTTGTGTGGTTCTAATTATTTAAATACAAAGTTTATGCAAACAGCTTTCCCACTGGTAGAAAGATTAAACAAATTAAGCCATTGCTCTTGCTAATTCTTTTCTGGCATTTTCCCTAAAATATATACAGATACAACTCCATATTTGCCCAGGAAAGAACTCTATTAAATTTTAAATCTTATAGAAACTGTGCTAACCTGAAGAAAAGACCTTGGGAAGTCACACTGTAATGAGAACATAGAAAAAGAGCAAGAAGTTGATCCAACTCTCTGAATTTTTTTCTGATCCATATTACTTTAACTGCAAAGTAAACTATGTTGTTACTTAAAAGACTTCAGCACAATTTATTCAGACTGGAACCTCACAAGTTGCCAATTCAACAGTGGATTTTTAAGGAAAAATAAAAAGAGAAAACACAAAGTTATACCTTCTGTGGGTGACAAAAACATTATTAACATGACCCAGCCCGTTGCAGCCTGGCAAAGGACAGTGTGGCAGCTCTTGTTTGTTCAGTTTCCAGGATAGTGAAGACCCATTGACGGGACTCTCCTTCTGTCTCTTGGCAGCCAAAGGACAACCAGAAGCAGTGCGATGAGAAGTGTATTTACCTGATATGTGACCTTGGCCATCACAGCCTATCACAGGACATCTACAGAAACACAGCAAAAGAACCTCTATTTTCACTGGAGAGAGCAGGCAAACACAGTCTCAAGAAAGTCTGAGAAAATAATTGCAGTTGCCTGTGCCACTTTGCATTAATGGATTAAGACTTAGTCCTCAGAGGCACATTTTACCTAAGCATCCAATTTATGTCGAGCTGAGTTATGGGGTTTCAGCTGATCTGGAGATTAAGCAATTTAAAATACAGTCATACAGACTAAGAAACTAAAACATTCATTTAGATAATATTTTGCCAGAAAAGAAAATTGAAGTTCTATCACAAGCAATGAATCACACTTCTACAAGTATAGGGAAAGTCAGCATTCTCTCTTCTCTATCTAGGTTTCTGGCATGAAGCAGAGGGTGGGCTCCTATACCTGGAAAATTTGTGTCATCTCATGCAGATATTTGCAAAGAAAGGTTTGGGGTTTTTTGCACTGCCCTGTCAGTGTTATGCAACCTCTCATATATCATTAAGAAGTATTAAGAATATTGTGTGCAACTAAATCTTCATATCTATATTTTAGCAGCTATCATTAACTGATTTTAACGGAATGTGAGTTAAAAACAGGAATGTAATGAATATCTATTGAGTTTCCAGTTTTCATTTTAAGTGAAATTTTAATTTATGTATAGAGAAAAGACACGAGATATATGTGAGTTCTCTGGGACATATTTTTAAGGTGTTGTTCTGATTTGATTAGCTGACATGTTAAAATTTCACTACAGGTAGAAATAATTTGTTTTCCTTCATTTTGCAGTTTCCAGCCAGGTGGCACTTTCATAGCATTGTTTAAAATAATTGGACCAATGAAAGCACATATAACAATCCTTCCTCATTGTTCAAGCTTCTAGGTGATGGACTCCACCAGTGTTACTGGAAGCAGAAACACTTGGTTTGGCTCCTGCTCTAGGTCATATACTCATGTGGCTCATATTAACTGGAACATCTCCTGTGATGCCTCAAGTCCTGAGCTCTTACAGGCTTTTTTCCTCTTTCATTGGTGGTAGAACTATGCTTTTGTACTCACTTAAGTTCAGGGTCTTCTTTTTCTTCCTTGGTAGGAGTCACTTTGATACCTCCTTTCCTGGCACGAGGACAACCAGATAAACTGAAAGAAACACACAGAATAAAAACCACCTCTTCTTGCTGCTGCTTCCCAAGAGCCCTGAGCACTGCAGCCCTATGTGATGGGATGCTTTTTACCTTCTGTGGGATGCATAGTTCCCTGTCACGTGGCCAGAGCCATCACAGCCAGGTGTTGGGCACCTGTGGAACAATACAGGGAGTTTACAAAATAGGACTTCAAAAGCATACCCTGGAAGTGTTCAAGGCCAAGTTGGATGGGGCTTTGAGCAACCTGGTCTGGTGGGAGGTGTCTCTGTCCATGGCAGGTTGGTTAGAACTCGGTGCCATCTTTACAGTCCCTTCCAACCTAAACCATTCTATGGTTCTATGATTCTGCACAGTAAATAATGTGTACCTTCTATATTTTGTCTGTTGTGGATGAAAGAACAGCAGAGCTTTTGTTAAATAATTAAAACTAGTTCTTGTTAATTTCTTTTTAAATAAGCAGACTCCTTTTGCAGTTTTTCTTTTATAACAATTTTAGTAAGAAATGTGAAATATACTGCATATCTTGTATAGATTTAGTTTATAACACTGTTTGCATAAAACATTTTTCCTTGTACAAGTTAAACATTACAAAAAAAAAAAACAAACAAAAAAACAACAAAAGAAACCCTGAAAGCAGCTTGATATAGATCTATTTGTAAATTTACTGTTATATGCTTGTTTGTTATTCTTCTCATGTTCTCAGGTACAGATATAAATAAGCATTTTGCCAGTATTTACAGAAGGGAAAACAGAAGCAGAGAAGCAGTTTTACTTTTGAGCATCAGTAGATGATAGCCAGAATTTGAATTTAATAATCTATAAGCATACAACAAGACCATATCTTTCTAGTGCTAGATTCAATTGGATATTCAGCTTGCCAGTTGGATTATGCTTATGGTATCAGAGTTTAGGGGTTTCTGTGTGTGTGCAACAAACAAGCTTTTTAAAGTATGAATGTTTAATACTAAAACATCCATACAATGAAAAGAAACAGACCTGCCTGTTACTGTGTTTTTGACAGTGGTCTGGGAGGGTGTGCTTCTTGCTTGTTGGTTGTACATAAAGAATGTGCTCCAAAAGCCTACTGCAATCAGCAGGTCTTTCCAGTGACTTCTGGAGGGTTTGTACAGGACTTTACTGGTAACACTTTCCAACTCATAAGTTCAGATATGTATTTTTTTTCCATTTAAGGCTATTGTATTTCTTGTGTGGGGTTTTTGTTTTGTTTTGGTTTGATTTGTTGATTTTTCTTTTTTTGAAAAAAGAAGAGAAACACACCTCAGCGTGCAAAGCAGCACAAAAGAATATTTACCTTTAGAAGTTATGCCAGCCATTTCTATGTTTCTGTATTATACAGCACAAAGTTCTTATGCTAAGCATCCCTGAGGGATTTATGAATGCTCTGATTTTTACAAATTATCATAATTACAGAGTTGTGCCAAGTAATCTTGTACTGAACTATTAAGGAAACTTGCATTGTTCAATACTCTTTTAAAGGTCTCAATTGTTACTGAATCTTTCCTGAGGTGAGGAGAGGGGTGATTTAATCTAGTCATTAGTAGGCTGTCATGGAAAACACCTACAAATATAATTGTAGTAACACATTTGACTGTGCAGGTGTATCTCTTCACAGACTATTTAAAAATATTTTTCTGCGAACAATTAATTTGTCAAAAATGTGATTTCTTTTGGACATGACCAAATTTATTCACTGATTCAAGTAGAATTAAGCAAATAGCTTCAGCTGAAGAAAGAGGAGACTGGTCTTGGGTTTTTTTAAAAGTTAATGTCAAAACAGTTCATGATTACATTTTCTAAACAAAATATTTTGGCAGAACGACATGTCTCACACTGACAGCGAAGGTGGAGGTTGGGTTGCGGAGTGCCAGATACGTTTGACTGTGTAGAGCTGAATGTTGACCTGTCTGAGTATGGGACAGGGTCTGGGCACAATGTCATGTGAAGCAGGCAGTGAGGGCAGAAGTCTGGAGAGTGTGAATGCTCACAAGTGAATCCAGAACACCTGCCAAATGCTATAGGTAATAATTTTGGCTACTTGTTTTGTCACATATCACAGATGGAAGAGCTGTCTACATAGACTGGACATGGATTTTAATCCAGTAAGAGCTCTTTGTGCAAGACATTCAGATCTGAAAGTTGAGAGTTATGGACTTAAAAAAGTCACTGAACTAAACATAAATCTCCCCATCTGTATTTACCACTTCTGGCAGCAGATGTATTTCACAATACTAGAGTCCGAGGTATTCCTGAGGTCATTAAAGATTTGAGGCTGAGATACTATCAGTACTGCTGAAATTATAAGATGATATTTCAGATGGATTACTGACAAATTAGGAAGAAGCTTCACTAGCAAGACTCCTAAACTTGACTACTGGGTTGGGTTTTCCAAATATTGGTTATACGGATTGTGAAATTCCACAATACAAAATACAGCAACAATCTATTGCCTTATAGTCAGTGATATTGTGGATCTTCATCAGCTTTTAACTGGCCGATGATTTTGGGCTAGTACCCCAGATTAGGGAGTCATCCCCTGTTACGGATTCCTCTGCAGAGCCGAGAAAATCAGATTTGCATTGGAGGGGCAGAGGTCTCAGAAGCTCAAGCTAAAAGCCGTCAGCTCTCAGATGGGTGTAGGTTACAGATTCTTATACAAATCATCAAGGTTGTTTTCCAAGAACAAATTTCTCTGTGATTCTACATAGAAACTCTTGTAACTGTACATAGAGTACCTGCTATTTTGTTCTCTTCTCCAAGAAGATTTCTTTATCTTTAGGTAGATGACCTATAACTTCATGTAAAATTGTTATGTGCTCCTGCAGATCTAGGAGCATTTCTGGTACTTTTACTCTCTAGAAAGCTCACAGGGATTGTTGGATATGAACTATAGATAAGGCAAGCCCACAAAGATCAGCTGAGAAAACCGTTGACTGGAATGTGTCATGCTGTCTATGGAATATGGATCAGTGTCAATATGTGTGAAATCTATCTCGAAGAACTGCTAGACTCTCTTAAAAATTTACATTTAAGCACTGCAACAGCTTGTCTAAGGATAGGACTGACTACCTATTCCTGAAAGTTTCTGAACTGTAAGTAAATATCTTTCTAAAATACACTCTTAAAATTCTTTAAGGCTTGATAAGCAAGCTTTTTGGGGAAATAGGATAATCAGTCATCATTATCTCTCATAGCTTTAAAATCTGAGTCATCAACTGTAATATGTTTTAATTCGACCACCTTAAATTGCTCTGTGCAGCAAAAATCTTCAGATAAAAAATTTGTTGAAACTGACTCAAAGGCTCACTTTCTGAACAGATCTTCCTTATTTTCAAACTGTAGATCACATGGAAGCCCTGTATCTTTGCTGGCTTCGATTTTCATATTTAAAGCCAAAATCATATCTTGATTCTGGCAAATTAAACATGAATAACATTTGGAAAAAATACACAGCTTTTTCATATTCATGCCTAAGTACATGAGGGTACTTTCATGGCCTGATTCAATGAGCATTTATGCCCTCTGTTCACATAGCAATGATAAAATTAACTATTGATATCACTAGACTATACCAGTACAAGCATGATTGCAGTTTTTGGTATAAGATTTCATTTAGCCAGCACTTTAGCCAATTTATCAAAGTTTTATTTAAAATTTCACCTGAACTATGTTTTCAGAAAACTAAATAAAATGGTGTACATTGATGGAAAATAATTTTGTTCAGCCCTTTTTCCCTTTACAAATTGTCTGTGAACAGATTTTGATTTTTGCTCTTTTTCTAGTTAATTGAAATTAAATGCTAAGTGCGTTATGCAACATATTTCTGTCTGTGAAATGTCCATGAACTTTGACTTTGTCTTTCACAACTCACTTATTATACATGGCGTACAGTGTGCAGTTTGTCATTTAAGTCATATGCTGTTGCTCCTCTTTCCTTATGGCATGACCAAAACTCTAGAAGCTTTAGTGGAAAAATAACCATATTGGTATGCAAATTTCCTTATTCACACATGAATATGGGTGGTGAGGGGGGCTGCATGAGGAGCAACTATTCAAAATATTTGTGTGAGTGTCTATGTATGGCAGAAAGCCAACAAAATCAGGGACAAATATATGTGACTCAGCAAATGATTTCAAATTTGTCAGCATTTTCACAAATTAATTCCTTGCTTCTTGTGCTACTCTTTTTAAAACAAAGTAAACCTAAATTTTATAGCTTTGAGACTCAGTGATGAAAAAAGTGAAGCATTGTGCCAGTGTGTCAGTTTACCTGCTGGCTTTCAGAACTGCTTTGAACAGTTGCCCATATAAATGGTCTTTCTTTGCCATTTGACTACATCTCTAGTAGGCTGAACTCCATAGTTACCATCAGTTCAGCATTTTGATTATAATTCAAGTTGTCAGACTAGGGGATGAGACACTAACATCTGATCTAGGGAAGCTAAACCTCTAGTCAAACCTAAAGGTAGTCACTCCTACTACTAATACCATTAGAACAGAATAATTGTGCCAGATCAGACTTTTTATTTTCTTCTTTCAGGACTAGGAATGAACCTAAAGGACTGACAGTCACGGGATTCTCCCCTTTTTATATTAATTTCTGAGTTTTTCCAAGCCATCTATTATGGGATCCAATTTACAAGTTGCAGAGGGAAAGCTATGAAAGAACTCTAATTATCCTTTGCTCTTCTCCACATCCTTATTGACAAAGCCAATTCAATAACTAGATGACTGGTTGCCAATGCCCCTCTTGACTACAGATTTTTGAAATATTCATATGTCCCTATACATCTGTCTATATAGTAGAGCCTGCACAGTCCTTTTGTAAGTGACATTTCATGGTGAGAATTATGCCAGCACAAAGTCATATGACTTCATGTGTGCTTCAGTGACATTACACTGATAGTAATGTAGTAGTCAATGATAGAAAATAATTTGCAGGAATTCTGGTCTCATTTGTAGATTTATTCTAACTAGATTTATTTCTAACTAATTCTAATTCATTCAAATTGGATTAGACTGAGTTATTTGCCAGATCAGTCTTACATGTTAGATATTTTCTATTTCTTTCTGATTCAGAAATACTGGGAGAGCAGCATCTTTTCTTGTGCTTACAATTTTTTCTCCCAGGTCCCGGTTAATTAATGAAAATAAAAGGATATAAAAATGAGGAAAGACAAATGGAGAAAATTAAACTCTACTTCACTCAAGGGCTTTCAAACTTCAAGTTTCACACAAAGGTTTGACATAGCTCAGAACAATTCAAATGAACGACTTGCATTAATATAGGGAACATGTTGATCAAAGATAAATAAAACATTTGTGCTAAGGTCGATACTTACTTAAGCTCCTGAGAGTTAGCAGCCATAAGGGATTTCAATGTCTTGTCAGCTAATGGGCACCCAGAAACACTGAAAAAGACCCAATGTGAAATGCTGTACTAAAACAGAACATTTTTTTCCCTAAAACAGCAACCTATGACTTATAATGGGAAAAAAGATATCCTTAAATATTTGCTATTGGCAAAGGAGGAGCAGCCAATATCAGGTTGTAGTTCTTAAATTACTAGAAATATATAGGATTAGGGCCAAGGTTTTCTAAGTCTCTGTAAAGCTTTACATGGGGAGGCAGTGATACACAGAGTCCTTCCTTTATGTTGCCTACATGAAGGGCAGGTAGAGCATCTGGTCCATGCAGCTGCGAAAAGGCAGAAACTGCTTCCATTCTACTCCCAAAAGGAAAGGCAGGAAATTATTGTTCCAACTCCTAGGCTGACAGTAGGCTATTCTGAGGAATACATTTAGCATCATCAGATCTATGAAATTCAAAGCCATTTATGGAGATATCTGCAGAAACCTCATTTAAAATCTCATGCACCAGCATCTATACAGAGAGTGTTTGTACACTTAGGGAAATGTAAACTTTACTGAATGACTTATCTACAGATCTCAGCTAAAAAATGCCACTACAACAATAAACATATGCTACTTAACTCCATCAGTCTATTGCGTCCAGAACTTCACAAAATATAACAAAACCAGAAAAAACAGCCACATTTCTCTATAAATTATTTTCTGCAAATTACTTTTGAATACTTACACATGGTTAGTATAAAAATATTCAAAGATGACAATAGCTAAAAGTAGCTCTATTTCCTGCTTCAGTCTTCCTGTTGTTTCTTACCTGCGGTGTGAGGCATAGTTTCCTGTTACATGACCGCTACCATCACATCCTGGAGTTGGACAGCTATACAAAGAAGATGCAATGAGAAATTAGAGTATGTATAATACAACCCATAGCTCGCCCTACCCTACCATGAATTACCAAATGATCCTTAGGGCAATCACAGTCGCTATTACACATCTCAATACTATAATGACACTGCAGAAAACTAACAAAACTTACACAACACTTCTAGTTTTCAGTTATTACTTGAAGCATAGATGGAAAAAAGTGTTACTATTTCCACCATTCAAATGAATAAAAAAGTTGCGGGTTTTTTTAAACTAGGTATTTGGTTACGACTTTGGATTCTTAAAAGGACAGTTTCACTACTAGTACCAAATTTTGACAGCAATTCATAAATATTAGGGCTGAAGTTTCTGATTTGACCTCCTCTATAACACAGGCCAGAGTACAGTAATATCTGAAACTAATTCCATCAACTTCTGACTAAAAAAAAAGCACCTTCTTCAGAAATGTGTCCAATCTTTATTTGGTGACATAAGTGAGAAATTAGGTTTTATGGTTGCTTGCAGAGCAGAAAGCACATCCAGCTCACACAGTTGACATTCAGAATGAGCACAAAGTTTCCCAAAGTGTTTCTCAGCTGAACTGAGAAGTAATACAAAGGTGGTGTACATTTAACAGAACAGATATATTCATTTATGCCAAGAGATGGATCTATGTTTGACCTGGAGAAGGTCTTATAGCTTCTGTTTTTCCTCAACACTCTTCAGTTATAGCACTGAGCT
This sequence comes from Aegotheles bennettii, assembly GCA_013398125.1. Lineage (NCBI taxonomy): Eukaryota > Metazoa > Chordata > Aves > Caprimulgiformes > Aegothelidae > Aegotheles > Aegotheles bennettii. Next base: position 173,828 of record VZRW01009536.1, on the reverse strand, counting down.
CATTTATCAAACTGGGATACAGTGCTCTGCAAGAGGTCAAACATCAAGAAATGCAATTTGAGCATTAAGGGTGAGAGGTAGGCGAATTAAGTATACTTTTCTACAGTATTTTAAAACATTCTAACACCAACTCAGCAGTCATCTCATAAAGGGCTGTGTTTCTTTCACTGGGCATGTGGACAAGAAGGGCTAGCAGAAGCTGTACAAAAACTTCTACCTAGTGCTCCACACCAATGAATAAGGGGTATCTGACATCCTCACCTGGCTATTTTCTCTGAGCTGGCGGAGTGCTAAGAAGTTTTTCAAACCTGTAAAAAAACCCTAGGAAGACATCAGCTTCATTTTCACAGCCGATTTCAATCTGAGCAATGCAGTCATTAGCAAGAGAATTAACTTGGAAAAAAAACCCACATGCTAGGAGGTGGTATTCATAAAATAGTTCACTGCAACTGAGCTAACCATGCTAGAAAATTTTTCTCTGCAAGAGCCTATGTTGTTTTAAGAACTTCCTCATGATGGAGCCACCTGTACTGAATTGTTCTATATAAGTTCAGACCTCAATGGGATCATAGAAATGCAGTCTGATCCCCCTATTACCTAGAGATTCTTCTGACAAATTCTAACTTAATTTTCTGAACAGCTACATTTCAGATACCTATTTCTACTAACTGTTTGAAAATACTAAAGTAAAACTACTGTAGGCTGATCATTGCCCTTGTAACTAGTCTGGGTATTATTATTTAGGAGAGTACTTTTCTAGTATTTTACAGACATCTCAAAACAGGTCAATATCACAAAGGAATAAATATTACAAAAGAAAAGCCATTAGTCTTCAGCAAATAAACTCTCAGTGATTTTTGTATGCATTTGTTTTAGAAGAGACAAAACAAACATGACCCTTAGCAATTTAGGTCATGAACTACAACTGCAGATATAATGTGGTGAGTAGACAGCACGCTGACTGCACGGCAGGAGAGGAAAGAATCGCTCTTCACAGCAGCTTGCCCCGGGGGAATATAAAATAAAAAGAGGTGGATCTAACTGCTTCAGTGTTACTGAGTCTGGGGAGCAGGACACAAGGTGAAGGGATGCCACTCATTTATTGATGGGTGAGCCTGCAGTGATACGTTATGAACTATCATCACTAAGCAATGTGGAGTGCACTTGCCTGAAGAGACCTTCTCTGGTTTTGGACAAAAAGAAATGTGCTATAAATGATTGCTAAGTCCTAGTTGACTATACAGTGAAAACATTGTAGTGATATCAAAATAGTGTTGACATTAATCCAGAGGGGTTTTGTGAAGAGCCTAAATGAGATTTTAAAAAAATTACTCCTGTTATGTACTAGTTGGGACAATTTTACTGAATTATTCCAAACTGAAACAAGCTGTTGCATGTAGAAATATTTAACAGAATTTCTTTGCAGATTTAGATAATGAAGTTTTGGAACTTAAGACAGAACAAGTGAGTCTCTTTACTCGGGAAAAGAGACTATTAACCTATTCTCCCAGTGTGAATTTGTGCATCAGTGGATTTTCAGTAGGACAGAATAACTAACTCTGCTTTGAAGGAAACAGATGAAGGACTTAAACATAGATTTCCTACAGATTGGAAAACCCTGGGGCAGTTCCTGTCTTGTGCTTTATCTTTTTATGAACTTTGCATGTTTCCTAACTGAGAAATCCTGGGCACTTCTATGCAAGCTCTCAGCAGTGAATGTATAAAGATGATTATCAAAATAAAGTATATTTAATTATACAAACATTAGCACAGCCAGTCATAGCATACTATGAAAATGTGTGGTCTATAGAAGGAGCTGTTGCCCATTTGTTGTCTATCTATGTGAAGAATAAGGAGTGATACCCAGTATAACATTAGTCATAAATTTGTCCAGACCCCTAGGCCTACCCTGGCTTGTCTTAGCTCCAAACCTTGTGTCTACCCAGTTGCATAACCACAAGAGGGGACTACCTGCAATGAACAGTCATGCAAGTCTCTTTGCTCCGCTCCTTCAAATCTACTCCAAACCAACACTCAGAACAATGATGTAATTTGTCTTTACCAGGGCAGAGCAAAATGTGGTATTCTTTGAAACTCACGTGATGAGTTCCTTTTTGAGATCCCTTGAATGGAGCTTGGGCTTAGGACTTGGTATGGAGACATCTCCTGGATACTTCTTTTCCTCAGTGTTTTCTGGAGAGCTCACTGGATCTTTCTGAAATATTAGATGAGAATGTGAGAAAAGGTTTCCCTCGGTTTTTGCTCCCATATATTCAACAAATATCTTACTGTGGCAAGAAGAGAACCTCTTGGAAAACATTAAAAAAAAAAGCCTTGAGAAACAATGGAGAGAGATGGAGAAGGTTTAGTACATCCTAGTTTCAAGTTCTCATAGGTGGACTTCTAAAAATGCTGTGCAAATGTTTCTGAAGGCAGATGCTGGTTTAAGCCATACATAGGGAAAATTTAGTGTCAGTTAAAATGGTGATAAAGTCCAAAGAAAAATATATGGAGAAATTGAAATTAGTTATCAAATATATAGAACCAAACAAGACTTTGACAAGTATGTTCCTATTCTATCTATGCAAATACATCACTGAGTTTTTTATACACTTGAAGTGAGTACCATTGCACTGTGAATTACAAAATTGCAATCATAGATAAAACCCCCTATTTTACATAGACATATGCAAATATGAAGCTTTTCGGGTCTGCAGAAGGGAATGACTTATCTTAACCAAAAAGCAGATTCTTTTTACAATAGTAATCATAAGAACAAAACTGCATTCAAATTTTCTTAGTACCGGGCTAAGGTAGTTAAGGGTAGTTCTTGATTTTTACTATTTATAGATTTAAATCATCACTGTTACAGTGCTGGTTGATGGATGATGTGGACCAAAAACATTCACTCCCTTGGGGAGGCATTTTGGAAATTTTGAGTCCTGAAATGAAATTACAGTTTTATCTTCTGAAAAATCTTCTTTGAACACTTCAAAATATCTTGCTTTATACTGTTTTGAGAATTAATGCATTCAATTATTATTATTTTTATGAAAGATAAGTATTTCCTTTCTGGAAGGAGGCTTTGTGGATATTGTATCTTTCAAGAATTCGCCAAAGCCCACAGCTTCATTTATCTAATATCTATTAATCCCTTTTAGGACTTCATGTTGGTTTCATGACTCCATTCCCATACTCTCGGGTAGGTATCACCTGGAGATTACCGTCTGTGGGAGCAGAAACTGCTGCCTGTGGTGGAGAGTAGAAGCTCCCAGCTCCTCCTAAACTCACGGGGGTGATGCCATAGATACTCTGGGCTTGTGCAGCTGACAAATGTGCCAGGACAGAGGGACAGGGATGTCTGCAGAGCTGTTAACACAGAGCGGAGGGCTGAGGAGAATCTGGATTGAAAATGGAGATTCTGCCTAATGGGACTTGTAAGCTCTGTGGGGGTGTTTCTTCTGATAAAGCTTCCATATGGTCCTCAATTCTGGCAGCTCGTCATAGCCTGTTTGGAGACTGGATCCTCAATACGACTTCCTTCTGCTTTCTGGTACTGGCTACCTACTGCCTACTGAAATTCACAGTACACACGCATATAGAAACTGTGCCATATTATTGCTATATCAATTACTACTGATTTTTGCAACCACATTTGTGGGTTTAGTTTGTTTGGGAATAATCTAATCTGCTACAAATATAGAAAGTAAAAAAAACGTATATCTATGTCAGCTTTGTTGAAGATTCAAGAAACCTCAAAGACATTTTCCAACACTGAGTTAAATCCTGGTTCCAGTTGCATACGGTAGAGTTTTTGCCACTGCAACATGCAGAATGGGGATTTGAGTTCCTGTCTCTCTCTGTCCACAAGTTCTGACCTGCTTTTTTTATATGCATGTAAATGCAGGCTTCTACATGGATCATCACCAGCATAACTCACTGTAAAATAAAAAGCTCCCAAAAGTAACAACAAAGATGTGACCCTCTGTTGCCAGCTGGAAGGAGTCAGATATCAAAGTAACTTCAAAAAACACAGTTAAAATGGTTTCCACTTAATGTGATGGAAGTTGAAGAAGGCTAGTTTATAAGTTTCCTCTCTAACAACTAACTCTGATAGACCATACCTGTATCACTGAACTGAGGACAAATTCTGTGTTTCTAAAAATATAGCGCATGCCTCAGCTGGATTCTAACTATATATCAAGACCAGGCACACATCAGCCTCTTCCACTTCTTGTCAAAGGTACAACTGAGAGGAGCCTGAAGTAGACAGTGGTGGAAAAAACACCATGGCAGTCCACTGCGTTGTGTCGTGTACCTCAGGATACACCTGCAGCAAACAAGAGTAGCCATAACTGTTCATGCTGCAGTGTATATTGATATTTTCATATATATAGCTTGTGTTCTCTATCTCAAATGAAATATACCTCTTGATCTTTTGCTGGTGGTGGACCAGAAACTTGTGTGTGTGAGTTAGTCATCATGTCACTGTCTGATACCTGCTGCACAGAGAAGACTGAGAATTATGTAAGCTTGACAAAATACTACCATACTGCAGTTCACAGCTTCCTTTAATGAAGTTTCACTGAATCATTTAACAAAAATAAGATTGCAAGATGAAGGTTGACATGAGTACAGTGACAGCCACCAGTATAACTGATACTAGAGGGTTTAGAATTGCCATCCAGAAGGACCTTGACAGGTTTATATGTGGGCCTGTGCAAATTGCATAAAGTTCAACAAGGCCAAGTGCAAGGTCCTGCACCTGGGTCAGGGCAATCCCAAGAACAGACACAAGCTAGGTGGAGAACAGCCTTGAGGAAAAGGACTTGGGAGTGTTGGTTGAAGAGATGTTCAATGTAAGCTGGAAGTGTGCACTTGCAGCCCAGAAAGCAAACAGTATCCTGGGCTGCATCAACAGAAGTGTGACCAGCAGGCTGAGGGAGGTGATTCTGCCCCTTTACTCTGCTCTCGTGAAACCCCACTTGGAGTACTGTGTCCAGTTCTGGAGTTCCCAACATAAGAAGGACATGGAGCTGTTGGAGCAAGCCCAGAGGATGGCCACAAAGATGATCAGAGTGCTGGAGCACCTCTTCTATGAAGGCAGGCTCAGAGAGTTGGGGTTCAGCCTGGAGAACAGGAGGCTCTGGGGAGACCTCATAGCAGCCTTCCAGTACCTGAAGGGGCCTACAGGAAAGCTGGAGAGGGACGTTTTACAAGGACATGTAGTGATAGGACAAGGGGGAATGGGTTCAAACTGAAAGAGGGTAGGCTTAGATTGGACAGTAAGGAAGAAATTTTTCACTATGAGCACGGTGAGACACTGGCACAGGTTGCCCAGAGGAGTTGTGGCTGCCCCCTCCCTGGAAGTGTTCAAGGCCCAGTTGGAAGGGTCTTTGAGCAGCCTGGTCTAGTGGGAGGTGTCCCTGCCCATGGCAGAGCGGTGTGGAACTAGATGATCTTTAAGATCCCATCCAACACAAACTCTTCTATGATTCTGTGATTCTGTTCTAATTTTCTATCTTTGAAATAATATTTTTTTCTAATCTTAACTGTGAGTTTCCTGAATTGACCTATTAAGATTTGTAATTTTTTTAACCAATAGCTATACACACATATGCATACATTAACATCTACAATTTCATAGTAACTGTTCTTTTGAAAATAAAAAAATCTAATAGGGACCAAAATGGGAACACAGTTTGTAGTATACCCTTAGTATATTTCACAGGAATGAGGGAGACATACGGACATTTAAACAGGTGATTTCTTCAGCATTGTCTTAGTACCTTGTGGAACACTTGGTATTATTCAAGCAGCATGAAATCTTCAGATATGTAGAAGCTGCAAAAGGAAGACAGTGCGAAGAGAATGTAGGCAAAAGAATATTGGAATTCTGCCTTTCTAGGACCTTACATCAGTATATGTGGCCCAAAAGGCATTGTGTCTGTCTGAAACGAGAAGGTCAGACCTAAAGACCAAATGTTTTTTGATCCTCTGCACTTAGTTTTGAGTGTAGAGCGTCACGCCTTGGCTTGTGTGCTTCTCCAGTGACTTAGCTTTAGAGGCAGAGATAGTCCTTTGGGAAAACACCTTTAGCGCTTTCCATTTTTTGGTCTGTAAGGTGATGATCATCATAGCTAGTCAAGTACAACTGTATGTAAAATTTTTCCTTCTCCATTTGAATGGATTTATAATTAAATGCTATTAAAATTCTGTAGAATTCCAGACTAATAGAAAAATCAGAACCAGACCAATCAGTCCAAATACTACTATTTTCTGCAAAGAGCATGTGTGTATTCATGCATGCACACTACAGAAAGAAAGCGAGCAATGAAACTCCATTAATGTACAGATGGAAGTTTATATTGATTTCAGCAAAGACCAGAACATAATGGTAACATGAATAACAGATAATAGCATCTGGCACTTTTAACATTTTTAAGCCCTGAAATCTTTGGAGAACTGACAGTTGAACTAAGTGACAGCTCTAGTTATTTCTCGGTGCTTTCCTTTTGGAGAGATTTTGAGCTTTTTCCAAATTCAGACATTTTTTTTTTAAGGGGGCATCTGGACAGGCTATTTTGCTGAGAGAGAGAGAGACAATATTTTCTGGAAATTACCACCAAAATTAAGCAACTGTTGTGCATATGAACCAGATAACAATGAATTAGAAATAGACATAATCAGTCATTTTCTTTGCATGAGGATAACTACCAGTCTTCGATTTGCAAAACAGAGCCTCTGTCCGTGAGATTACTGGACATGTCAATGCTTCCTGGGATGGCAAAAGCTCAAAGCAGAGGTCTGGGGATAGTTCCTCAATTAGGGACCAACTGCACACTGTCAAAACACCAAGTGTAAGGGGCAAGAGTGCCTGAGTTCAAACCTTTATGTCCTGATGGGTAGCCTGCTGGTGTATCCAGCTCCCTGTGCTGGTAAGGGACAGTGAAACTGCCAGCCACCCATCACAGTCTTCCAAAAGTCAAGCAGGGTTTGGGGAGGATGAGGAAATGCTCCTGCTATGACTCTTTCACTGAGCTGCAGTGGCAGCAGGGAGGAGGAGCAGCAGGAGAGGCCCCCTGCCAAGTCTGCGACACCAATTGATCCCCTGCAGCAAGGCGGTTCTCTCAAAGCTGGATGCACTTGCTAATTATGCGGCATGAATGGAGAAGAACCTGAGCTCTCAGCCTACCATCTTGTGTCCAGCCCTCTCCAAAACCCTGATACAGAGATTGTGCTCTCATTGCTGAGGTAAGGAGCATCATTAGCCCCACAGAGGTGACTACAAAGGGCTCTTCAAGACAACCCAGCCTCCAAGAAATGATCCTCCATGTTGCAAGCTGTTTCAGCAGTCACATTATGTCAGATTACCCAGTGCTGACAGATGTTTTTCATCACACAACTGGATTATCTTTTATTTCCAGGTATTTTTGGAATTGGAATCCTGGATTCCCTAACCTCAGCCCTAAATAGTTTTACTCCTTGCTATATCTTCTTGAAATGCCAGTTTTGATATCTGAACAAAAGGTAATTTTGTAATAAATACAAAAAGTGGGGGTGGTCTCTTCTTGATTTCAGAAAAATGCAAGCAATCCATATTCTGACAATCAGTCTCAAGAGAAAAAAAATAAACCAAACTCACTGGTAAAATAGAAGAATAAGAAAGAAAGACCATAGGAGACTATGCTACCTTGTTGCCAGGTAGGATAAGCAGACATGACAGAGCAAAACAGAACCAAAACAAAAATCAAGACAATTATCAAGTATGAAGTGACAGTCTAGAAGATCAGACATAAGAAATAGAAAATTACCAAATAAAAGTATTTGCTGAATTTTAATTGTTCATCTTTGTTCCTGCAACTGCAGATTCAAGTTTGGGCTTTTGCATTTCCTAGGACAGGTTGAAAAGTGAAGACACCACTATATACTCATCAAATTTTTCTATGCTGTTTCCTTATCAGATAAAAAATATCACAATAGGTGGAAATTATCTACACAACCTCTTGCTCTACTTGTTATCAAAACCTTCAGGAATCCCTAAAAATTCTGTATTTCTGAATTTGTGCTCTCAGACTGTCTTCTGGACCACTGAACTCACTAGTGAGATCCAATACTCACTGGCAGAGATTTCTTGAAGTATGTTAAATGTAAAATAAAAAGTTATCCACTGGAAGGAATATTGCAGACAAGGTTCTAAGCATGTGTTTAAATGCTTAGATAATTAGTTATGTAGAATTATAAAGAGTTCATGTGGAAAAATTACTTTCTGTTTCAGAAAAAGGTGCCTTGGTTTGGTTTTGGATGGGACTGATCCATTAGGAGCAAAATTTTAAAAGCAGTCTCTAATGGTGGATACCTTTGAGTTCCTTATTTTAGAGACATATAGACACTCACAAGTAGTCTCTGAGAGCAAGATTTTTCAAAGTGAATAGTGACTTTTTATGCCACATCCAAGAGGGCATTAAAGCCAACTTAATGTTCACAAACCTCTACCTGTGGACTCTGATTCTGTTTAAACTGCACTAGATTGGTCATCCCAAAGACCATCATATGGCCTCTCATCCAAGGGAAAAAGTCACTCAGAAGATGAAAAAAATACCTCTTTTTCTTCTTCTTTCCTGATATGGGTCTTGCTGTAGTTGATTGGTGTATCCCAGCCTTCCTGTTCACAAAGAGCCTGGTAGAAGGCTGCATTTACCAGGATGCTGCTTGTTTTGAAAGGAGAAGAGGAAGGAGTGGGAAGTGCTGTGCTGGACGAAGTGAGAGGTGTAACTTTGCCTTGGCTTCGGTTCTTTTTCATGCTCAAATCCAAAGTGCCATTTTCATCCACTTCTATCTCAGCTCCCTGACATGCAACAGGAAACAGAGACATGTTTAGATATGGACATGGTGAGGCTGCAACATAACCATGTGGTGCTTTTAAAGGATAAATATAAATGCATGCTTTTATTTAAATTTATCTGAATCTAAAACCAGCTTTTCGATTTATATCAGTTAATGTCCAACTCTTTTAGGCAGACTTAAGAGTAGCTTCAGTAATGATATCCCTGCATCTCAGCTTAAACATAATAAGTAGAATTTAAATAAGATGCTGCTAAACCATAACCTATACACCCTAAATCTAGTTTCATTTTTAAAAAGTTTATCTTTAAATCTTCTTGATCTTTTCACTGTTAGAGACAACTATGACCCCAATTCACAGTTAAAGGCATTAATGGATTTTTTGGGTCATAAACAGAATTACTAGTACATATTCTCCCTTCCCCCACACCCCAGAAACATTACAACATCTGTATCATGAGGGAGAGAAGGAGGGGAAAGAAATATGCCTAAAAGTAGCACAGTAGGATGAATTTTCACTAGGGTTTTGTACATCACTTAAAATAACATATTGCCTTAATCTTAGTTTGACTAGGCCACTAAGGCACAGGTCTGCTCTGGGACCACTAGACTGGGAGCAACAGGAGGAACTTTAGGAGGTTGTCCCTGATGGAGACCTTCATCATGAGTTAACAAAGCCTTTGTTACCCAGTGTTATAGTTTGAGGGGACAGGCAAAATCTTACAGCTTTTGCTGCAGGGACCCAAGGAGGGAGGGGTGAAGTTTAAGACCCTGTTGTGAAAAGGGATCTGGGGTATCAGGTATCAGTATTCCCTCCCATTTCCTGCCAAGCTCTATAAAGCCAGGAGGACAGGAAGCTCTTCCTCTCTTCCACTCTCTCGCTTTCTCTCTCCCGCGCTCCCTTTCCTCCTGGTCGCCACATGGAGCCAGCCCGGAGGAGGCCCAGCCTTTTGTTACCAGCTCGCCATGTGCTCTGTGGCATCCAACTGCATCGGGTGCTGGGGGGATTTTGGACTCTCTATTACCCCCATCGGCCTTGCAGTGAAGGACCTTTCAGCAGCCTGTATCGCCAGTCATCGGAGTTCGGGTTGTATATATTTGTATATATATATTTTCCCCTTTTCCCCCACCTGTTGCTCCCTTTCCCTGTGCCATTAAATTTATTATAGTTTTAATTTCCAACCGTTGAGCCTTTCTTCCTTGCTCCCCTTCTATTTTCTGAGGGGGGTGGTAGAAGCAAAAATCTGTCTCTGGGTTGTGGCTTGCCCTGGCCATTTCTAAACCGGGACACCCAGGAAGTACAGCAAAGAGCAACCTCTGACTGCAGGGGTGTGTGCAGTTTGGAGAGAAACTTATCTTTCCAGGCTGGGAGAAGCTCTCAAAGCAGGTTCTGCTCACAATAAGGGACAAGTGCTTCTCAGCCATATAAGAACAGAGGAAGGAAAGCTCACTATTCTAACTTACATTGTCTGTCCACAGAAAAAGAGTAGAAACTCTTCTTAGAATGATGAAAAGCTCCTGATAGTCAACTCACTAATGGAAGCAACAAAAAATTTCCCTTCATGCTTAATATGCAACATTGCATATTGACATATTGTCTATATAGGGATAAGACTATCCTGTTGTTGTCATCACTACTATTTTTTATTTGCATCACCTCAAAGCTCAGATACCACTTGGGAATTTGGTTCTGTTAGGTGCTGTATAACTGTAGGAGACAATCGTATAAACCCAGATTGAGACTTCCTACCTTGAGCAATTTAAAAGTAAACCTGTAACATGAGTAAACCACCAAGATTCTCTGTAGTAAATGGAAAAGAGATGGGTGTGCCAAGGGAGCTAGTTTTTCATCTTTCTTAGACCTCTTTCTTAGGACAAGATGAGACACTGGCAGTCTCTTTCTCTTTCTTCCCATTAACTATTGCTAGAGCTTGATGATAAGTCAATCATTTAATGGTTAAAGATAGAGCAGTGAAACTTATCCTTGTTTGAGGACCTTAAAAACAGTTGTGCTGAAGCAGAGAATACTTCCCTTGTGCTGAAAGTGTGTCTTGGTCACCCCAGTTGGACTGAAGGCATAAGATTCCTTCATGTAGTCTTGTCTTCTATTACTGCCAGTGGTGACTCATTTATAGGTAAAATGTGTCTGCTGAAACCTTTTCAATCAGAAGAAAAACGTTGGAGAAGAGGTAAATTTAGAGTCCAACGATCTCTCCTTGTTCAGACAGCCTGACTCCATTTGTATCCATGGGCCTAAGACAGATGCCCACCTAGATGGAAACACTACCAAGCCATCAGCTTGCCCCTGGTTCAGAAACTCTGGCATCTCTTGTTTGCTTCTTCTGCATAGCAAAGTTCCCATTTTCAATCATACAGCTTAAAGAGAGAGATATTTTATTATATTTATGGGAAGTAAATACACTTCTAATATGTTCATACTAAGACGCTTTGGTTATATCTTTCTGCCCCTTTTTAGCAAATAGTTTAATCTCCTGTGATAGTTTTAAGCCCTGAATTTGACAGTGCAGCTTATCCTGGATAATAACTTAGTAACCACAACATCTTATGCCATCTGTATAATATCAAATACATTTTTTATACTAGCATTAATAAACCTTAGTTACAAAAAACCAAGATATTAACTATATCAGTGCCAAGTACACAATCCAGGATCTGACAATATAGCTCTGCCATGATCGTCCCAGTCTTTTTTGGCTTCATAGTTGACATGTAACTATAGCAATAAAACAGAGCCACAGTAATCAAGTTTAATGACCAATGTAAAGTAAAATGCTAAATATTGTAGTTGCTGACATTTTTCATAATAAAAAAACTTGGGTTAAGTCTGAACAACCAACATTCACATAAAATTCCAGACCTCTGTGACAGATGGCTTAGGAAAGGAAGCCATGTGACTGGGTTGCAGTAGTTTTATAGTGCAAAACCCATAAATAGTGCAGATTCCCTACCACTGACAAAATACCAACTACTCAGAAGGCAACAGAGACAACAAAAAGGAACAAAACCAATCAGGGTCCCCTTCTTGATGAAACTGGACATAGAAAAATACCAGGACATGTATTGTCTCTGAGAAAAAAATACCTTTAGCTGCACCAAGGAGGTCTGGCTGATAAGCAGAACATTTACTAACATGAATATTTTAAGCTTCCTTAGCACTTTTCTGAAATTCATATAGAAGTTGAGTTGTCCAACATGTACCTAATTCTGATCAGGGAAGGCTGGGTTGTGTGTTTGTGAAGGAGTGTACAGATGGGGTTTAAGTGGACTCACAGATGCAGACAACAATTAAATATAGTCATGGAAAAATATCCCCTTTTGCCCATCACAGGATGGATCACACGTTTACAGCATGGCTTTTTATTCAGAATGGTATAAAAGAGCTATCACTTTGCTGCCTTCATAGCAAACTCCAAATGGCAGAGCAAAAAGAGAAGATATAGTCAGAGACACTGCTCCAGTTTTCATTCCTACTCTCATCCCACCCTCCTCTCAATATGTCTCCTTTGCTTGTTTTAGCACATTTAATTTTACATTAATTTTAAAATGGAACTAAAAAGACAAAAATGGCAAATGGCAAAAAATGCTAGAGCAGTGCTATGACATACTGAGAGAAAATGGCACTTACTATGCTTAGCTCAGACTTGTAAAGGCTGTTTTCTCAGTGGAGGCAAGATCTTACTACTGTCAACTCTAGTGCATGTGTGAACAAGCCTATATTTATGCATTTATTATGACATATTTAAACTATAGCTACCAAAACAATATAAACTGTTCAGATTCTTCCTTAAAATGTAAACAAAATAAAGATGCAAATGTATCTTATTATTTCCTAACTTATATTACGTTGCAGCTATGTAAACCTTTGGAGCCTGATTTTGATCTTATTTACATTTACACTAGTGTAAACCAGGAAGAAATCCACTGAAGCAATGGAAAAAAATAAATGAAGGTGAGAGGATACACGCAGTGATTAAATTCAGGTTTCTCCTTGTCTGCTCCCACATCGGTGACAGTGTAATCACCCTCCTAGGTTTTACAAGCAGCTGGAAAAAGATTCCAGAATAAAAAATGAAAGAAAAATGACAAACATATTTTCTTTATTCCAGGATCTATTCAGTGAAAAGATAAGGTACAAGCAGTACTCTGTTATGAATATCTATCTAAAATGAAGACTAATATAAATATGCAAACAAAAAAATGGTCTCTATTCTCTTCAAGTGCTTTGTACATTAAAGTCAAGCTTTTTCACCCTCCTTTATTTTATGATATAAATATTGCAGGATATTTTCTAATACATTAATAAGTCTTGTTCTTAGAACTGAACTACATCAGCTAGGAAAGTAAAGGATGTTGGGTTTTGTGACAAATTACTCCTGCATTTTTTCATATGCTTTTGGTCCATCTGATCACTCACAACATTTAATACTCTGCAGTGTGTCTCCAGTAACGATTACAAGTTAAGCTTTATCTCATAGCTGGATCAGAAAGAGTGAATTATTACATCTGAATCAATCTTATTTCAAACCTATGACCTTAGGGAGGTTGTATCATTACATATAAGAGGCTTTATGTATTTTTTGGTTGGTATCAGCCATACAACTAAGTTCAAAGAAACAACATTAACAAGGATTTTGCATTCCTGCTAGCAGTTCAATCTAGTCTGGAAAGCTCCAAAGATCTCTTCAGTTCTGGTATTGGGAGTATCTAGTATCTTTCTATGTGTATGAATACTATTCTTAATGCAACTCCATCCAAAAAACTCCATCTTTTCTACTCTCAGCCAATAAAAATATATGCACGTGTTTCTCAATTCTTCAGACAGATTTAGGCAATTGAGTTATTCTGCAGCAAATTAAAATATTAATTTGGGTTAAAATAATGAAACTTGTAAATACCCATCAACATCTGAAACAAAAATGAAGTAATAATTTCATTCCAGAACAATTCACAAATTAAAAAAAAGCTAGTCAAGAATGTATTCAATGAGCAATATGCACAGCAGTATGACAGGATGATACCTAGTGATATTCTTGGCTGATTATTCATCCTGTATTTAGGATTTAAGGTATTTGGAGTACAGGACTGCCTGACAAACGTGCTGAGTACTAAATACATTTGAAATAATTGAAGTAATTATCACCATCATCAATATCCAAGAATGGAGAGATGACATAATTTTGTTCAAAAACAGAATTTGAACTTTAAACGTTTTTAGCAAGTGTCATTTTTTGTTTTCTTTCAAGGCATAGTGCGCATATGCCATTTTGTCTAAACAGGTGGAAAAAACACCAAAACAGTCAACAACATGTTTGGCAAGCAGTAGTGATGAGGATACAGATAAACTGTATTGCTTGCAGCTACCTCTGTGAGACATGACTGTGTCGAGGGCTGTAAACAGAGAAGATCCCTGGATGTTATGATGATGTGGACTCTTGCAGCTATGCTAGAAAATGCAGGCTAAGCCTTCTAGGGGAGTCCTTCTGTTGCTTTTAACAGGAGTTGGATGAAGCTACATAAACTGCCAATCAAATGCAACCAGGAGACTGTTTTGGAGTACTGACCAGGTACTGACTGATCAGGATTATATTCAGGAGAACATTTTACTACAGTCCCAGGTGGAGGTTAAATGGCTCAAACAATGTAACATTAATGTGGTATTAATTATTTTTGGAAACAGTATGGTTGAGGTACCTGATGATCTCAGTATTTTGTATACAGCTGATAGATAATTCAGAGAGAAAGCTTAGGATCTATTTTACTGCTCGTTTCAAAATAAAATTATTATTTAAATTGCTTAATATATGAATTCATAATTTTAATCTTGGGGTATTTTGCAGATCACCTTTGTACATTAGATCTCTTTGGAAGTTTTGCTTACCAATTGTACTGTTAGTGTATAATCTGATTTCTCCACACTTGCTTCCCTTCTTTTTTTGTCTTAGACTCTCTTAGAATGTGAGATACATATTTGAAAATCCATTAAACTAATGAAATTTGGAACTGTGCTATATTTACTTTTATATTTACTTTTTCTTTTAAGTAATACCTATATTTACAGAAAAGTGACGAAAATTCAAGGTAAATAATCCAACTTATTAAAAGATGGACAACAGTGTGGAGATCAAGAAATAAAATTTGAGAGATAGAAAGAAAAAAAATATTTTGGGAATTCACTTGTGCTAAAATATGTTTTGGTGTTTTGCCCACCTGTTTAAGCAAGCTGACATATGCATGCCTTGAGTGAATACAAGAAAATAACATTTGCTTGAAATGTTTGAAGTTTTGTTTTTAAAACTTAGAAGCACAATATTTTTACAGCTCTGACCATTGTGTAACTTGCAAAGGATTTCCTACAAATCTAGGAAATCTTCTGCAGTCCCCCACGTCCTTGTTTTATCGCCACACTGCATCTACCACCACCTGCAAAGTATCCTGGCTGGGATTGCTGGGTGGCTGCCTGATGCTCATATAAGAGCAAATACCTTTACAAGTCAGGAGTTTTGATCTGCTAAAATATGGACTATGCTAATCAGGTTTTCTTAGGCAAAGGAACAAAGAAATGTGGCAAGGGGCAGAGCTGAGGAATCTGACACTATGGGGCTCTGAACACAACCGCCTCACACAGGTATTTTCAGACCTGGTGAATGTGTGTGCTATCAAGACTAGAAAAAGGAAATAATTAACTCTTTAGTCATCTGCTGGCACTGTGTTATTTGAGTCCAAACACTGATAAAGTCTCAAGAAATGCTATTTATCATCTAAAAAATTTTAAGATATTCTAGCAGTTAAACATTTACCTTTGCAGCCAACACCAGCCACAAAACAATTCAGAAACATTGAAAAATAGATAGTTGTCTCTTTAAAAATAGTTATAATAGCCTTTAAAATAGGAAATCATCTTAATTGAAGAGAGTCAGCTGATTTATTTCTGCAATTTTTTGTTTGAATTCCGTATGATAAAAGTCATAAATAGCCAAAACCAAATAAAAATGTATTTTGTGTGGTTTTGGCCATCAAATCTGTTTGGGGCTTACTTGTCTGTGTTCTAGCCAGAAGCTAATTCTGGTTCTTCTGTCAGATGTTTTGTAACAGTATGCCCTCCAGAAAGTCTGGCAAAAGTGGAGGCAGGCAGATAGCAAGGTATGCAGGTGATTTTCTTTTAGGCTATATTCCTGGCTGTGAAAAGGGAGTGAGCTATGTGCCCCAACTGTCCCTTCATATCGTTACTATTATGTTCACTTCCCTTCAAACCTTCCCCATGATTTGGCAGCTATGAAGCAGGTACGGAGGAGAAAAATCTTTGGGTTATGCCTGGTCCCTTTACTGCTCTTCTCTGGCAAGAAGATCTATGGCTGAGGTCAGCCAAAGGCTGCAGCAGCAATTTAATCCAGCCATTGGCATCATTTTCCATTTTTCTGCTAGAAGAAGTTTCTACTGAAGTGGAAGGTTTCTGCAGCAGATATCAAGGATAGATCTGTCATCTGGAAAAGGTTCTGTGAGCAATCTTTGGGACAGATAATGTCTGAGTTACAGTGGATGCATGTGGTCACACTCTAAAAAGTCTATCCCATGGCATCTCCCACCACTGGTTGCAAGATCCAAGCCTCCACAAGTAGAAATCAAAGGTGTTGCGCTGGTGGTAAAATTAATGGTTCCACCCAAAGAATAGCCAACCTCTTAGTGATGGTGAATGAAGACCTGACCAAATTGTAGACCAACAATTGTGGAAGCCACCTCAAGACAAACAGCCTGGTGCTAAAATAGACAAGGTAGAGCAACACTGACTTGCAGAGAAATAGGTCATCTGTCTTTTGGAGCACACATCATGATGGAGTCCCACAGCAGAAACAAATCTGCTACTCTGTGTTTTGATAAACACACCTCTTTTGATTCCCTAGTGATTTTTTCTTGAGTTCTTGTAATAGCACCCTCTCATCTACACAGAGCTTTCTAAAGTCTTATTGCAGTGCAGCATGTATGACTTTAATACAAATAATAAACAGTACTACCACAACCACAGTCATCAGAAGAAAATCTTGTCTATTTTCATCAGCAATATAATACTATGTAATGGCACAGAAAACAAGACTCATAGCTCACGCAGTACCATTTGTAAATCATAAAGATCTGTGAGGAAAGGCAGAGCAGAAATGCAAACATGAAAGCCACTCAAATATCTATGATATTAGGCAGCTTTCCATTATGACAGACTTGCCCAAATTATCTTTCTCCAAACACTGTGGGCCTGATTCTTGTCCCTTGCCAGCAGAAAGGATAATTTTACCAAAGTCAGTTGTTGCTTCCCTCCCTACACCTTGTCAAATTGTCATGAGTTCCAAACAAAACAGACTCAATAGATGTAGTTCTGTCCCATTGCTAGGAAAATATCATCCTGAATAATCACTATTTATTTATTTTTTTTTAATCAGCCTCCAAAATGTTTGCTTATAGCAGGTTTCAGAGGGAAGAAAATTCTCACTTTAAACAGAACTCATTATCCACCACAGATTCTTGCTGGATTTCAAATAACCTTTTTTTCCTCCCACAAATCTCTCCCCTTGTATTTAGGGCTCAGTTATGAAAAGAGTTAACAGTATAATTCCTGCTATTTATTTATTTTTATCAAAACTGGTCACTACAATACTGATTTTTTCTCTGTCTCTCTTCAAAAGAGCATGCAAACAGAATCCTCCTTTTTGGGGATTTAATGCAGTCACTAACATGAAAGACAGTTTATTCACACAGTTCAGTAGCTAGCACACCCTCCAGGTTCTTGGACTACCCTACCTTGGCAGACAGACTCTGTGGTTTGTTGGAGAGGATCTCTGCTGCTTCCCTGCAGCGGGTGGAAAGGTTCAGGATAGCAGCAGCTGCTGCTATGTGGGTGTCTTCACTACATTGACCGTAGCTGTAAGAGTTGGCATGGCAAGGGCTCTGTGTGTGGGCGCTAGCACTAGGCAGTCGATTAGAAAATTTCACTGGATTTGAAAAATGCTTTGCTGTTGAAGAGAGATTTGATTAGCAATTGCATGTATGAGATTTTTCCCATTAAATAGTTTTGTTTCTCAGACTACAATTTCATACATTAAAATATTCAAAGAATACATTTAAAACAATCAATTTCCTATTGGCAGTAAGGGTTTGCTGTAAAAACAGCTTCAGAAACACTAATATAATTTTTATCCAACAAATACACATCTTTCAATAAAGCATCTGGGACTCTACTCAGATTTTACTCATTCTTTACTCAGGCATTAAAAGCAATGGTGTCCAAGGAAAGACTGAACAAGCGTTAGTGTGTCATACGTCATGACCTGACAACACTGGTGGGCAAGTGCAATTGTAAATGTATCCTTATAAAGGCTTCCTCTTGGAGCTCTATTGTGTAAAAAAACAACAGTGACTTGTCCAGTCTTAGCTAAAACACTGCTTGTCCTACTTAAATGAATAAGTCTCTTATTTAAAAATCTTTGCTGATGCTAATGAGAACAAGACCAGGCCCTTGAATGAACCAGAGCAATCAGATAAGAATATTCGTTAGGTGTTAGGAATATTGAGTTCTGTTTTCATGGAAAGTTTTAGAAATTTAAATCTACCCTTCAATCAATTAAAAAATTAATGACAATTAATGACAATTAATGACTCACTATCTTATGTTGGTTTTCATTTGGAATAATACACAAATTTATTATCCACAAAGAGGTCAGCTGGGAATGAAAAGCTAACAGGTGAACAGAAAAGCACTTTCACCAACAAAAGTGGTGCGTGTGGTTCTTTGTTTTCTGCTCTCTCAGTAGTTACTCTAAAACAGAAAGAACTCTGCTCTCTGTTTTGGATGAGATCTGCTCAAGCTCTCTGAAGCTTGAGATGTCATTAATTGTTGCAGGAAAAACACAGCCTCATGATTTCAGCTCTTAGGAATCAATAATCACTTCTTTTGTCTATAGCTCCCAGAGTCTCCTACAAAGATAAACTAAACAAAATCCAATTTCTCAGCCTACACCCAGATACATCAAGAACATTTCTGCTTATGCCCATCTGCTCACTCCATGAAGATTTGAGCCCCAAGGCTCTGGATCACTTTGGATGTAGACCTTTGGCTGAGTACATTTTAATGCTAAGTCCTACAGAAGACATTGAAGAACTCATCTTTCCTCAAACTTGGGATGGTCTAAGAGTAATGGTTGTTTGTATGCACTGACTGTAGCTGAATGCCATATTAGGCTTTTTTAAGTACTGGAGGCATCTCAGTAGAGTAATACATAAAAGCCTCATCATTCAGTTCCCCCTTTCTTCAGTGCAAATGAATAATGGTTTATCTACCCTGCTGTAAAACCATAGTGCAAGCAAGAAGGTCTACATTTGTAGCAGTTACTACAGCTAACTTCAAATTACATTTAAAGAGCAAAAAAGTGCATATCTAAAAGATTTTTAAAAATTACATGAAGGGTGCATATTTTGTTAGCAAAGCAAGTTTCTAAGTGCAAATCCACAGAGGGCTAATGATGGGCCTTTGGCTAGATACATATTCACATACGATGTTGAATCAATCACTACATCATCAGCTTCTTATTTCCAACTTCTGTATATCTGCATAGTTAATGCACTCACCTGATCTTTTACTTTCACCTGCCCATTAAAATAATAGATGCACACTGCAATCTTTGCAAGAACAACAGGCTGTACATTTCAGCCCTGATCTAGATTATGCATAAATTGCGTATGTATGGATTTGCGTTTGTATAAAAACATTTCTTTTTTTTTCCTTGAAATGAACCTGTGAAATAGACATACAACTGTGCAAAGAGACATCTAATAGAGAATATTCAATTTTACAAACAAAATTGGAAAATCTGCCACCCAAGAAGCTGGCAATGAACATATTTGATTTAATTTGAACAAGCTTATTTTCCAGGTCAGATAAATATCTACTTTTCATTTGCAATTGTAAGTGAAGTATTTATATACACTTACAAACATATTGATACCTACAAACATATATATATACATATATATGTGAAAGTGTACCCAGACACACACAGAAATAAATTAATATATAAATAAATTTTATAAATATCTAAAACATGCATAATATTCTATGGTATTAAAAGTATAGTGTATTGTATTATATGTTTTGTGTATATATATGTAATTTTCTGCTTTTCTGTTCACCTTAATATGAATGTTCACCTTTGTTGGGATAAGTGGGGTGTAATTTGCTTTTCTTTTTTATTTTTCTTTACTAAACTTTTTATCATGAACGAAAGAAAAACCAACTAAAGAGCCTTTTGTCACATTGTTTTGAATCTATTTTCTTCTGAACCCAAATATGATGCAATGAAACCCTTGTTTTCCACTTGCCTCATAGCAACAGAATCATTTGTTTCTTTGAACTAAAGAGTATTTTATAATGGTCAATACAATGGCAGAATCTAGCTGAAATTTCCTATGCAGACAGGCAAGATCACTTGCAATAAATAATTAGTGTTCACACTGTGGTATCTCATTTGTAGAGAGTAATACCTCAGCAAATCTGTAAGTGATGCAAGCAGGGGAATCTTGATAAGAATTTGATGTATCGGATTTGTCTGCACTACAAATATGGTGTAGTACAGAAATATGAGAGATCAAAACAAATTCAGTCTAGGTCTGGAAGTAATGCAGCTGAGACACGTGGTCATCTAGGAGGAATAATACCTCTATGGATACATCTACAAGGTATCTGAAATGCCTTTTAAAACCTAACTTGGATTTCTCTGTACTGTAATTCCTAACATCTTGTGCAGGCACATTCCATTGGACTTATGTCAACATCCCATCACATAAGGATATTACAAGTTAGCCAAGGACAAAGGTAACAGATAAGACATAAACCATCCTTATTTACTTCTCTTTTCCCCTGATAATTGCTTTTATAAGAAACATCAAAAAAGTAAACCTTATAGTGGCAATATTTAGCATTCTAACATTCTATATTTAGTAAGCTAGTGAATACATTTAGCATCCTGGCCGCAAGTGGTTAAAGGTGCTTCTGAAAGATATTTTTGAATTCTAGAAATTTGAATGCAGAACAAGCCAAAAGAAAAAAAAATGTCATTGACATTTTGCCAACTTTCCAAGAGATAATAGGAGTTCAAACTTACATTCAAGGAACTGGGGTGTTTTTCGTCCTTGTGCTGCAGGTGCTATTGTGCGTTTGCCAAAGACTTGTGCATCAAAGCTGGCATAATCAAATGGAACTTTCCCAAACTTCTCCTGTTCTTTTATCAAGGTGGCTCTGGAAGAGGTGACTGGCTGTGAAGTTCTGTAATTGTACTGAGCTATCTCAGGCTGCTTTGATAAATTTGTCCTGACAAGAGAAGGGAAAGAACGAATGAGAAAGGCAAGAATATTTTTAAATAACCTTTTCTTGAAAAATAGGATACAGTTGCATCTCAATATTAGAAAGTGTGCTGCTACCACATACAATCTTACTGGTAGGTGTACACAAGAAATAAATAATGCAAATATGGTGGCTGACCTAGTAGTCAAAGAGTACTTTGACTTCATATAAGTTCAAAACTGTGGACATAAAAAAAATTCTAGTATTCTCTAGTATCAATGTGAGTTATTTACAAAAAAATATACAGAATTACATCTAGATTACCACTGCATCATGGTGTTTCCTTTATTTCTGGATCATCTGGATTTTCACTAGTCAAAGGACTTGTAGTTTTATGGATCACATTTTACTGCGAATGAGTATGGTATAAATATAATATAAGATGATCCAAAATAATTGCTTCTGTTATTTGGGAGGAAAGAATGATTTATGATGTGTTATTCCATTTAGTTACTGTTCAGTAACTACTTGTCTTTAGTAATTTCCTGAGGACTTTTCATATGTAGAGTTAAGGCACGTGCAGTTGGCAGACACATGGACATAATATTCTGTAATGGCTTTGAAGGAACCATTACAGCTGATCATGTCAATAATCCACAAATTAAAGTGTCCCCAAATAGACCTGAATATAATAGGTTGTAATGGTCATGGTGCCAATGATGTGCAAATTATGCATGTCTGTAGGGTCCATATAACTCTCAAACAAAATACAATTACAATAAAAATGTTTCCCCTTTTTGATGCTATTGTATAAAAAATAAATTAAACTAATTAAACCAATAATCTTAAAATAAAGATACTCAAAGTATGAATTATTCAATGATGGGGAAACAGGATGAGCAGAGTTCTCGACCTTTTCAGATAAATGCAATGTCAATACAATATGCTACTTGAGAGCACTGGAAGAGTCCTCTGAAAAGAATCACAAAGTAAATTAGGACTGTACTCGTAAAAGTGCAATAAGGTCAAAGAGATCTTTAATCAAGTCTCAGTGGCCTAAATATTGTAACAAAGGAAGAGTTCTTGAAAATTGTTTAAACCATTTCAGCAAGACAGTAGATTTGGTTTACAGAAGACATTTGAGAACCATTAATTAAGCTATTTGTGTTGAAGTAAGACCTAGTAGAATATATTTGATATTTTTATGTTTTTCAAAAGATACATCCGTTGTCTTTAATGTCAGCCACACACACAGGGACCAGCAGGATGTTGCTTGTTACTTTTGAGATACAGTCAAGTCATTTAGCTTTGCAAATGTTCATCTTGGAATACTGACTTGCCTCTGTAGCTAAATATGAAATGGGTGAAAGACCTGAGGAGTGATTAACAGAGTTTATGCAGAAATACTTTGGAGAGACTACTGTGTGAGGGCTCGTACCTGTGAGTCTGATCATGGCACTGCCCTGCTTTTGTAGACTCGAGCTGGTTTTTTTCCTGGGACATTGCCAACTTTTCAGCTGCAGCAATTGGACAACCAGAAAGACTGTTTAAAAGCAAGGTGAAGAAAAGAAAGAAGAAGAAGAAAAAAGCAATATTAAAATGAAATTTTAAGTAGAGGAAATGTGTGCTCTGGAACCCAATGGCTTTGAACTTCTCTGGTGCCCTATGCATCTATGGGAGCTGCTGCTAGTATAGCCCAGATTCATCTGTTTTTCAATCCTTAATGCGAAACGGTGAAATCCATTTATTTGAGGTGATATATCTGGAAACTGAATCATGTAGGAGTTTTCCACAGTTCAGCTTTGATGTTTTGTGGCTGGCAATTCACTAGTAAATTTTTTGACAAATGACATTTACTATATCAGCTAAACCATGCATATAAGCCTCCTGCCGATTAAAAGGAAAGTGAATTTGGGAAAAAAACAGGAATATGTAAGCGGCTGTTACCAAAGATCTTATTTTGTCATTTCAAGTTGTGTTTTCTTTTTTTTATTCTATTGCTTTATCAGATTAGAACCTGTTTTCTTATTCTATTTATGGGTTGCTTGTGATACAGCTGATGTGCTGCAAAGATGACTTGGGGTTTAAACAGGAAACACAATGAAAAAATATTTACTAGTTCCTTGTGTAGATGAGCTTGTAATCTCTCTGGTAAAGACAAACTTTTTGTATTAAAGATAGTAACATAGTATCATAATCCTTGATTTTGTTGTGTCCATACAACAACTAATCGATCAACAATCAATCATCAGTAAAAAAAGAAAATACCACAAAAATTCAGTTCATCAAAGAAAGCTGGGTTCCCCAGCTGCCTGTCCAGAAAGCTTTTCTCAATTTTACTTTCTCCCTGAAGGTAACAAGTTAAACAGACAAGAGTGCACCAAGTGGGAAGATTACATTCCTGAAGGTAATAAGAGGACTTAGTTTTTACAGAGATTCTAAAGTATTCCACTTAAAATTTCCTATTTTGCTAAAAGGGAATGTGCCTTGATGTGAAGTTCCTGCCAGACTACCATTTATATGGTGCAAATTGAAGTCTTTGGTTTCCACTGGGTTTTCCTGTTGTAGCAGCAATAATGTATTTGTTCACTCCAACTCCTTTTACTAGATGGTATTTCACTGTGAAGACTTTAAAAAAATTGTAGTTTGATATCTTATCTGTGAAAAATACTAATGGAGTTTGCCATCTTTAGTGCTGCAGCCATTTTTGTGTAATGAAATTAAACACAACTACTTGGTAATAAATAATACAGGCTATTCTTGCAGTTCATAGACATTCTGCAGGGTAGTACATAACATCTAATTCCATGACATGCTCATCAATTTACTTCCGAGTACATGTTAGATTTAAAGTGGACAAGAATTTTTCTGGTCTACCTCCTGTGTGTGTTGCGATTGCTGTTGACATGTCCTCTTCCAGTGCATCCTGGGGTAGGGCACTTTAAAACATTTTCATGCATGGCGAGAACTAAACAGGAATAAGAAAAAAAGTTATAATAACATACATTAATTAAAAATACATATATTAAAAATACAAACATTTCTTCTTCAGCCTCATACTCTCAATTCTGTTACATTTTGACCACAAAAGAAAAGGAGAAACAAAGGACCTACAACACAACAAGGCTGGTGTCTCCAGTATATATAAGTTTATCCCTACATCGCTGTAGAGTGGATACCAAACATGCACGTCATTGTTTCTATGGACTTCCAAAGAACAAAGGCAGAATTTGGCAAGGATGTTACATCATGAAGCCCTTTGCCCTCTGGTTCATACAGCACTAACATAGTTGACTAGAAAAAACACGTACACTTCTTATGCCTTTTGATGTAGATTATTTGTATTAAGAGTGAGATGTATGGAGATTTAAAACAGAATATGTTTTTGTACATGACTTCAGTATTGCATTACCCCTTGGGTGCACAGTGCCTCAAAAAAGACGATTGTTCAGTCACCTGGTTTTGTTTTCTTGGGAACCAAATTGAGATTACAGATAATTTTGGGTTGGGTTTTTTTACAAGTAAAACAGAACACATCTGATTGGAAGAAGATAATCAACAAGGACTTGTTAATTTTAAATTGTTCGAAAGTTAATGTTGCTAAGACCTTCCATATGCAGCAGTCTTCTTAAGTCATCAGATGTTTCCATAAATACAGTTTAGTATCAGATTTTTTTTTAAAAAAGGAAAGCTACAGTTAGGGACAGGACATTGGTAAAGTGCAAACATCCTTTTAGTTTGTTGTTATGCAAGCCACCACAAAAAACAATCTAACTAGGTTGTTTAAACAAATAGTTTCACATTAGGTTTTGGCTTATGATGCAGTATTTCATTGTATCACATTGCAGGATTACATTAAACACACAAACAAATGTAATCAAATCAACACAGTTAGAAATAAGCACAGAAATTCAGGCTAGACTGGGCATAAAAGGGTTAGTAAAATACAGTCATACGAGAGGGTCATGCTGTGGACCAGAGCTGGGGTGTACTGATGGAAGTAATTTTTTTGAGCACAGTGGTAAGGGAGACACTGGAAACGTCTCTGAATAAGCATGCCCAGGCCTCTCAGTTATCAGCAATGAAAACCAGCAGCCACCGTGTGAGATATGACAAATCGGGTCACAGCTCTGAAACAAGCAGGTAGTTTCTGTGCTGCATGCCTTAGCAAAGGCACAGGAAAGCAAGGTCTTGAAGATTCATAAGACTACAGCATGCAGGTCTGCTGGCAGCATGGGAATAGTTTGGTTCTGATCTTATTCTTCCCAGGCCATCTGAGGAGCCTACTGCTGTTTGCAATGCTACTGCTAAGGACTACTCGAGATTTACAAGTAGGACTGTGACTAAGAGCTGGAGGTCAGAGAAGGTGCAATGGCTCCTGTCTCGGCCTCATTCTGCAATCTCACCTAGAAAAAGTGGGTTTCTTCTTCAGCATGAGCACACACTACCCACAATGTCAGGCCAGATCCAGTTGTTAGTCTGGACTGCAGGGTGATGATACTCACTTTCTAGTGGCACTCTAACTTTATGTGGACAGCCTGAGAGACTGCGGTGGTGAGGGTACAGCCCAGTCACGTGCCCTGTGCCATCACATCCTGGTATGGGACATTTGGTTTCCCTCTTTTCAGGCCTGGGTGAATCTGTAGAGAAATCAGATAAGGATTTTTTTGGTTTTAGCCCCTGTCTGCATTCAGCTGAGCGATCCTAGCAGCATGATACTCTCTACTTTGTACTCAGATGTAACTTCTACAAAGTCTTAACAGTGATGTATGTGATTTAAACATCTCTGGGTTTTCATGTTGTGTCCTTTAAACAATGGCTTCCCCCTCCCTATATGTCATTTATGTGCTGAACCATATAGTGTTCGGATTGCAGTGTCATTTATTCCATTCAGAGACTTAAACAGGACAGAAGCCACAATCCAACACACCAGAAAACTGCCAGCATCAGCCAACAGCAAGATCTATAAAGGAATAAATAGAAATAGAAAAACAAAACCAATCTTTTACTCTGTTAATGTCAGACTCCAGGAAGCTGGGACGACCAAATAAAAGCTGAGGTGTGAAACAAACAAACAAAAAGCATTTCAACCAGAAGCCATTCCTTAAATATCGCAGATCTCTAGGCTGTAGGTTCTTTGTTAGGAAACTGAATACATGCCACTTTACATTTGAGAGGCAAGGCAAGCAGCTCCCTCTGGTACACATGGCAATGCTGCTTTGTGGAGCAGCCCACAATAACAGTGAAAACATGGAGCAGCCGATACCCTTTCAAAGGCGAGGTCTCAGCCCAGCCCCACAGCTACCACTTTGTAATGGCCACAGCATATTCCCAATTTTTGTTTCAAGCACCTAGAATTGTGCAAGAAAGCACTGGTCAGAAAGCCTTTATTTGATTTCCAATTTAGAATCAAAAGTCTGGGCGAGAAAGGAATGAATTCTGGTCCAGAAATTCTCTTGTGAGAAATCTGGAGGAAGTGGCCACATAAATTGCTGAGGATGGTTTTAGCTCCATCTATGATTGGCTGCCAACAGCATTCGGTGCTGGGGGAGAAAACAGCTGCAGTCAGCACAAGGGAGCAGCCTCCTTCAAGCTCAATTTGTTGGCCCGCAAGGTAGGATGTACTTAGGGACAGGTTCGCCAGAGACATCTGAGGGTTAAACTTCCTGGCACGACTTTAGGTGAAAAAAAAAAAAAAAGAAATTAAATAGGAAGGAAAGAAAATAGACTGAGCATCAACAGGAGACCACATGCTGTTTAGAATCACTGCAAATGGAAAGTGCTGCAATAGTGAACAGAAAATAAAGAGGGACCCTGAAATATGATTTATTTTTTGCCCTACTAATTGGAAAGGTTGATGCCTAAAAAGATGGAAAAATATATATTTGAGACATGTTTTCCTGATGTAGCATCCAAGAAAGAAAATTAAGACCTGATGGATTCGATGGTGGATTTTTTAGTTAATTATGTAAAGTGAAAAAATTATGTGCCTGATATTGCGTCACTCCGTGCGAGTGACGGAGCACTGGAACAGGCTGCCCAGAGAGGTTGTGGAGTCTCCTTCCCTGGAGACATTCAAAACCCGCCTGGATGCGTTCCTGTGTGATGTACTCTAGGTGGCCCTGCTCTGGCAGGGGGGTTGGACTAGATGATCCTTCGAGGTCCCTTTCAACCCTAGAATTCTGTGATTCTGTGATTCTGTGATTGCATTGACTAAAACCATATGGTTGTCTATACAGCCTGAACAAAGCCTAGTTTGTTCCTCCATGAGTGGTACCTCTGAGTACTCACCTGCAAACTACAACTAATAATAACATGAGGCAAATCAGGAAGGTCCAGATTCTGCCATGCTTACCATCTCTGCTTCTTCCTATGTGTGCTGTGAGAAAGTCAGATTGACATCAATGTGAACCTGGTGAACACAGCTAGTCTCAGGATAAGAAAAGGTATCTGTAAAATTCCTGCATATATCATAGTCAAATAAAGGTTCATGTAGGTTAGCAAGGAGGTAGACCAACACCTTGCATGCACAACTTAAGACATGCTAATGAAAAAACTGCTTGAGACAGAAAAATGAGATCCATGCACATTCTTCCTAAATACTACAGGAAGTATTTTATATATGCAACTCCTAAAAAAACTTGTTAATTGCCTTATACACTAAAGGGTTTAGATAATCAAACTACTATAATATTTGCAATGTCCACAGGGGCTACTCTAAAGTAACACTAGAAATATAAAAGTAAATCATTTATCAAAAGCAGAAATTGCAGTAATGCTGGGGTGACATGAGTATATTTAGAAACCCAAAAGGAAAAGTCAAAGGACAGATGAATGTGAATGTATTGTTACTGCAGCAGGGAGTGTGCTTATAAAGTGACATCTCTTGATGTTCTGTAATTATCCTCAATTGAGGAGTTTCATAAGAGACAGCCCAGTTTACAAATCAAACCCAAATCCTTTAAATATTGACTTCTGGAAGCCTGATTAAGTACTGAAAATGGAGCAATGTCGCTACAGCTTTGTAGGATGCCACAAACCATCAGAAACAATAAAGATTTTGGAACTTACTATTAATTCTGCTGATGGTGAATGAGGCAGAAGAGCACGGCTTGTGCTTTCCTGGCTCAGAAGTGCTGTCTGTAGCAAAATGTAATGTCGATACATAAAGTAGACTGAACTCAGAAAACACATGGCTTAGGAATTAGATGGTATATCTGGAAGAGGCCAATTTTTCACCCTAACCTTTTCTTAAGCACCATTTTAATATCTTCTCTTTTGGCTGCTGAAATTTAGGAAATATGTATTAGCGCCCTATGGAGGAGGAGGCAAAGGAGGAGAAGGAGTGTCAGTGCCAGCTACACAGCCCTTTTAGTACCTATTACTGATCATTTCACATAGTGGTTTGGCAGAAAGCCAAGTACCTGACGTTTAACCTGGTTAGATGTAAGGCACTAGTGTGAACGTACATAATTAACAAAATTACCAGCTAAATTCCAGATTCTTTACTAGTGCTATAAAACCCAGATCAAATTCTCTATCAGTCACAGGATAAGTATTTAAGCCAGTAAAAACAGCCAAAAATATTTCCTTACGTTTGTTGTTAAATAGCTGTCTCCCACCAATGTCAATAACTTTGGTTTGTCTCCTTTCCCCTGCTAGATGCTCCAGAAGAAACCTATCCAGTTCCTTGTAGGTGCTGTGAAACACATGCCCTTGCTCTGCCTGCAGAGCAATTGCTTGTTCTAGCAAACTCAAGTTCCCTTTTGTTTTGTCCAGCTCAACTGACACTTCTGTGGTTTCTGACAGGCATTCATTGTCATCTTCTTCACTTTCAGGGAATGGATTATGAATTCTCTTCTCAAAAGAATCTGGGTGGGACTCCTGGGATGCTCTTAGCTCTGTTTCTGAGTCACAAAGTGTTTCACAAGGCCCAAATTCTACCTCTTCCTTCTTAATTTCTGGGACTTCCAGGATGCTAGGTTGATTACACTCTACAATATACTTCTGAGTTACATGAGGCTTTACACTAGCTTCTTCTGAAAAATTTGAGGAGCTGTCCCACTCATTGTCCATAATTTCAGAGTTACTTTCATTTTCCTCAGATGAACAGTATTTTGGGTCAGAAATAACAGTCTTTTCCTTTCCTTCAGCTGAGTTAATCATGTAACATTCATCAGTGTCATCACTTTCTGTTTTTAAGGATTGAATGCTGCTATCATTCAGATTTTCTGCCACTGTTTGACTGGGTGCATTTTTTGCTAATTTCCCCGTGTTCACCAAAGATTTGGCCACAGCATCTTGATAGCTGGAGTAGTTATCTTTTCTTTGAATCGAATTTTCTTGCCCACCTGAATGAGGTGTTTCCTCAGACGATTTTGGAATACTTTGATCTGCATGAGAAAAAAGCAAAAGAAAAATAAGTAAGAATAACTGCTTTCTGTATCTTGTAGAAGTGATATGAAGATATTTACTTACCGATTGCCATTTCTGTACTCTGAAATGATTGAATTCATACCAAGGCTATGGTAGATAAGAATGCTTGTAACACCAGGAAAAGCCCTTCTAAGATTATATCTACTTGATATTATAGCTCCAGAGATACATAAGAAATAAATATGTTGACATTTTTCACTGATGGTGAAGACATACTTTAGAACACATGCACATTCACATCCATTCATATAAATATAATGTGTCATATATAGCTAGATACTATATATATACACAAAATCTATATATGCATATATATATATATGCAAAGCACAGACAGAAACAGTTTAAAATTCCTCTGATCTATTTTCACTTTTATTTCATGTAAGATTCCCAAATATCCTCTCAAAATAGACCGTAATTACTTTCCCAGTCACCCCAGATCCCATGAAAGACCTTGAAGAAAAAGCCTCAATACTTCACAAAGGGCAAGCTCCTGGTCACCATTACAATTGCCACATTAAGTGATAGATCAGGTCATGCACAGGCAAACAGAAATGGTTGTTATGTACAGACTCATAAAGCACTTGTTAAAGACACCACTGAAGTGCATCCTGTCTTTGTAAACATCTTTCTTCAGAAGAAAAGCAGTAGCCAGCAGGTAATAGAGGCTGCATGTAGGAGAGGTTGTCTGTGTGGAAGACAATATGCCTTTTGTATCTCATTTAATTTTTTATAAACATTTCCTCTGACAAGGACACTCAAAAATACATCTCCATCATCTTCCTTTCTGGTAATTATCTCTCTAAAATCAACACTGGTTTGCCAGGATCAAGTAAATATTGCCATAGTAACTAAAAGCATTTTTGGATGAAGGGAAGAATTTAGTCACAACACTAGCCCCTTCAATAATGCTGATTATAGGGTACATTCTTTTGTTGGGATCTATTCAACATAAACTGAAAAATTTAACATTTTACTTCCTAGAAAGGAGGATGAATAAACAAGCACAGATTATTTCATAAGATGTGTCTGTCCTCTCCTGAATCAGAAGAACTCCAGGTTTAAATAATAAATTAAGCATAGTCTAAAATGCAAATGAAGTTTCTCTCAATAACACAGCAAGCTATTAAGAGAAAGTGTAAAGGGTTATGATAATTTTAAAGTATTATGAACTACAGAAAACAAATAAAAAGCATTTTCAGTGAATATGTCCAATTCATTGAACTATTCTCTCAATCCACTTAACTACCCACATGTGTACAATAATGATTTATAGACATTATACCTAATTATGCATATTTGGGCTGTGTTAGAGTGCCTAACAAAAGCTCTAGAAAGCAACAATTACCTCTGTTGCTTAGCTACATAGTTTAAAATATTCCTATTAAGTGCAGATTATTGTGGAGGGGAAAAGGGGGACAAAAATGCACATGTGCACCACAATGCATTTCACTTTACTGCTGCCAAACTGTTAGCATTTTGGGTCATTTCCAGTTTACATAATTGTTTGGTTCAACTGTTTGTTATATGTTAAAAGAAAATATTGATTAATTCTTATTCTTCTTCAGAAAATTGGACTCATGCAGGGAGAGGTGGCCTTGTGCACTGTGTGCATATACTTGTGCTTAAAAAAAATGTCTGTAAACCTTAGTGTAACTTTTTAGCAGCTGGTCTAGTACCACACACATTCTGAATAAAGAAGTCCGCTGCCTTTTCACGTCTCAGCAAGTAAGAATGATGATTTGGCTCTATAACCAACTTCATTCAAATGGAGTTTTATTGTTTGCTCTTCTGCCATTTGGAAAATAACAGAATCCAATTAGTGGGTTGTTTCAAAAAGTAAGAAGTTCTAGTTTTAAAAGAAATCTCCTGCCCTTCAAAACAAAACAAACAAAACTTGGTAATAGTAACAGAACTTTTCATTTTTCCATGTGAAAGATGAAAAATAATATAAATGCAGAACAGTTTTTCGCTCCTTAAATAATCAACGATTTTTAAATGCAGTGTTTATAAATTTGTTGTTGAACCAGTCTTAATGGTTCAGCTGTCCCAGCTTTGCTTTACACTTCTACAGGTTGTAAATTTACTTTAAAAATAATCAAAACTCAGCTTGGTTTACAGTTGCATCAATTCATGAAGTGAAGCATTAACTGATTAACAGATAGGAATCCTGAGTTCATAATAATATGAACAATATTACACTAAGAAATTACAAATAAACCTACATACCAGACCTGCTGTATGTTTTAGCTGAATTTTTTTTTGTACCTGGCAAAATTAATGCCAAAGTTATAGGTTGTAGTATTGCTGTCACAAGCATATTGGGAGAAAACTCACTGTTATCAAATAAATCTTTTGAAATCAAATTTTTTTTTACTTGTGACTGAAGGTCTGGTAGTAAATAGAGTTCCCCTTCATTTATCAATGGATCTGGCCCAACATTCCCCTTTTTTAAAAAAATAACTGGTTAAATAACTTAGGTTCACCTGCACAAGTTCTACCTCTACACCCATTACAGTACTTTCCCTTCAGTGAGTTCCTCAAGCTGTGCAGAGGAGGACAGATACAAGGGAAACAAAAACACATTACTGAAGGTAGCTCTGGATAGGCAGGAATGAGGCTGAATCAATACAAGAGAAATTAGCTAAAATCTATATATCCCCTGAAAAAAAAACAAACAAAAAAACAACCAACCAAACAAGCTATACATGAACGCTTACTCAAACAACTTCTGGTGTTAGGAGATAGAAATACTCCTTTCAGGCTGGACAGGCACTGAGAACCATAGACCTTTTTTTCTGGATGAATTTAGCTTAGTAACAATGTCACCAAAAGGCAGATATGTTTGGTATCACCATGTTAATTAATGTTGTGTTTGAAGAGGAAACTCCCTTCTAGGCTCTCACACCAATAGTATGCAGACCCCTGGAAAAGACTTCTCTTAGAAGACTTACAAGTGACAACTGGCTGAAATCTTTGCCATATAGGAATGATACAAAAACTTCCACTGATTTCGATAGAACCAGGATTTGACTCCTTAATCTGAAAGACAGCTTTCTTCTTCTATGTGTTTTATAGTATTCATATGTATAAAATTTGGGGGGGTTGTTTTGTTTTTAAGGAAATTCTAATTAGAGTGGATAAAGATATAAATTCCTAATTTAATTCATCTTGGAACAGCCCAGGTTGGAAGGGACCTCAAAAGATCATCTGGTCCGACTTTTTGTGAGAAAGGGAGCCTGGGTGAGATTATCTAGCATGCTGTCCTTACAAAATATTTGATAAGAAGAAACTGAGTGGAAAAAAAAATACCTCTAAACTCTCGTAGCAACCACCAACTGAGTGTAATATAAATTCATTCTGTTTTCTTATTATCTAAGATTACTGATTTCCCAGTGCCAGATCACACTGCTTTTCTCTTGACATTTGTTATCCACTGAAGACTCCTCCCTTTAAAACAAATGCAGAATGTATTCTGCTGATATATTTTCACTTGCCTGATTAATGACTTGTGGAGGACTTCTTAAACAAATATGTATCAGTCAATATGGTTCGATATTTTTTGTTCATCTTGAATATATATAAGCCCATATTAGAAACAAAGAGCAATAAAGACATAATCTAGCTATGTTGTATACATCTGTCTCCCAGTCCTCTTCCATATTTTCCCACATAAATGTTGTAGAAGTTTCTATAAATTGTTGGACATGTTTGGCTTAGTGGAGTTGGAATAACAAGTGTAAAAGTGCTGAGTCTAATAATCGTGTTAAACAGAACACACGTAGCAGTCACATGCATGAAATTGCTTTGCTAAATGTTAAAGTCAACAATGTTTTGCTAAGCATTTTTTTTTCTTCCCAAGAGCTCTATATATTCCGGTGAAAATCTGCTGCTCATAAATGTGTTTTTCTCAGTGGTGGGCTTAACCTTGTTATTTGACAAAGATAGTGAAGAAGCAGATGCTGCTCCATATCTGACCTACTGCAGCAGTTGTCTCTCTGTGTGACCTACAAAGCATTTATTAGACCCCAGGAGGAGTTATTGTACAAAATAATTAGAAGTATGATGGTCAAACCTAGACAGAAATGTACCATTCCAACTCCGTTAGAAATCAAACACATTCTGCAACCTTTTTAAAAATACTGTTTCATATCTCCCTTCCTGTGGAATTCGGGTTCAAAGGGAATCACACTGCCTGATTACCTGGAGTTGAGCTGCTTTTGAGGACACTGATCTCTTCCTGTAAATCTGTCCTGTCTTCATTTTCTTCTTTGCATTCTAAGCTGGGGCTGTAGTGTCGGGGTTTCATTAACAGGGACTTCCTTTTGTTGATGGGAACGCCAGATACCTGTTCTTCAGCTTTTCTCTTCTTAGCCATGGAGCATTTGTACGCACTGCAATGATCAATCAGCAGTGACAGAGGTAAAGTGGGAGAAATGAGGGGTAAATTGTTTAAAAAATAGCATACTCCAGTTTAATTCTAAGTATAAAAGTGAGGTCTGATGAAATATTAATTCACTTGCAGTTTCAGCATGTTGTGTTTAGTGGATACTTAATTTTAGCTCATGTTCTCGAAGTTCAGGGCACAGGCAAGACACATTTCTTTTCACTTTTGCCAAAATCTGTTTAGGGTAAAGAGAATGAGGAGAAACAAAATAAAAATAGCCATCAACCTTTTTAATCCTAAATAAGCGTATCCTAATCTAAAACCTGTTTTTGAAGTAAAATAAATATACCAGGAAAGGATAAATGAAACTGTAGTCTGGGTTGATAATCCAGAGAAACCTCAGAGGAAAAATATACCATCAGTCATACTACAACATGCTGAGCCTTTGGCTCCGCTACCTTTATATCAGTATGGATATCCAATCACACACCTTGGGTTCGACAGCATAAAATCTTTGTGAATCACACTGTACTTTCAGAAAATTTTGCAGTATGATTCCTTCCTTCAATATCAGTCCTAAGCATTGGTTTCGTTTCATTAACTGAAACCACAAATGCTTAGTTTATGCTCTTCTCAGGTCTCTATATAGATTCTGGAAAAAGGCTCCTCCAGAAGGCAATTCATCCCACTTAAAACTAGATCTATCTGATAAACAGGGTGAGCCATTCCCTGGGAAAGGCCTAGCTCATTCTAGATGCCTTTCAAATGACCAACATGAGAAGAGAAAACAATATTTTAAAGAGCATGATTTTTAACAAATTTGATATAGTTCTTTTTGCTCCTGTAAGATCCACATATTGATCTGCATAGTAATTCGCCTGTACGGACATTTAACAAAGCCTTTGCTGCCATGCAGCTGATCTGTATGGCATACAGATGTTACACGATACAACACCTCACTATGGAGGTCTGATCCTTCAACCCTCTGTTTTTAATAACTTTTTGTGTAAGTGATTTGGCATGAATTAATTGGTCTCAAACACAGAGTATTCTAAGAAATTTATGTAGTACAAGTAATAGTGTTTATACCTGTCAGAGATGTAAAAACTACATATATGAATCTGTGTAATCCACTCAGTGGTTTCTCGACCTTAAACACCCTCAGGGTGCATTACAAATCTACACTATACCTTTAGGTGTTGGATTTTGCATTTAGCTCACTGACTTAGCTGCAATATTTGCAAAAATTCCATGTATGCAGAAAACTCCTATTGGTTACACATATTACAGGCTCAACAGCATAAATTAATCCTTCCAAGGTATGTTATGTGCACTAAATTGGCTCAGGTTCTGATTGTTTTAGATGAAAGCATATGACTAACTTGAGCTTTTTGTTAAAAAAAAATACCCATTTTTGGCTAAGCACCTCTTTGGCAATCCATCATTGCAAATATGAAGGACATATAAATACGAAGATCTACATTTTAGAGAGAACGTTAAAATTCTACCATATACACACCATAAACACAGCAGATATTCTTCATCTTCTGAAAGCTAAAATGCCATGGGTGTCAGGAATACTGGACACTAAGCACCTGCTGTAGTTGAATATATTATGGTTTCTGTGTTATTTCTCTGTTTATGAATAGATGTTAACATGAATATCATATCAAAGATCAGAATCAAAATGGTATAAACATCCCCTTGGAAATTATGCCCATATACCAGGCATCAGAAATGGATGTAGTGCAGACAAAGATGCATAATTTATTTCTAAGAAAAGACAATCAAGATTTTTTAAATTCATATATGTGATCGGCAGTTCATATCATTCATGTTGTTTCAGGAAAAATGAACAAATGACAAATGTTTGAAAATCCTTCACACATAATTCTTTTTACTAACCAAAACCCTCACTAGGTTTCCTCTTGATCTTTCTCATTTATTTGCCAAGTTTCAAGTTTACCTCCAGTAGCTACTGTGAGAGAATTTAGGGAAAGATGAATTTCCAGCGTTTAATTCCCCACTGACGAGGCTACAGCTGTTTCTTACACAAGCATAATTAATAGATTTTTAGAACAGAAGATCCAATTAGAACATCTACTATGCACTCCTGTGCAACATGGGTCACAGAACCTCATCTAGCTCTTCAGTTTTAATCCAGTAATTTGTCTGACTACTGTGTATCTTCCAGTCAAGTTAAGGGAAAACATGGTAAAATGGTAAATTGATTGCTCTATTGTTGCTCACTGAGTACAATCTTTTTCTAGTAACAAGATGTTACAAGCCCACCACTGTGGGCTGGCACAACAGCTATTAAACACATCAGCTTTTCACCGTAGCTGTGAAAGAGAGCCTAACTCAGAAGTTAGCAGACCACAGTCAGCACCAGTGTGGGGGTATGGCTGCCACCTGCCACCTGCAGATCTGCTCTGGGAAATGAGAGCACAAGAATCCCACTAGGCTGTAACTACCACAGTTTACAGCAGTAAATCAAAAGCTGCTGCATTAATGTCAAGACAGGAGGCCCTCAAATCTCCCTGGAAGCACATTGCTCATGTTAGAAAGTTTCTCCTGTGTGACAGATTGGTGCATTATCTTGTCCCTATCTTATTTTTTCCTGTACACAAGCAGCCACACATCCAGATTTCCTCTACAGTTCCCATCATTTTAAAATAAGTGAATACATGAGATTCAACTTTAAGTAAAATCATTCTTAACACCTTCCATGCTGATTACAGGCAGATGACAAAACACAGTTGTTTCTTCTTTCCTAGGAAGTGCCATCTGCTATCCATAAGATGGGAAGAGATTTTTCAACTCCAGCAGAGAATACTCTTGCTTTTGCTGGTGACTTTTTAAACTGTTGGGTTTGAGCCTTAACTGGAATCTATTAGTTTGCAAGAGCAAATTTAAAGATCTACCATTTGCCAGCAATTCTCTTTCTTTTCTACCTTACAGTGCTTAAAAGTAAAAATGAAAATAAAACCAGAAAAGCAACTTCATAAGTGGTAGCTTTTTCAAGTACATACACATGATTTGTTAAGTATTTGAGAATGGACACTGGGAACTTAACTGCTATGAAAAGAATATATCTATGCCTTTGTAGTATTCATGGCATGTCAAATTCACCTTTGTCTTAAAAACTTTCTATTTCTCTCTTTTGTTTTATACATACACACACACACATACATACGTTAGCACAGATTTGTCAAGCTGTAATTTGTCAAATGATAAACCTGTAATTTATCTTCTCTATTACTCATCTCATAAATTCAACATCTAATAGTTTTGTTGCTATTTATCAATGGCCTGCTTGTTGTCATGGAACACTGACTCAGCTGTCAAGGTTATTTGGTAATCTGAGGCTCATAAAACAGGAGAAGCTCTTTTTGTTATGAGCCCAAAACCAATACATGTTTTCTTTCCCAATTTAACTGTACTTAAATTTTATTAATAATAAATCATGTTAGTACTATCTATAATGGGCAGATTTTTTTGTTATTATTATTTTTAGCCAATGACTCAGTTACCAAAAATGGTGTTGTGTCAATTATCATAGTGTGAGCCAAGAGGTTAAAATCTATTACAGGTAAGACCTGGTTGCATGTTCTGAAAAAAACAAAACCCAATATGGTAAATCTTTCATATGTATTTCATACCTAAATATTTAGGTTTTTTTTAATTTACTAGGTCCTTCTTTTTCTTTTATTTCTGTTCAGAATACATCTTGGATGGTGTGGGAAGACACTGATTGTGTACAGGCAGAACAGTGCATTGGCTCCCTAACTCAGAGCAAAGTCTGAAGCAGAAAGAGAGAGGTTTTAAGCAGTGCAAGCCACATATGTATTTTCCTACTGCTAAAAATTTTCATGCTCACCTTTTTTTTTTGTAATTGTTTCATCTAAGTGATGTGTTTGTCAAGCCTTTAACCTGATCTTTAACCAGCAAGGAATTTTTGTTGTTAATCTGTTGGCAGGACTTCCAGATCTCTGGGTTTTTTTTCCTTATTCACAGCAGCCTACATATTGGTAAAGCTTGGTAACAGAGTGAGGAATTGCCGTAGCATGTAAAACCAGGGGTATGGTCCTCCTGACAGTGTTTAATAATGCCTGTGATAGATGCCATGTAAAATAAACAGAACAGAATACTCTGCATCTCATGTATATTCCTTAGATTCAAGAGAGAAAATAAATGTCTTTGAATATCAAGGCACTTACATTTCTTTTTTTATGCTATTTAAGGAGCCCACTCCTCATGCGAGTTTGTCCAAGAAAAATTAATGGAATATTTCAGTTTGTGGAGAAAATAATTTTAAATTCTTAATCTGGATTGCCTTTTGACTGTTTGCTTGACTATACTATACAAGTGAGCATTAGACTATTGAACTACAATTAAAGGAGACCTTGTCTTCTGATCTGCAGAACCATTTAACTTCACACTAGTTACAAGGAGAGTCAGCCTAACTACTCTTTAATCATATTGTGATTAAAGATGTTACAAGATACTTTAGGTCTTGATCAGGGTTTGTATGCAGATGCCTTAGAATGTTGTGGAAGGCAAATACCACATTTTCCTTACAGGAGGGAAAAGTTGGTATTTGAAGATTCAGGGACACTCACAACTCATAGATGGACCAGTAGCTTACAAATGTCTGTCATAGCTGGGCTTCTAAGAATTTCAAGACTGTACTGAATCAGAAGTTCCTAAAAGGAACAGAAATTCTAAATGTCTTCCCACCTTAGTCATTTTCTACATCAGCTTGTTCTCTAAGAAACAGATGAGCTAGATTCTGTCTAAATCTCTAGCACAACGGCTTCCAAAGGTTTAGGCTGTAGCTGAAAGTATCTGATCCCCAAAAATCACACAAAAATCCTGAGCTCCTTATAAACTGCTGATGGACAGGAGAAATTAGTAGCAATGGGTACAGAAAGGGGATGATCTGCTCCTAGGATGGATAACATGTCAGTTGGAATGACATTGCTGTTATTGTTTACATTGACCATAATAAGGTTCATGAAAGGTGCTGGAATTTCAGAGTCCAAAGACTGATAGTCTGATCACTGCAATTGAATACCCTAATGAATGCTGTTAATTAGAGCTAGTTCAAATGGACAACAGTGGTTGGGGAGGAAGGTGGAGAGTGACTATCACTCAACTGTTTGCTTTGTCTTCATGTTAAGACAGTCAGACTTATGTTCCATTTCCTTAACTAACCGTCGTTGTTTGCAAAGAGCACATATAAATTTTATAGCTCAGTGGAAGTGAGAGTGATTGTGTTCTCAGTTCAGGTTGCTCTAAAAGAGAGAAAAGACGGAAAGAAGGTATTAATACACTGTCTCATAGCCAGAAGTTGGAATCTCCATAGAAAGACTGAATATCCACAAAATCAGTCAGGTCTGCAAGGATTAAAGTGGTGTTTCCGATGCCACAAAATTACTTGCTAAATATGAAAGAATTCACATATTCTAACTATATACAAAGACAAATTCTAGATTCAGAAAGTTAGATAGAGGCTATTTTTAAAAGACAGGAATTAGTCACAGGTTTAATACATAGAGTGAGAAAATGTTTTCTAAAAGTAAGAAAGTATATTGCACCACTTAGAATCATAGATACTGGAATATAAAATCTACCAAGTTTATGCCCTTGGAAAAATAACAACTAAACAGCAATTCCATTTACTGTATTCCAGTCTAAAATCCATAGAGGACCTAGATGCAAAACTAAGCAAAGTCTCTCAAAGGACATACAGAATATGTCTTGTGTATTAAATAAGGACTTCTTGATCAATCACTTATTTTAGTTTAGTTTATGATATGCTTTTATATGATGATATGTTTTTCATCAGTGAGAATGGCAGTTCAAGAGAAGGCTGCAATGACTCCACCCCACCTCTGTATCCTCCAACTCTCATTCGTAGAAAGATCTGTAAATTGTACAATAGCTTCTATCATTTCTTCTGTAAGGACTGCATACATTCTCAGGTTTTCTACAACACTGTATTCTGATGCTTCATCATGAAATATACTCCCCATTTCCAAACATTTTTCTACTCAGTGGTATATGAATGTATGCTTACATTTTGCATGTCCATTAATTTCTCCCTGAATAGTGGAACATGCTGGAGCACAGGCTAAATGAAATGATCATTCTACCCATCCAAAAAAATAAAAGTGAGAAGATTTGTGAATTGTCAAGTGTGGGAAAATTGAACATGTGCAGAAGCAACAGGTTGCTCTACAAGTTATAAGTGGCAACATAATGATTAGATGAAGACTGTGCAACTGAGAAAATTGTAATCAAAGGTTGACCTACAGTTGGTTGACAGTCTAAGATTGAATTAAACTAGAAAAAAAACTTTTCTTTTTAATCCTTTTAAATAATTCTTGTATTAAAATACATTCAAACATTATGCCAATGAAAACTTATTTCTTTATGTGAAAATATTAAAAAAAAACATTCTTTACCAGAAATCTGATGTGAGTTTTTACAGATGAAGTTCTGCAGGTTAGTCCTGGAAAAGACTGTTGAGCTCTCATTGCTGACAACAAGCTAGACCTGTACTTGCCCTGACTGCTAATTTGGAGTCAGAGTTACTGACATTAACATTTTCTTATATTTTGTAAAGAAAGCAGAGCCATAGAAACTTTTAGACAATCTACAAAATTTGCAATCTAATATGGGGTGTGTTGCATTTCACAGATTCAGTTTAGGTGATAAAAAATAACCTGGAAAATATCTCCAGCTAGAAATTCCTGAAAAAAATTTTTTGAGACAATTCATCAGATAAAAGTAATTCCTTGTCGTCAACATTTTTAAGCATTAAAATTGGAAGAACTTAAATGAACAAAATGTGTTGAAAAAAATTGCTCATCATTTAGATCCGGTGAATTGGCTGTAACACGAAGCTCAGAACTAGCACAACTTACTCTGATGATAATTAAAGAAAATCTGAGTGTTACTCATTTTTTAATATCACACACAATACAAAAAATGTATTTCACGCCTTTCAAGTAAACCCATATACTTGACTTACAAGTTGTACCTGTGAAAGCGACAGAGGCTTTCCCTGTACATTGTAGTGATCATCAGAGGGTTTAAGGGCCTTCTACAAATATAAAAGTTTACTGCCGTACACTAGTAATGCTCTTTTTCTAAAATGCCAGGCTGGTGATAAGTTCAGTTCAGGGCAGAACCAAGATGAAAGGAATACACATGGGGTATAGATGGGAAGGAAGATAAAAGAGAAATTCATATTTATGAACATAGAGCAAAATAAGCTCAGTAACTTGGGGGTATTAAAAAGTGTCTGTCTCTATACACAAATGAAAGGTTTAGCTAGGAAAAAAGGAACAGAACTGGACAGATAATAGTGTGGAGAATATATGGTATCATAACTGAAATCTGGCTGGTCCATGAGATTAAAAGATATATTTTATTTTAAAAATACATGTAAGAAAAACAAAGGAGCTGCCATAGCCTTGTTGGTGAAAGAGGATTTATTAGCCCCCTTAAGAAGAGTCTGGGGAGAAATGGGTAGTGGTTTTGAGTCATTATGTACTGAGCTTGGAGATGTTTCAGATAGTAAACTAAATGTTATAGGCCACCTGACCAAAAAGAACAACTGGACTGTGAAATGATTGAACAAATAAAAAGAAGCACGTAAAAAGAGTGGAGCAATGGTAAGTCAGCAATAACATAGGAAAGGGCATTCAGTTATGGTGAAGTCTACCCATGCCTCAGGCTCACTGTGATGCCTGAGGCTAAAGGACAAAAATTTCAGGCTGCAATAGGCTTATGAAATGGCTTTTTTTTTTAAGTCTGTTTTTCTTTCTTTTTTTTTTTTTTTTAAAAAAAAAGCTCGTAAGATCATAAAGATATTCAGATAATATAAAAAAATAACACACGTAAACCCTTTCATTGAGATATTATGAAATGGATGATTTCTTCACGATGTCATGCTATAACTTATAGATCAAGCCCTATATAGCTAGGGTTGTGTATTTGGAGGAAACTTAATTTTTGTGTGTGGAGCTCAAAAAGTCCTTAATTTCAGTAATATGAATGAATGCCCAAGATCTGGGCCAAATCCGATCTCCCTAGCCTCTTTTTCATTTACTCGCTCAATCTGTCCAGGTTCAGTAGGTCAATAAATTCCAGTGGGACATAAGCCAAGAATTTGGCTTAGAATGGATTAAGTTTCTAGGCAAATCTATGGATCATCCACAGAACCTTTGCATCCAGAAAGCCTTGCACATGACTAGTCAGCCTGATAATGCCAGTAAATGCATAAATAAAAAGCTGCCACTTACCAGACTGGTAGCTACAGTCTGGTTAAAGAAGACATAAAGAAGATAAGCTTTTTACTTTTTTTTTGACAACAGACAATAGAACTGTAAGCAATACATTGTCAGGAGCCTCCCTTTAATGTAGCAGGAGGTCCCATGGCTGCATTCTTTTTCTTTCCTTACTATCTCCAGGCTGTCCACAGTCTGTTTCGGCTTGCTTTTGCTTGGCTGAATCTACCCTTAACATCAGTCAGACAGAACAATTTGGCCAGCCATAATATTTAACTCATGATTGATATATATCTGAGGCAGAAGTCACCGGTTGGCATTTCAATCTCTATATGGCTTGCGGTCATCTACAGAGAAAAGATCTGCTATAAGAGGAAACAACCATTTGGAGCTATAATGTTCTGATGCATCCTGTTACCCAGCAGAAGGCATTAAAGCATGTGCAGCTCTAAATTTCTTGTGTAGGGTTGGGAGGACAACATTCACTGTGTGCTGATGAATACAGAATTTGTGATGGGGAAGACAATGTCTTCTGCAATGTATTAAAGTATTACTTCAAGTTTTACTTTAAGACAAGAACATTCTAAGATGCAACAAGGGCTCAGGTAGTAAAAACTGCAATTAACTATCTGCCAGTCTAGCAGACACAATTAAAGTGATGTGAATTTGACATATATTATAAAACTACTACACAAAAACATACATTGAAACTAATAATTGGTTTTTTTTAAATACTAAATGGAGGCTTTAAGAAGAAAAATTGTAAAATCACAATCAAATAAACCAACAAAGAGAAAAGAAACACTGAAACTGCAGGTGTTAGCTAGAAATAAATATAGTAGATGTTAAAAGAGGCCTACAATGTGCTAGAAACTTATCTAACGTACTTGTTATTGAAGAAAGCTATAAAAGTCACCTATAAAAGCAAATTTACATAAAGTATCAACTAAAGCAAATTAAAATGGAAATATGAACAATAAATATAAATTTAAAATGTTTTATATAAATCCAGGAGGAAAAAATAGAGGTCACAGTGCATAGATCAAAAGGTTTTACTATGTACAGAAATTAGTCAAATGATTCATTGTAATTAACAACTTCAACCACAGGTGTCTCAGAATGAGTATGAGATACAGCTTCTATTTCAACCATCTTAATGGTTATTCAGGACAGTTCAGTAAATAGTTAAGTCAAATAACTATCAACCTCAGGGTTACCTGCAAAATGTTAAAGTCATTACTTGTGCTCACCCAGAACTGCATGGTATTATTTCTCTTCACAGAAACAATGACAATGTCTTTAAGAGTGGAGGCTCTTATTACCTTTTATAATCTCATTCAAAGAATGGCATTTAATAAAAAAATAAAAAGGTAAACAATACTTAGGAGTACTGAAAAACAACCTGTTCCTGAAGTGTGAAAGCATGTGGGACTACAAAAAGGCAAAAGGCCTGATGTCCATCAAATCATCAGAGCTCTAGGAAAGAGAAAAGAGGAGAGGCAGAGTGAAGGGAGAGGGGGAATGAAAACAGTGCAGATTATTTGATGGCTAATTAGAAGGGGACTGGAAGATGAAGGAGGAAACAAGGGAGGAACTTTGAAATTACAGACCTATAAATTTGATTGCTGTTACAATTTATGTTAATGCTTGTTTTATTAGTTGTGATGAGAATGGTTGACATATAGGATATAATAATAAGGGTAGGTGAATTCCAGCACTATAATTTTATTAGATCTGTGACCAGCATATGCTTACCTTTGTCTCAGAGTAAACTGCACCATGTACTGATTGTTCAGTGTTTGTTTATGCTTGACTGTTCAATGTTTTCTATCAAACATCAATTACAAAATCATTCTTCCTTAGCATAAAACATAGATTTCCACAGATTCTTTGAGGACAGTACTGACTAGCACACCAGTCTAAATTCCTTAAGAACCTAATGCTGTCAGAAAAGAATAAGAAATGGGCAAGATTTATTGGGAATTTAAGAAAGTATGATTGATGACAACATGACAGCCTTGATTATACCAGAAATCATGGAGTAAGAGACAGAGGTGAATATTTTCAAAGCTCCATAACCATTTCAGTTTCTACAATGGCTAGAGCAGGGATGAAATTCCTTTTCCAAGATAGAGAGCAAGGAATAGATACTTTTAACTCCTCATTCTATTATCAGACCTTGAGAATAGGTACTGTTAAGATGAATGCCCATTGTTTAGCTGAAGATCAGCTATCAACAGAAAGAGTGTGACACAGATCTTTGTCTCAGATAAAATACCTAATTTAGGTGTATCATGGAGAAATACTTGAATGACAGTTTGACACAACTCTGTCCCAGCCAGTTACCACCACAGGGAACACCTAGGAGGAG
Source organism: Aegotheles bennettii (assembly GCA_013398125.1). NCBI lineage: Eukaryota > Metazoa > Chordata > Aves > Caprimulgiformes > Aegothelidae > Aegotheles > Aegotheles bennettii. Next base: position 129,147 of record VZRW01009536.1, on the reverse strand, counting down.
AACTGGGAATGTATGCTGTCAACACCCAGTCTTCAACTGCAAAAATAAAAGACGTTTTGTCAAGCTCAGACATGTCTGCACAAAATCAGGAGAAGTATCCTGGCAGTAGATATTACTATTGACCATCTTCATTTAGCATTTGCTACTAAGTCTGTTTGGAGTGAGGGTCATATTTTACTTCAGAAGAGCACGTTAAGGACTGTGAAGGTCCCACAGTCTCTGTCGGTGGGAGAAGGAAACACAAGACTCCACCTTAGTTTCCAAGCAGTTTCCAGGAAATCTTGAGTCTACAAAGCAGCTCCTGTGGAAACAGAAGCAAAGCCCAAAGGACAAACCTGACACTTTTTCCAGATGCAGGCTGGGAACAAACAGCTTTCTCAGTCTCTGTCTCACTTATTTTAAGCAGTGCTGTGGGATAAGACTACTGTGAAGGTGATAACTAAACAAATGAATCAGAATCTCAGTTCTTACTGAGGAAGACCTTTGAGCCTCTTTGTGTGATTTTGTTTCATGTGCCCACTTCTTCAACTATCTAAGTACTGCTATCACCTCTTTCTCAGGTCATCTGCCAGACTACTGCTTTCTTCTCCTATAAATATATCTTAAAACCCTGGGTTTTTTTGTGAAGCTCACAAAAGGTGTTACCAATGAATCATTCCTTTTAAAATGCAGCTAGTCATGCACAGTTCTTTTCTTTCATACTAGGAACTTATCCTGAGTGGTCAGAACATCTTCTGTCTATCAAACTGTATACCATCATTCCATTACTGTCTGTAACTAGAGTTCAGATATAACTGGCTACATATCATCTACCAGTACTCAGAGGAACCACAGAATCACAGAATTCTAGGGGTTGGAAGGGACCTCAAAAGATCATCTAGTCCAAACCCCCTGCCAGAGCAGGGTCACCTACAGTACATCACACAGGAATGCATCCAGGCGGGTTTTGAATGTCTCCAGAGAAGGAGACTCCACAACCTCTCTGGGCAGCCTGTTCCAGTGCTCTGTCACTCGCACAGTGAAAAAGTTTTTCCTGATATTCACATGGAACCTCCTGTGCTCCAGTTTGCATCCATTGCCCCTTGTCCTATCATTGGTCATCACTGAAAAAAGCTTGGCTCCATCGTCCTGACACTCACCCTTTACATATTTGTAAACATGGATGAGGTCACCCCTCAGTCTCCTTTTCTCCAAGCTAAAGAGACCCAGCTTCCTCAGCCTTTCCTCATAAGGGAGATGTTCCACTCCCTTAATCATCTTTGTGGCTCTGCGCTGGACTCTCTCAAGCAGTTCCCTGTCCTTCTTGAACTGTGGGGCCCAGAACTGGACACAATACTCCAGGTGTGGCCTCACTAAGGCAGAATAGAGGGGAAAGCAGCAAAATATGCAGGATTGTAGAATAAGTAATAACTACCTCTTTAATATGCTGTTGGTACTGTCATTTATACTGACATGCCTCTTAGACATTTTGGATATAGTTAAGGTATACATTTTAGTAACATAAACCTTTTGAAATGCCATTGATTGCAGGGTTGCTTTGCTGGTTTCTCACCCTTCTAATCAAGAGACAGCAGCAAAGGGTGAAGGGTACGGTTGCTCCTTTGATCAAGAGACATCCAGATAGTTCTGCTCTATTGCTTCTCTCTCTCTTAAAGCACTCAGGATACTCATATCTCTATACACTCACACTGAACAGTCCAACTTATCTGAATATCTAAAATGTCTCACATCTGGAACAACAGTTCCAGATAAAAAGCAACTTTCCTCACTTCTGAAGAAATGGTCCTTTTGATGAAATGATTCAACACTACAGAGCAAGGGGAAGTGTAACTATTCCCACCAAAGAGCAAGACTGTTCTCTGTGACTTGAAACACCAGTGCCTTGCAGTTTTCATTAGCTAATAGTGACAGAAGCCAGAAAGACTTGGTTTCACCTGTATTTAACCAAAAAAAGGTATAATTTCTATTCAGATATGGATTTAACCAAACTGATCTATGCTTGTGTAATCCCATGCTTGGATTGATCCAATATACTCTTCCTTGGTTTGACCCAGATGCCACTCCATAACCTACAGATGGTTCATCATACTGTATTCCATCTGTTAAACAGAACACAGTAATGAGAATACATTACACCAATATTCCTCACTTCCTTTTGGTTTTCATTCTAATCCTGAACACAGCTGAAGGTCCTGTTCCTTTCGGTAATCCATGACTAAATCATCTAGGACAAGACTTCTTCGTTCTACTTCTTGCAGAAGATGGATACAACAGAGTTGCTATGCCTGAAAGGCATTAGATTCAAACTTGAATGTATGAGACAGATCTGGCTCCAGCACTTACTTCTACCACATAACGTGTTTGGCTGTTTTGGTTGTGATAAAAGGTTCAGCTCTTCCTGTGGGTAGTTTAGCTACCAATGAAATCACCACAACACTACATTCCTAAATGAAAAATTAAACTGTGTTGTTCATAACTAAGTAATTAAGACTGGAAGGAGAAACAGTTCTGTTTTGAAGGACTTATTAAGTTTAGTATGCTATAGTTCAACACTACAGCATATACAGTAGATATAGTAAAAAAGTCTTAGAAATACGAACTAATAACACAGCAGTATTAATAATGTTCATGCATAAAGGATATTTATATGATGTTGAAATATGGGATTCCTTTAAGAGTATAATTACATGAAATAAATGCAGATTTGACACAAATAGGAGTTGTGTATAGGTGGTCTGTATCTGGAAAAAAAGTACTGTCCTCTGAAAATTGTGCACTTCAGGACAGTTTTTAGTTATTTTACTATATAGAAAAAAATTAAAACCCAACTTGACCCTTAAGGTCATGTGTTTCTGAATATATACCTTTAGTGCAGAAAGGTGGTCCTATTTCTCAGGAAAAGGTGGATGATAGCAAAACCATTAGCCAGATTTATGGGTGAAATCTCGGCTTTCTTGAAATCAATAGATTTTTTGGCATTGAATTTCACTAAGCAAGAATGTAACCTTTGAAATTTAAAAGAGAGTTTTTTATGTATTATTGAATCTAATTGGTGATTGCAACTGCAACTGCAAATTGGTGAAATCAAAACAAAGCTTTTCATTTATTTCATTCTCTACTTTTGTGAAACACAACTTGCAGAATAAGAAAAGGCTAACAAATGCTCTAGAACCAATCAATGTTATGAAACTAATAATAATACAATATGAGCATGTAAGCTTATGTAGTGCCTTTCATGTAGAAGTATCCCAAGGCACTTTGTAACAGAAACTCAATAAGGAGTGCAAAAGTGCTTTGTCAGATAGGATAAGCCAGGGGAAAAGGGGAAATTAATTAAGCATGGATTTAAATTTCTCAGCCAACACAGCATTTAGAACCTTGGTCAGAAAACACAGTAGTTCCAGTATCTGTATCCAGGGAACACAACAGACTGTTTCAGTCTAATTCTTGAGGAATGTTCAATAGCTTTTTTCACAATAATATGGGTATGAGTAATAATAATGCAGTTCATACGCTTTATTTCCAAAAGACAGCCCCTGCCTCTCCTCCTCTAGTTTTTCATAAACAAATAGATTCATAAAAGTTGATCACCTGACATGTATACCACTAAGGACACTTGACTGCAGAGATATCCAATGTGGAACTTCGTACAGTAGAAACTGCAAATACCAAGCTAAGTACTGGGAAATTGCTTTACTGGCTGTTTAACTCACTGTTTTAAATCAACGTATGTTTCTTTACAGAGGTAGGTTCACAGCGCTGACAGAGAGAGTAATCTGTTACATGGTAGTTTCTAAGATAGCATGTATTTCACAAAGAAAAGCAAAATTGCTTGGGAAAAGCTATAGTAATTGATAATGCAGAAATTACAGCTTCCCTGATGTTGCAGAAACTTGCACATCCTCTATTTTTCAAACATTATTCTCTTAGGAACACATGGACCATCCTCATTTTTGGATGACTGCCCCTTTGGATTAATGCATCCTTCTGGTGCATAAATTAGGGATGCACAGAGGAAAAAGGAGAAGCACTAAATCTCAGGAAACTGAAGCCATACAGAAAAATTAGGTTCACAGCAAAGCTGAATGAGTGACTCACCATGAATAATTTATCCAAAAAGTTAGCCTCCACTTCTGTTCATGGAATATCTATAAGAAGCTTATGATTTCCTCAGTTTTATTACAAAATCTAAACCTTAAAACATTGTATGTCTTTACTACAAATACATTTCTGTAAATATTTCAGGTCCTATCTTAAGAGATAGTGGTAATTTTTTTCATTAAATAAATCACATGACAACTTTCCTGTTTCCTAAATGGATGAACCCCCAAGCACATATTTCAGACACCTGCTGTGGTTAAGAAAGCAACTCAGTAGCATATAATGAAATGTGAGTGTAGTCAAAATAAATTCATTTAAGAAAAACTCAAGACTTTTTTCAAAAATGTTTTCAGTATTTATATTGCAGCTGTAGTCCATAGCAATTTTCATTAATAACTCTAGGAATGTGCAGCTACCTATAAATATTTTCCCTGGGGAACATGAAGAACTAAATTGTCCCAGGGAAAACCTGAATTTGATGATACGTGTTCTTTATTGAAGATTTGGCGCTGAATAATGTACCAGTCTTTCCAGGGTTTAGTCTAAGCTCTTGGACCAGTTATAAAGAGTTGATGCACACATTAGTAAGATTAAAGTAACAATGTTGAAATTTATTACATTATTTGTTTTCTGAAATATCCTTACAAAATTTATGGTTTTGAATAGACTGACATAATTTATGCAAATTTTAAAAGTACTCTCGGCTACTTCAATAAAATTTAGAACCTTAACAAGTACTTAGAGAAGAACGAACCATGAGTGCATTTATAATTCACAGTAGTATACAGAGACTACCAGTTTTATAAAAGCCATCTAACAAAACCTTCTGAAGATTAATATATTTTAGAATGTTCAGATGCCAAAATACTCTAATACTTATTACAGGAAAAAGAATACTGAAGACTGGTGAGAAACTATAGTCTTTTGTTGTGTTGTCTGACACAGGCTGAAGATAAAGGTAGCACACCAGAATTCTGCCCACTTTGCATTACTTTTAATTGTGCTTGCATAATCACTGGCAAAATTTTGCTTTTATTTTGGTATATTTAAAAAGTGAAACTGCATGAAGCACCCTTTGTCAGATCTATGCTGAATCTCTACATAATGCATTATTTTATACCAATACCATTGGTATGAATTTATCTATATAATCAGAAAATAAAACTGGAAAAATAAACAACATTAGTTCTTACCTGAGCTCTTGAGCTATTGAGTCCACTTGAACTGTTAGTAAAAGCAGAAAAGAATTAATTAGTTTACACTTCAAGACTTGTGCTTTCTGAAACCTTGCACCTGCCTATCTGTGATGACAGAGGAGTGGCTATCAAAACACAGGTGATCATTTCATGCTAACTACAGGATTGTAGCTACCAGTGGAAAAAGTTAAAAGAACATATAATTCTCATAGGTTTTTTAGCATGCATTTCTCTGAATTTTAATTCTATTTGGGAATGACAAAGGCTGGTTATAAATACCTGCCCTTACAAGGATATACAGCATATTGACAAAGCCGACAGGTGGTTCTAAGGATTACTCATTGCACAGGTGACTTTTGTGGTTTCCACTTCTGGAAAAAATTTGTGATCTATTAATTCCTACAGATGTGTGTGCATGTGTATTAAAAATATAAAGAAAGAAAATTAATAAGTTTTAAACACGTGATATTAGCTTTTTTAATTAAAAGGATATGAATCTTCTATTAAATACAGTTAATGTCTGCTAAGCTAGTCAGATTCACAGTCCTGACCAACAGAGAAGACATGTTCTAATGCTGATGTGTGAATAACTTCCCTCTTCAATAACTTTGTTTGAGTTCTCTGTTCTGGCATTTTGAAGCATATATGAATTTTACATTAATTTCAGAGAACATTACTGAGGGATGAATCAAAGATTCTTATGGTTTTTTAGAAAGGCTTGTCTGTGTTTTTCCCTTTGTGGATAGTTTGTGGCACTCCCACTCCCTTCCTCTGTTTTTTCCTAAGTGAAGTCCAGCACTTTTTACCTCTTTGGTCATTTGAAACTGGAGAACTAAGCCAAACCACACTTTAATTTTTCATTCTGACCACAACTTGAATCTAAAGGCATGGTATTAAAAATCCAGAACTACTGAGCTGTGACAATGAATCAAACTAGTCCATTTTGCACAATCCTGAGAGTGTACAATTCACATTAAAATCAGAGTGAAGGATGGGTGCTTTGCATCTCTGAAACTAGTTATAAGCAAAAATGCTCACAGAGCAGACAAAACTTTGACATTTATTTTTAAGTATCTCCATTTTTCACTCATTATCAAGAGTCACAAAAAACTGTTATGAATTAAAATAAAAAGTTATTTTCCTGGAAGGGCTGTATTGCTAGTCAATCATGTTTTCCAGATGTTGAGATCATTAAGGGCCTGTTTATCTCTCAGTACTGCATTTCCATCTGTTCCTTACAAAAAGAGAGGAAGAGCTGGGACATACAACTATGTCATAACTTTACAAAATGAAACATGAACACCAGTATTTAAAAAAAGCACAAGATTCTCCTCTGCTACATACACCTGCATCTTTTGATTAAAGTAAATTTACTTCTGGACCACTTACGCAGCTAATTTATGGATAATTAATGGCAATAGACAGAAAGACATTCAGTTGCTGAGATAAAGTTTTGTGCATTATTTTGAAAGTATCCATTCAATACTGTCTAGCTCTACGCCCTATGGAAAATCTTTGTTTGCATAATAAAAAGCATAACTTTTATTTTTTTTTCAGAAATAGCTCAAAGAAAATAGCATACAGTAGATTTTTTTTTCTGCTTTTCTTTAAACCATAGCTAATAACATTGTGCCTCTTAATGCCAGCAGTCTGTGTCCTGCCTTGATTAAAAAAGCAGCCCTAAGGAAGCTACTCACTCTCTTACTGCACATTAGGGACTGTGCACAGGAACTATCATATTTCATGGTGTGCTGGGCATGGGGTCGTGGAACATACTTGCTAACTCACCCTTGGTTCCTTTTGAGCGTGTGCGCAGCTTTTTATTTTCCCCATCTGTATCCATCTGTAATATCAACACAAAGTCTTTAAATCATCCCTGTTGCAATTGAGAAAAAAATAGTCTCCGATGTTTTTTTTTTTACATTTCCAAAGGCTAGACAGTAATAGAAAGAAGAATAATCATGCCTTATTAATGTTGTCAAAGAGATAAAAGGCCATCTGTGAATATCTAGCAAATACCTAGGAGATACCTTTAATGATACAAATTTGTTTAATAAAGTGATGGTTATGAGTAGCTCTGTAAGGTTTAATGACAACATCTACAGGTGTTAGTTGAAGGCATAAGGTTAGAAACAGCAATGCTCTAGGAATGCTGCTTTCAGCATCCACCTCCTGGAGGAAAAGATCCCAGAAACCCACAGTGCCTACAGGCATGCTGCATTACTGAAGCATATCTTAATAGCTGCACTGAAACCTGCATCTCTGACAACTTCATCCTTAAAACATGAAACCCTCTTGCTTGAATGTGTAATTGCACACATACAGCTTTGAAATACTTCACTACTTAATCAAATTCTTCCTCCAGAAGTTTTCATCAAAGAGACAGTTACAGATTTGTATGAGTTTTTACAAGAATGTAGTGGTTGGGTTTGTATTTCACATAAATTAAAAAAAAAATCCAACCCTCCAAAAAGTCAGCTGTTGCCATAAGATTTATAACTGAAATAAGAGAAAACTTGCAAGATCAGCCACTCTTACGACACTTTTGGCTATATCTAAACCAGCACTGGAAATGTGTACCTTCTGGTCTTGGATCTGGCCAAGACCCATAATTGTGGAGGCAGGTTTTCAATTAATGGATTTTATTACAACCGCCTGAAATTCAAAAGGATTAAGGTTTCATGTTCTGATGTGAAGAACTTCAGTGACATACAGCAGATTGTACAACAGTGTCCAACAGTGTCCAGGGAGGCAAACTCCTATTCTTTTTAAATGTAACTTAATATTTATGTAAGGAAGACTTTATCATGAGGAATTTTTGTTTAGGCAGAATACCAGGAACTCTGGAATTATTCTTCGGTCTATGGTATTATCTCACTATCTATCTTTGTTTGGAATATTGGTTCATCTGTTTTTAAAATGGTGATGATCAAAAGTACTGTAGATTAAGAAACTCATGTGCTTCTGCAGATCAATATAGGGGAAAAATGCTGACAACAACACCTAATTTATATAACTCTGTTGGGCAATAGGTAAATGCATTCTGATACCAGAAGTTGCCTATGGTTGACATCTTCCCCGGCAAAAGGTTGCAAGACAAAAAAAAGTCAACAAAAGATCCTGTCTACCATTTCACTCTTCCTTTCTGAGGATCAACAACACTGATTTACCCCAAAGAAGGGAAGATTCACAAAGGTCTCTTTGTGCCTTTTTCCATTTATAGAGTTTGAATATCCGAGGATGATTTATTTTTAGCTTTATATGACTCAGATAACTGAGATGTTTTGAAGGTCTTATCTGAAAGAATATTGCAGAATATGACAAAATTGATCTGAGAAAGAAAAACTCAGCCTTTCTAGGGGAGAGAAAGCATTTTTTTTATTTCCTGTGTTTTTTCTTTTTGCTGTTACATATGGTTGCACATTATATACAGCTACTGGAATCAAAATACCTATTTGCAGGATAGAGCACAAGCATTTGAAAAGGGTATTCATGTACTTGAAGAAGTCTAATTCTAGAACACAGTTTAGTGATATCTGAAATGAAAGTATAAATTGATCAAAATGCATCTCAAAGCCAGACAATGATATCTTTTCTCTGTTTAAATTTACATCTGATGTTGATTATTAGCAGTGAGGGAACATAAGTGGCTTGTGTTTACGTAGTGGGGCTAATAGCAGCCTTTACTTGTTACTACCCTTAAAACCAGGAGAACGAGTTTTTGCAATGTGACTGCAATGGTAATGGGAAATGTGGCTCTGTTCTCTGATGCTGAGTTGTGATTGAAGGCACTGACCTGCCATAGACTTATAATAGGGGAGCAGGTGTGGCAATGATGGACTTTAATTTCCTTTAATAAACCTTTTATGTGCCACACTTTTACTGCCATTCTATGCTCTCCAAGGTCCTGCACATAATAGGTTCATTACTTTTGATTACTATAGTCTATTGAGACAAACAACTCCAGAATACACTATATATTATGTTCAGTTAAACCAATATAGACTATTTATCCACTGTGCATTATTTCACCTGCAACTCTACAGACAAAATTAACAACAGCTCCTGTAAGCTAAAACTATTAAAACCACTGGTACTCCTTTGTCATCATTTCATAATACCACACCAATCACAGTGCTGTTCTTTTAATTATGAAACAAAAAGTGTTTACTGCTTCTACTGAACAGCAGTTACTTTGGTCTAAATATCACGTTGCATTGTGATTAATATTTTAAAACTGCACAAGGAGTGGAAACCAACAACAAAATCAATGCAGGTGATTTTTCTATTGATTTTCTTTCTGTGTAATAATTTGAAACTATGAGAGATGTTTAATCAATTCAAACCTAAAATTTATGGACTATTTAGCCTGGTGCATACCACATATGAAAATAATCATGATTGTGTTGCATAAAACCACCTTAACTTACAAAAAGTCCCATGCATTAACTTGAAAATTATACAAAAGTAACTGAAAAAACTGTAAAATCTTTTAAGTGTGTCAACAAAAAGACCACTGTTGCTCAAAATTTAAATGCAATGTCTTTGGTTTTTAATAGTTCTTTCAGAGACTGCCTGATACTGAAAAAAGTGAACTAAGTTTCTCACTGTGATTTTTATGTACATAGATGGTCATCAAAAAGTATTCAAACTTTTAAATCACCCATGGAACAGAAAAGAATTAAATTCTAAGTGAGAAATTCCATCATTTTTAGAAATAATTTCTATCAAGGTGTTAATTTAAGGGACATATCTTATTACTGCTATGTACTGTAAAGACTGGATTCATTTTGGAAGGTACTTCGTGCTCTCAAAGCTGGTTATGGTCAGCCCTCCCTCCCAGTACATATGTTGTCTTGAGACAAGAAGCCAGAAGGGAGAAATGGAATGGTCATGTCTGTAGAAAATCCTCACATGATGTCTCACTACTAATTTTTTTAGTCATCAGGACCATCAGGATAATATCTGACAGCATGCCAGGAAAATTTTATTGGGAGTTACAGTCCCTTATTTTTTAAAGGCAAGCTTCACAAAAAGAATAAGTGAACAGTGGAATTCATTCCACTTTACCTTTGCATCTTCTATCTAGGTTCTCTGATTTTTTAGGCTTTAAACTTATATATTCTTTTCAAAATTAGTTGAAACTGGCTTAATGGACTCAAAAGGAATTAGTGGGATATGCAGTCAGAAACACAATGACAGAGGGGTGGTGGATCTTCAATCCCAAATCGTTAGGCCATCAGGCTAAGAAATAAATGACTGCCTTATAATTACTTTAGTTATGCTGTATTTCTGAGGTGGAAATTCACTGAGGATGTTGAGGTTGAATTATTTTCTAAAAGCATGTTCCAACAAACCTCACAAAATTTATTAACACTTTCCATCTGACTTCAAGAATTTCAGTACAATCCTCCCTTCACCTTTCCTTCAATATTATTTGAGATTTAAGGGTAAGACAACTAGATCTCAGAAAACTGACTGGAGTCACTGACAGTACTACAAATTCTGCTTGACTGGATCTGGAGTAACTTGCTATGTGACTGCTACAGAGTGTTCATGTTTCTCCAGATGAATTTACTGTTGGAATAGCAGCAATCATACTTTCTGAGCAAACTTTCGGAGTTCCTGGATGCAGGAACCAATTGTTACTTCTGTTTGTACCATCCCACTGCAGTCAGAAGACTTGAGAGCAGCACCTGGAAATACTTCCCTAAGTGAGAGAATCGGGATTTGGCTCTGAGTTGGCTTTTTTTGTGTGCCTGGAGTCTATCTGTGCACATGTGCATGTACTGATAACAGGATCCAATAATATGACTAACATCTGAAAATAGGGCATGTGCAATAAGATAATAATAATGATAACTATTTCAGTTTACTTGCACATTTTAATCCTGAATTTCAGAAACTAAATTGATATTGTTATCTTGGCAAGATAGTTTCACAGCACATTATTTTGAAATAAACTATGACTTGGGGAAGCCAGTGCTGCCAATATAGGTAAAGGTGAAATGTACCTCCTGGAAATACCTAATGTAGAAGCTGAGCACTTTCTATTGTAATCTCTGTACAAGCATGATTTTCCTCAAGTAGATGTCATGGTGTGGGAGTGAGTCTGTTTCCTTTTCTGGAAGGCAAATCACCAGTTTGTAGGGAATATAAAAGTTGATACTTTGTTGTGATTCTCAAAGTAAAAGTTACGTCTGATTTTCCAAATCAAACTTTGCAAACAACTTCTTTAGGAGAAACCTTAACTGATTTAAGAGGTCTGAAAATAATAGCTTTTCTCTATTATATTTATTTGTAAACTACTTAAGTTTGTATAGAGACAACAGCTACACCTGTCACTAGACTAATCAACTTATGCAGAAAAAAAAATCCTCTATTCTTAAAGCACACAAATCCATCAAGTCGCAAGTACAAGGCAGAAGCTTCAGAGTTGAAGTCAGACACTGCTAAGCACTACAAACACAGCTGTGCTGTACTGTGTCCCAGGGTGACATAACACTGTGTGCTTGTCTCTACAATAAATAATAACCCTAGAGCAAGCTTTTCAGTGCTTTTGACATTCATATTTTAATGTTTCATTTCAATAACTCATTTAAGAATCTGGCACATAAAGAGAGAATAATGATAAAATGAATAAGATTTTTAAAAATAAATCTGAAAGTAAAAAGATTTCCTATAGCCTCTCCAGAAGTATGAACACCGTTTGGATGTCTGTGTATCTATGTGTGCTGACTGCACCTTTCTGTCACTCTACCATAGATTATTTTAATATGAAGTATTAATGGCAGACGGACAGTAAGACGTACAGTGCAAGAATGAAATGCAAAGTATACATATAGCAACTTCTAGATTATTGGCAGTAAAAATATCCAAAATCCAGAGAAAAAAAATCAGGAACTTTGCTTGTACTGAGGTTAAAGTCTCTTGGTTTTAATTTTTATTTTTTTAAATAAAATGTTGATGGCCAGAAAGGAGACAAAATATTTACAAAGTAGGTGTTCTTAAAGACTATTACTGAAAACAGGTCTTGTTTTGTCATTTTGAATATTCTTAACCAAGGAGACATCTCATTTTTATTTTTGAAACTTTTCCTTTCGTTTACAAAATGCTATTCCTGGTTTCTCCAGGAGGGAGTTGAATAACAAGGAAATAACTGGTTCAGATGTATTTGTTTTCCAGGAATTAAAATAAGTTAGTATATCTACTGAATGCATACTTTAAAGCATGTTTGTAAGACATATAAATCATCAACAACTTGACTTTTTGTAGCATGGATGAACAGTATACATATTTTTGAGAAGTAAATGTTTTTTTATATTTAAGTCACTACTTGAAAATATACAGTAACAAAACAAACCTTAAATCAGAGACAAGCTTGAATAGTTTTGTAATGAGGATGATTTATTTTAATTCTCACTTCTGATTTCAGAGTTGTCACTGCTGTTGTATACTTCATCCATGCAACTTTGCACAACTGGCAGTGCTGAATATAAACCAAAGCCATATGTTTATGTCCTTTTGCCAAACGACTACAGCAAATAGTTCTATTATTCCCTTAGGTAACCAATGTGTGCCAAGTATTTCTATTAGTCTGCTTTACCAAGGCTTTAGAGGGCAGAGTCACAGCTTTATGAAATTAAGGGGCAACTGCTAGCTTTTTAAATTTAGAGAAAAATTGTATAGTCTGTCAAGCTGAAATGCATCTCAACACAAGCTGATGTGTGATCCTGCTTTCTGGAGAGTTTTCTTTTTTTGGGGGGGTATTTATTTTTGACATAGTTCAATGTCTTGTCACTAATTACTGGGCTACTATGTACAAAATATATTTTTTTTACAAAAAAGAGTCAATATTCAAAAAGAAAAAAATGCTTTGACACTTTGAGATCTTTTATAAATACACCAAAGTTTTTATACTGCCCAACTGATATGTAGTTTAAAAAGATCTTAATAAACATTATTTAAAAAATTTTACAAGTCAGCTACCCCTCACAGATTAAATTTAAGCAGTGCATTATGAAATACGTTCTTACTCCTGGAGTCATAGAGATTCAAAAATAGTAATGTTCTTGTCAATGTGTAATGTTAACAGAGTGTGGTTCTGAAAAACTAGAATTTCTAGGTGCTTACAAAAATTTATATAATTTTCAATTGTTCAATATTGTTATACCTGACTGTTGAAGACTACTGTTCTTAAACCTGTAGATGCTATGTGAGAAAAATAGTCATAATGCACATGATACCACACATGAAAACACATAGTAGTCTAGTAATAATTTATATATATAATCAAATTAATTTTTGTAAATAAATTATCCTACCTTTGTGTGTTTCTGGATGAAATTAGGTGCAGATTCCAAGGGACCAAATTCGTCACTCAGCCCAAGATGCCTTGCCTGGTTTAACAGATAATCCTGAAATTCATTCTCTGAAAAATAAAAAACAACAAAAACACAACAAAAGAAAACCAAAAACCCACTATACTAAATAAAACATAGATGAAACAGGCCACTCCTTAAATCAAATCGTCAAATAATCCAGGTGCATTGTTTTCTTGTGCAGTCTTTCAAAGATATGGTATAGAGCCACAAGTAGTGCTTCTAAAAGGCAGAAATGATAGTGATTTTTCTTTTGTTATTGTACATCCTTTATATTGTGAATGCCCTTTCCAAAAGCTTATGAAATAGGCCCAATTTAAGAAAAGTTTTTCTTTTTGCACAGACAAATCTACAGTTTTTGTATATATAAATGCTTAGTCAAATGTTTTTTACTGCTGCAAAGCCCCTTGGACCGAGTAAGACAGTTCAGTACGTGGTGTGAAATAAATGAGAAAAATTCTGAAATATTTTAGTAATAGCAGAAAAACTGTCAGTTTTATTTTTTTCTGATTTTGTATATCAGAGTTTAAAGTTTGACAGACTGAGAATGTTCTCACCACAAGTAACCTGAAGGAAACCTTCGACATTTCTCTGTACTCAATTTTTATGAATTTCTGTGAGGAAACTACCACAATAACAGTGAGGAAAGAAGAGCTTCAGAAGTTTATATCTGAGTGTGCAATACTGAGGGCCTTGTGTTCGGAAATAATGAATACACAAACTCTTTGACCACTTAAAGTTGTAGCCACTTGCAACCCGGGAAAATCTGTCTGTGAACAGTTATTATGGGCTGGATTTGTTTTAGCATCACTCCTTCCAGTAGTGACCAAAATATAAAAGATTTATTATCATCACTTCCAACTTCAGAGGTCCTTTTCAAATAATATCCAGTGTATTTAGTAAAATAGACCTATTTATTCAATGTATTCCAATTATGTTGAAGTTTGCAGATAAACTTTTGGAACTTGAATGTGAAACTTTAGCTGATGAAGTTTTGCCAGTAAAATTTGTAATGTTACATTTATGAAATTGGAATGGCTCATTCTAAACAGATTCTCAGGGAAGCTAGAGTTTATTGAGTAACTAATTTCTGCTTGAGTCCCAATAGATAGAATATTAGTTGCATCCCATCAATAACTTTTAATTAAAATAAATAAGCTTTTATCAAATAACAAAACAGACAACAGATGTAAGATGATAAAGAAGGGAGAAAACCCAGAACAAAACAGCCCAATACCAAAAAGATTTTTAAAGCCCTTTTCTAGCCAATATGTTGCTGGGAAAAGATATTGTTTATCCTCAAAGGCCTCTTTCCTTGTTATTCTATTTCAACATCCATGAAAAAAACCCACACAAAAGGAATCCTAAAGCTTTCTACCTGCCTCTTCCTCTTTGTTTAAAATACACTAACCTAAAACAAAAGATCTCTAAGAATAGCTACAATGGTGAACAAAGCTCTTTCTAAAGCCTAAAACTTAGCAGCTTTTTGTCTAAAATCCTATCATGTTGTGTATTTATTAGCAATATATTTTTCATTTATTTTCTCAAAGATTGCC
The DNA here is from genome assembly GCA_013398125.1 of Aegotheles bennettii. Taxonomy (NCBI): domain Eukaryota; kingdom Metazoa; phylum Chordata; class Aves; order Caprimulgiformes; family Aegothelidae; genus Aegotheles; species Aegotheles bennettii. The sequence goes on along the minus strand of VZRW01009536.1, from coordinate 113,913 downwards.
AATAAAGAACTAAATCACGTAAGGGAGTAGCTGTAAACCCTTTGAGTTCCCTAATGTCAAACTCATTAGCATCCGAATAACCACACAGCAGCACATCATCTGCACAATTGCAATTTTTTACTACTTTTAATAGCGTTTCTCAAAGGGCTCATTTTCAACTTTCTTCAGTGGTTAGTTGGTTCTCTGGGGAATAGGAGCTTCCTGACGCTTACAGCTTCCACTCAACAACCAGGCCGTTTGCTGTCAGAAGCATCAGCCCTCTGCCCTAACCCCATCTGCTGTCTCTCTCATCCTAAGGGAGTAAGAGTTAAGACAGCACAGCTGAGATCCACTTGGAAAAGTGCACAAAGAACAGAAAAATATACAAAACTTTCCACATGTAACTTTACATAATAAGCTAATGCATTTTAAATCCTCCTTTTAAGAAAAGAGGGAGTCTGGAATGGGTTGGGACTGGAGGGGAAGTTTTAAAGTCGTACTGGAAAACTACATGCAACAGTGTCATTTGCTATTTTACTCCCATCTGCTTTTCATTCAACATCGTCAGCTACCTTTGTAAAGCAAAGAGTGCTATAGTAGGACAAAAGCAAGACTTTATATAAAGCACATAACCTGAACTCTTCTTCTGTGTTTACTTACAACAGAAGTTATTGGTTAATAACTTCAGGTGTGCTATTTTCTATTTCTTTCACATAACAGGGTGCTGGCTGCCATACAGCTGATTCGTGGGTGAGCACCCACATTAGAAAGATATGGTGTTTCATAAAAGGTCTAATACAATGTCATGCATCTGTCATGTTATAAACAGGGTGTGTAGGATTATGCTGTGTCATGCGATGTGACATACCCCTAAAGGAATATAAACTATACATCACCCCATCCACACTCCAAGAAAAAACTTACATTTCAAATATAAATGCTGGGATCTTGTGAATCAAAGGCTTGTACCATAAGCATGACATGACAAGGTGTTTAGACAGTTGAGAGGAACATGTACGACCACAAGATTTACAGGAAATTCAGCTAGCTGAACTAGAGAAAAGCTTCTTGAGGATAACAAACCAACTTTGAAGAAGAGATGAGCTACTGAACACCGTTAGCATAAATCGATGTGCGTGCTGTGCAGAACCCCATTAGGGCAGTCTGCTTTTAAATCCAGACCATTCCCCCAATTAGCAAGCTTACCCACGCGACCATTAAAGCATTCAGAGAGTTTCTGCAAGTTTAAAATCACTATGTATGCAGCAACTTTAGAAATGTCCTCTNGATTCTGTGATTCTGTGATTCTGTGATTCTGTGTGATCTGATGCTTCAGGTAACAAACAACAGTTAGTGCTGATTTCACAGTAACATCAATATTTTATAAATAAGTTATTGAGAAACACTTTATTTTGGTATATTATATGAATTATAAAATTAATCAAGAAGCAAATTTGGAGGCATTGCAAGAAATGCAGATAAAAATCTGCAATGTCAACCGGAAAAATTAAGATCTCAGCCTCAAGATCTCATAAAGAATATCTATCCAGGTTATTGGTGACTTTGATGATGAGATCGTTGTTGGTGGAAATCAGGTAGAACTAACTTACTCATTTGTCAACTAAGGTTCTTTGGTGGGATCACTGCTCTTAAGTCTACAAGTATCTTTATTTGGCCAAATCTATTAACAGCTTTAATTAATGCATTTGTCTGTTTTACTAAGGAATTCAAAAGCATTTATAGACAGCAAATTATGCCTACACTTCAACTCCCTATATGTCTGAACGGCATTTTTTAATCCTGAAGATGAAGTTTGTCTGTCTACAAAGAAAATCTTCCCCCTTTTCAAACAGCACCTCAATTCAACTAGAATAATAAATTTTATAAACCCACAAAGATGTAATAAATTAGTTGCTTGACTTGTCAATGTAATGGTTCAGTGAAGTCACCTGGAACGTTTGAAATTCATTCTTTGGTTTACATCCATTTCCAGTGAAACATGATTTTGTACTGACTCTGAAGTGTCATCCTACTGAGATCCATGAGTCATACCGGGATACTGATGTGAATCACCGTTTGGCCCCTAATCCTCAACATCAGATGAGTGTGACAAATCCCTTCAAGCAACCATTCTTGTTGACCCATTGTCTATGGGTAAAAGTCCACTCATTCAGGTTGGATTACTAGAGAGTTCCTGAGGATTTAATAATAAGAAAAGACATATTCTACAGTCAAAAATGATCTCACCAGAAGTCTGAGGTTGTTTTCTCTGTCAGAATTGCAGTACACAAAGCTGTACCACATCTGTGAAAGACCCCAACAAATTTTTTGAGCATGATGGATTATCATTTCCAGCAGATGAATTTGATTTTCTCTCATTTACTATGTCAGTAGTTGATATTTTGTGAATATGAAAATGAATGAGCACAACATTTTATGATTTGTTAATTCAGAATGAAAGTAATAACTAAGGAAACAAAATCCAATGTGCTCACCATCATGATCCCTGAACATGATGTTTCTACAGTGACAGTGATTTCTCTTTCTAAAGATAAAATAACAACATATTTATTATTTGTGAAAAAAAATAGGTGAAAGCAAAAGATACCAGTACAAATGAATGAAGATATATTGAGTTCATGACTGCAGTCAAATCTTTATCCTGCACAGGCTGAAGTACGTAACTTTAAACCTTATGTTCTGCACAAACTTATGGGTCGCCTCAGTAAGACCCTTAAGTACATGTGAAGTGTCCAGTACATGAGTAAACAAATTAATTTCATTTGACTTTCTGAAGCTGCATTTTAACACACTGGCTGTAGTACACATGGACAGCCTTGGAAAACTGAAGGAATCCACTTGGAAACATTATTTTTGTATAATTTGAGATTCAGAAAGGAATTTCCTGGGGGCAGAGTACTCCTCTTTCCACTTGGTTTGTTATGTGCAGCATACATATGAAACAGAATTGATGCTTCCACTATTGCATTTTCTTTCCCAACTGTAAGACTAAACTTTATTTTACTTAGTTCTACCCTGAGATTAATAGGTCATGTTACCCATGCAAGACAGCATGGTAACACAGGCAGTTGTCCTTCCAGTACCTGTAAAATTACATCCCTTGCACTCATTTTCTTTTAAACATGGCAGTAATACCAATGCCATGTTCAAGATCATATTTCACCTAGCAGAAGGATTTAACTTTCACCTGATTTAAGCAACAAACTATCCCTCAAAGATGCCTTAGGCTTTGTTGCAATTAACATAACTGCATTTAGATGCTACTCATGACCAATAATTTCAACACCTTGTGAAAAAAAAAAAAAAAAAGGAAAAAAAGGTTTCATGCTGTAAACATTATAAACATATTCAAATAAGCTTAACACAATCTGCCATGCTTATTTCTGCCTAGATCATGGACCAGTGAAATGGTTAATGCAAATGGATTTATAATTTGCTTTGGGGGGCCAGTTTCTTCTCCTTATTTATTAGCCCAGCTGATGGGGCAGATTTGATGAGGCACTTCTGGAATAATTGAGTCATCACACAAAGAAGGCTGCTAGCATTCAGAGTGGTTTTATCAGCAGCAAGCAGGCCTGATTACTGACAATTACACTCTGATCCGGTGATGGAGGAGAAAGAGCCAACGAGTGGGAAATGTCCGTGTTTCTATCCAGGAATAATTTCTACATTCATTTTACATGCTAAGTGTTTCCTATCTCTGCATAATAAACTGTAAACAGGAATAGATGGCACAATGTCCCTTAATATTTCCTGGTAATGAAGACACAAATGTACAGTGAGTGCTGATAAATATAGATGAAACATAAGCTATTCTCTGAGTCTGTATTGTTACCTTTAAAATAAATGCATTTTGGTGGTAAAAGCATAATCATAGCTAATGCAAAAAAATGACAGAAGATTGAAGCTGTCCTTGTAACTACACAGAAACTTTGTAAAAGTCCTGTTAATCACTGCTGCTCTAGAGGCTCATAAGCTGAAGGTGATATACTAGAAAGAACATTTTGTTTCTCAGTACTCAACTATGTAGGAACTCCTTTGCTTTGACACAGTAAAGGAGAGCAACAGCAGTGACCTCCATTAACACTTCAGGGATAGAGCACATCTCCATGCTAAACTGAAAAACAATGAAGCTGGTCCTAGAAGACATCTTCACTATAATAAATTCTCATTTCCCTCTCATCAGCCTTAAAATAATGTTTATAATGAATAATAGAGCTAGACTATAGATTTCATGAATTGTGTTTAGCAAAGTATTATTACCTTTAGGACATTATTTTTTTAGGAACCAAGATGCTGCAAAAATGCCAGTTATTAACAAAATGCTGAAAGCAGAACTTTGGAAAAACCTGTTTCTTCTCTGACTCAGGAAAAAAAGCATGGAAACAGACATGCTGAAGAGTTGAAATGTGATTTTGTGTTTCTTGATAGGCAATTATAGATTTCAGCTGGAAAATGTTAATACCTTAGTCTAGGGAGAGTTTTTCTTTTTTAGAGTTGATCAAGCATGAAACACTGAATAATAAACTTCTGCATGCTTGTTTATTCCTTTCCACTTTTAAACTAATTCATAGCTTCAAAAGAACTAATAGTTATTCTCTGTTCTTCTGGGGTAACTATGGTAACTATGTTTCATTAAAGTAGCCACTTAACTTCTAGGCTTGTGTTACAATGATATGCATTATTTTGAGTATAACCATACCGTAACAACCTTATGATTTCAGAACAATTTTAAAAGAAAGTTCAAAGAGCATGTGTCATTGACTCTGGGACACAGGGGTTTTTTTCTTTTAAAACATGCTTACTCTTTTTCAGCCTGGGTGACTTTTCCCTCATGGAGTCATCTCTGTTGTGTGGTGCTCTGTGGGGAAACTGCTACTGACTTCATACTGACTTCAGCAAAAGATGACCATGTCCTGCTCATCCCCTGCTCATCAAAAGGGTGCTTAGCAATTGCAGGATTGAGGCCAGTGGGAGATGCTTGAGCACACAGATCGGTATAACTAAGAGCAGAGAAATGATGTTGCTCTAATTACTGTGTTATAGCCTCCTTCAACATCAGGAAGGTTCTTGTCCTGCTGCGGTATTGCTACATGCCTGGTGTTTAGCCACCACTGTTGTAGTCCTTGTACTGTTAACATGGTTTCCAGCAAGCTGGTTAGGAATCAATGGGCTTGAAGGACAATTCTGTGGGGGTGTTTCTATCATTGCATTGAACCTCTACAGAAGTGCTGGAACTGATTAAATTTCGTAAAAGTGCTCACTTCTGAAATACTTACAGGCTTAATCTAGGTTACTATATTCCTTCCCTGTGATTTCTGACTGTTTCAGCCAAAGTTTTTCGTACTGATTTAACAGCCAGAATTAGGACATCACAATTCTTATGCTGGACAAAACCCATGACTAATTAGCTCATTGAACATTCTCTGACATGGAGTCAAAAGGAACAATGAAACTAAAAATACAAACTATTTTTATATATAAAACCATATAACTACCATGATGATATCCTGTGCATTTATCCTTCCCTTTCTGAACAACAAGCTCTCTTCATTAAGCATGACAGACATGTCCCAAGAAAGGGAAAGTCACACAAAGGGAAGAAGTGTGCTTTCCGTCAACATGCAAATCACATATGTTCATTAACTTCAAGAGTGCCATGTGAAGTACAGTCTGCCACCATCCAAAAGACTTATAATGACCCTAACTGCTAAAGATAATAGGGCTCACTTGCACTATTGCACTGCTCTGAAGATTCTGGGAACATGCTGAAGGGTAGAGGAAAAAAAAAAAAACAAACAAAACAAAACAAAAAAAAAACCCAAAAAATGAGAACAAAAATACTACTTTGAAAATCAAAGTAACAAAAACATTGACTAAAATTGGTCTTATACAAAAATGTGCATGTGAAATGATCACTGGGACACACTTCTTACCTGAAAAGGTTTTATTTATCAAATGTTTGGGTCAGGTGTGTGGAGCAAGGAAAAAGGTGTTCAGTCTGTTCAAAGTTATGCTAAGAGGCCACTTTCACCAGGGCTGGTCATTCAAATTCTCTTTTTGAGGCCTTTTGTGATTCTAGGGTGGGCAAAGGTTATTTCCTAAAGGGCACCTGCCTTCTATCATAAACATAAACAGAAGACAACATGATTGAGTAAATAATCAGAAGAAAACGGATTCTGGAACTTTCTTCCTGCCTCTGCCACTGATCTATTCTGTGACCTTCAGCAAATCTCTTCACCTTTCAGCTAAATGAGGATAACGATGTAGGGTGCTGTGAAGTGCTTTTGTGTATTTTTAACCATGCTTTAAGGCAGTGAATATTATTTTCTTCTTCATGTGTCCATTAATTTAATAGCCTGCTCATGTTTTCACTTCTTCTGAAACTCAACCTGCTACTTCAAAACTATGCTATTACTTGGGATTTTCAAGGAATTTTTTTTCCTCTTTGTCTTCAAGATTTTTTCCAAAAAAAAAATTGAACAAATAAAAAAGGACAGTTCTAAGAAGAATGGATACTAATTAATGAATGATGAATGACAAAAATATCCCAAACACATATCTGCTCTCTTCTCTCTTAACATATTAGACAATCTGGAGGCAACTGCACTCTCGGCATGTCAGGTCTTTATCTTAAAAATCTGTTTCACTTGTTTTTCTATAAAGAGGAGTTCTCCTAGGAAATGTCTTTATCCATCTTGCTTTGAATGTTTTTACTCTCAGTGTTGAAAATGTCAATAAGATGTGTGTGTGCATATATAAGTTTACATTAACTCTACATTCAAATATTTTACCCAGTAAACACTGTATTTAATTTAAAAGAAACTGAAAGAGAAAAGTTTCTTTCTATGTGAGCGTATTATATGCGTGGCAAGAAACAGCCACATTGAAAAACACAGAGTTAAAAGTAACATTACAAAAACATATCTTTGTAAAATTATTTTATAATGGTAAATAATACCAATCTGTTATTCACAGCAAATTTGAATTGAGCAAGATGAAAAAATTCTTTCTATGGAGACATGTCTTACAAACTTTATCACTTTATCGGTGGTTTCCCTTCAGGCTCACTAGCATAAGCCTGGCTCCTTTGAAAACAACCAGAACACTCTTGTGGACCATAGTAACACATGTTATTTGCATGTGGAAGCAGTCAGATACACTCAGTATTAACCACACAGGTATAGAAAGATGCCATCGTGGCCGGAAGATCTTCGAAAGTAAGACGATTAAAAACTATTTTGGATACAACAGCTGTAAATAACGACCAGCACTTTAAAAATTCCAATAGCACACTAATGAAATTTTGCTCTTTTAATTGATAGTTATGTCTTTCTTGATAAGTAGGCCTGTATCAGATGTCTGAATATATATTTAATAGGCTGGCTTGTTGTTTGGATGGCACATTAAATCATGGGTTCTGCCTCTTCTGTTGGCACCTCAAACACCAAGATGTGTACAGGAAAAGATGTGGACTAAGGTGTAGCTTACATTCTTAGGGTGTAATCCTTTTTTCGTAAGCTGTGTACCCCAGGAGACAGATTTTTATTTTCTCTTGAAGAGGTCTACGTCATTTTGCATCAGAACTACTTCCTGGTACAAGAAGTAGTAGCTATGACTTTTAAATAATCAGTCTCACTAAAGGTGTCATTGTGGCAACCAACAATGTTCTACCTTAAATCATTTTGACAATGCATTATCTGTGCTGCCCTTAGACTTGGAGGGTGTCCTCACAATATTCAAAGCTGGGACAATATTCATGGTTAAAAAAAGTCCAGAAGCAGCCAAACAGGTGTGTACTTCCCTCAGAAAAGGCCTTTTTAGATAGAAGTCTTTTTGTACACTAGTTCTATCCTAGACCCCTTTTAGAGGCCACACCTGAGAGAGAAGCTGAATTATCAATGACATTTTTTTAAAGAGTCAGTGGTTTAACACTAATTTCTAATCAGATCCTACAGAAAGGAACAGCTCGCATGGCAGCTGTACTTTTCCCAGGGTTAATTACCTTTCACTGCTCTCTACTAATGAGTCAGCTGTTCCTGTCATCACACAGCTACACTGTGTTCATCTGTAGCTCTAGCTGTGGACAAACACAGTAGCTAGAGCCCTGTTTACATATTGGTGGGGTTTGTTATGCAAAGAAATTGTAAAGCAGTTTTTTTTTTAAAAAACCCAAACATAAAACTCCTTCCATTCCCATGTCTCTTTCCACAGAAACAGCTGTATTTTTCAGGCCAACACCATGTTCTCAAGGTTACTGAATTAATCAACAAGAGTAGAAATCTAAGGACATGAAAACTAATAAAAAATCATTTTTTTGTAATATTGTGCAATAGTTTATATAAGGAACATTAGACCCATGTACCTAACTGGCTTGTCTTATTTGATTATTGGGTGAGAATGTGTATGTATAGCTTGCTGGTCTATGAACTAGGAAACTTCTTTATAAAATACTGTTTTAAGCAGTAGAACAAAAAATGATGCAAAAATCAATGCACTTCAGGAAAGAGTTTGTATTATTTTTATGGCAAGCTCTAATGAGACAATGATGTAAGGCTTTCAGTAACCTGCTAATGTTTTTACATAATTCTAGAAGGTAATTCAATAGCTAGTAAATAGAACACATCATTTTCTAGCTGGGGTGAACAGCATATATTCTTTATAGCTGTGTAAGATCAAGGGTGGTCCTCATACATCACTTTTATATGTCCTCTTTAAGGACTGTATAAAACTTGGTGGGTATTTAGAAAGGCTGACTTTAATAACAGGGAGGGGATTCACACCTGGTTTCCTTTTATTGCCAAGAAAGTAGGGGCATGGGCTCCTCCATGGCAGCAGCAGGCACCTACACTTAGTCACTAGTAGTTATTCCAGCTTTCTAGTTGAAGGCTATAAAGACTATGACTAAAGATGGACATTATGACAGAGCTTCCAAAGGTCAAGTCCTGTTTGGGTCAACAATCAGAAAATGTTTGCTTTTCATATGATTGACAACAGGACTCTGAACTCGCACTGTCTTCAAAACATGAAACTATGCTAAAATTGTCTATACGGAGGTAATCCTGATATGAGCAGATTTCCTTGTGGTAAGACCTGTAGGTGTTGGCAGAGAAAGTAAGTTTTCACGTTACAGCAAAGGGACAGCACAGAGTACATGTTATGTGAGAATAAGCTTAACTACTTGCAGTTGTATCTTCAATAGGCCTGTTCATGAAGATATTATTTGATTCTGAATTCCTTGCTAGCTGTCACATGACATAATGGTACTTGACAAATCTAAGGCATGAATACAGTCTTCTGAATATGATGGCAGAGAAAGAAACTTAAGCTTCCCAGATCCAGGCTAACCTTGCAGGACTGGCAGCTCATAATATAATAAATTTGCTTTTGAAGATACAGAGCTAAAAGCACCATAGGAATTCAAGGGATCACTTGAATAGCCATCAGGGAAATGAATATTTCCTTTGAACATTACTGTAATGAACCACCTCTTTCTCTCAGGCACCTTAAGTTGAGCAAGCTCTATTGACAACCTCAGACTCTATGAGCAATGAGAAAATATGAGCTGTGTGGTTATGGTCTTTTAAAAGGCAGATATTTATTTATTGATCTATTAGAAGCTATTCTACAGCTTGGTTTTGGAATTTTATGGGAAAGTGAATTTCCTGAAGGTGCATTAACTGGGCTTAATGATTCACAGAAACCTCTGATCACTCAGGTCAGGCCAGGGAAAACTGTTGTTATGTAATGCCCATTTTGTCTCAGATTCTCCCTCTGCTCAATAGATTATACCTTCTTCCAACACATTATCTCACTCACTCTTAATGATAAAAAAAGATTCTCAGGGATAGCATGGGCATTCTCCTTCTACTCAAAGGTCTTCACATGTTACTGTCTTGTCTTTTCCTGACTTTTCAAGATGCTTTCTTCATCTACAGGCAGGAAAACCAGGCATATATCCTCTTCATTTAGTGAATAGGAAAACCTAACCCTTGGACTGGGTTTCACCTTTTCCTGGGATGCTGTCTGCTTAACTTGAACCCTGTCAGTAACAGGGATTACTATCTCTCTATTAGAAGAACAGTGTACAACCATGATGTACACTGAAGCAGCTAGGATGCTAGAAGACAGTTTCTCTAAATAGCCTATTGGGCTGATGGTAGTCCTATTATGGGGATCCCTCTTGAAGTTTCAGGAGATAGGAGACATACAAAATGGTGTTTCTGAAAAAATTAGGGCCAAAAATGATGTCTTCTGTACTGTGTCCACTTGAAGACTACTTCTTTGCTTTTAAAATATCAAAATAGCCATGCAACTTCTATATTTAAAAGAATACATCTACAAATAAATACCAAAACCCCACAAACTGTGTGACCTGAAGTGTATTCACAATGTTGAACTTGTTTTTCGAAGGCTGGCTCTCATTGATTGAAATCAACTTGGACTTCTGCACTATTAAAGTATTACTCCCTGTGATCACAAAATAGTAGCACATTATTCACACTTAATAAAAATAATAAAATTATATTTAAAAATAATAAAAATAAATGGTATTACTAGTACTGTTGCCATAAATGACATTGAGACCAAAGCATTCAGGACTAAAGCTATTTTCTCATGCTATACAAAATGAATTGGGGATATTTAAGAAGACACTTTTTGACAGCCACTGAAATGCTGATTATCTGGAAGAAAATTCTGAGAACACCATACATGAGCAGATTAAACTTTTCAAGATACTTGTTAAATAAGTCTAAAGGGTTATGTTTATTGAACTGGTGTTGATTTATACCGTAACGAACTGCATTATTTTCATTGACTTTGAGTCTTATCTGTAGAAATGCTACTGGAGACACATAGTTCCTAACTCTGTAAAACACATTATAACAAAAAGTAGATCAAGCTGAGCACAATCTTACAGCAGAGTTTACTACTGTGACTGTCCTCCCATCAGGGGAAAAGTATGAAAGGGCAAAGGACTGTAGGAGACCAAACTATGAATCCGTGCTTCCAAGGCCAACCTGTGCCTCCCATGGTATAGATTCAGGTGGTGCATAATGACATGCTGTTCCATAGGGATCATCCACTCTGTAACAGTTCGCAAGGCTTAGAGAAGCTCCATCCAGCTCTGGTCCCCAAAGGAATTCTGAGTTGCCCATTTAGAAATAAAATTTAAGCACTGTGCCTTGATCTAAAGAAACTTTGAGAACCTTATCTTAGAGCTTTAAAAGATGGAAGGTCTGTTTTAAAAAAATCCCACACCTATGTGCTAAATGATGAATAATTCTCTAAAAATCAAAATTTATTTCATCAAATCTCTTCAAACATGGAAAAAACCCACTTTAAATATATGCAAAATATGCACAGTAACTGAAATTCTGAACTGAAATCTTGCTTGTAGTTTTTATGATAGCATGAGAAACATTACAATCAACCACAGAAGTAGCACAAAACTGTCATCTATCTGTCCTGCTATTACCTTGAATCTTAAGAAACAGTTTTGAAAGCCTGAGGCAAGAGAGAAATCACACAAGCACCCCTGAAAGTGCCTTCAGATCCTGAATAGTGACCAGTGGGAGAAAAAAAATGTGAAGCTGAGTCTGAAAATCATTCTGTCAGCAGTGTTTAAAAAATCTGATTGGTTTAATGTAGAAATCTCTACTGTGTTTTGAAATGAATGGCTGTTGTCAAATCTTTACAGCTGATTTCTTCTTATTTTCTAAGAATTAGTTTTGAGAAAAGAAGCCCCTTTCTGAAAGGAAATATAGTGACTTCTAAGAACAAAGGAGGGAATTGCTCCCTTCCCTTATGTATAAATACCACTTTTCAGGGGCAAAATTCAGTCCACTGAGCTGTACAGAAATATTCAGTTTTGCTATTCAGTTCTTTGTTGATATCTAGCACACACTGAATTTCATCAATGTCATGTATGTGCAAGAGGAAATTTTTGGTCTGAGGTATACAACATTATTCGTATCACTGTATGGTATGATGTTGTGAGAAATGGTGAGTTTATATGAGGACAAGATATAAGAAGAAATCAAGTCCTGTTGGTAGGCTGGAAAGGAAAGACAGGATTCATCTCCCTAACTTTACGTGCCTAAAATATAGATGATACGTATTTCTGAGGTAGTAACCACTGGCTTCCCATAGTCTCTGGGTAGCCTGTAGACCTGCAGGAATTTCTACCATTGTGTAGATGTGATCTTACTTATTTCATACATCTACTTCAGAGTGAGATGAATTGCATCCAAGAAATGTCTTTTTCTTTCCACTGACTCTAAAGGGAACCTGAATGACTGGCTCAGGTCTAGACATTTCCACTGTGCACACGGATATTTCACCAGAGGATTCCTAAACAAGGAATCTATGGCAATCTCTGGGAAGCATCTTACAGTTTAAATAACATGTAAGCTGTGTGGCTCTGAGCTGTATTTTAAAAGAGGGGTGAAAAAGCAATAATAAAGTAGGGAACCATCCTCCAGGAACAAAGGCAATGCCAGTCCTTGTAGGAAAGAACTGGCAAACAAAATGAAACTGATGAACAAATAAAAAAGAGGACTAGTGGATGGTGTAAATTAAAGAAAAGGAGAGTTAGCCGCAGCTTTGATATCAGCAGTGTGACTTCAAAGTGACAGGAGAATCCAGTGTCAAGAGGTAGAGAAAGAAAAAGGTCAGCAAGATTTGGCAAATATTTCATTATCTAGTTATAGAAGAATGAAGACAATCAAGTTCTAAGCACAACAGAGGGAAAATGAACTCTAACAGTTGGTATGGACTGAAACACCATATTCTTAATATTTATATTGGACAATATTTTATGAAGAATTAAAAGTTTTCTTGATAAGTAAATGTGTCACATTGATTGATGTCTGATATATGCGAAGTGTCTCTCAGCTTGAACTATTATTATCTGATACTGAATATAGTTGTTTTCTGAAGTCTATTGTATATTTGAAAACCTGATGTCACCAATGACAGTGGCTCCACATTTAATTCTTTTTTTGGTTTGTTTTAACCATACATCATGCCACATGTCATGTTCTGTTTAGTGTCTTCTGCTTAGTGCCAAGTTTTAAACCATAAAATTATAGAAATTAAAATCCAAATTCCTTCTAGCATCTTTTGTTGGCCTTTGGGAGCCAACAACAAGAGCCAGATTTTTAAAAATGAAAATGTTATTGTGTCTACATCACCTGCCACAAACATGCCCTTTTTTTCAACATGTAAGGTGAATGTTTAGGCAAAGAATTATTGATAAAATCATTTGCTTGATTTGTGAACACCAAGCGAGGCTTTTTCACGTGCACTCAGTGAAACCTAGTTTTTTAAAAAATAAATTTTATCTTGCTTTCCTTATTTTGTGTATTTACTCCAAAGAAAAAAAATCTTGTGAGTAAAATTCACCATATCCAAACAAAAGACTGGCAGCTTAAGTAAGTATATGAACAGGGGGAAGGGAGACTTATTTCCTGAGTTTCAACAGATGTCATACTTAATTGGTTGTGAAATAAACCAGAGCTACTCTCGGCCTGTTTCCCTAGTTTCAGCTGTGAAGACACTTTCAAACATGTGCATTTCCCTCCTGCTTGTCATAATGAGGGTGTGGGGTGAGAATCAAACCTCCAAAAGGAGTAAAGCAGCATGCGTGCTGTATGCAGGCCTTCAGATACACTAATTAAACAGAAGTGAGAGTTGCATCTTTTGTTCCTGTGAGATACACATCAATAGAGCATTAAGCAAGACAGTTCTGTAGAGGGATGATTTTATTTGCCTTCTGCTAATATCAGGAAGCTATTGGACTATCCTATTCTGCACCAGGTTTTTCCACCTTTGTGTATTTTCTCTCCAAAACACCCTTCACCTTAACTCAGAGCACTGACAATATCTTACAACTTGGTGAAAGGCAATCTTGTATTATGGTATTCTTGTATTATGACAGAGAGAACTTCTAGAATTATTTTTTTGCCTTGTGGATGTTTTCTACTAGAAGAAGCAGAGTAACACCAAAGGTAACACAACAACAATGGAAGAATTATAAAGTATAAAATATCTTGGCTAAATATTGTGAAGGACACAAGAAAATTGAGAACAGGACTTCTCATAGTCAAAAAGCCCAAACATTTGTAACTGTGCCTAACCACCGGTCAATAGTAGGCTAATTTAAATACAGGCACACATGTCTGAGGACTAGGACAAAGAATGTTAGCCACTCATTTCATGTCTTATTGTATGTAGACTTCAAAATTAAAATGCTCTTTTGAGCTTAATGCGAAAAAGCTAAATATGTGATAGGTGTGTCTCTGTGAGAAAACCAAGTTCCAAAAAACAAAGTAAGAGAAGAGTGTTAAAACATTTCAAATAGAAATGTAATGGGAATTTTGTAAAAAGAAAAATTAAGGCCAAGGTCAAATATGTTTAATTCACCTGTGACAACCAAACTGAACAATATTTGTTCTTTTAGTTTAGACTTGGAACCCAGATCCCAGGAGTACTAGGAGAGAGCTTTAATCCCTAGAAAAAATTCAAATTCCCAAAGTGCACGATGGAAACCAGTATAATCCTTCCTGAAGTCAGAAATAAAATAGAAAATACTTTTTTTGTTACTAAAACAAGAGCAGTCATAATGATCTTTATTATTTTAACGTTTTACAGGTCTGACTTTCAGCAGATGACCTCTCTTGTTTGTCCCTACATGTTTTCCAAAATATAAAAGTGAAATAGAGTCCCAAGGGCACTGTACTTGAAAGGTTATGAGAGTTAGAGAATTTTAACCATGCCTGCCAAATCAGCAGATGGCTTGTGATTATAATTATATGCATCAATAAAACGAATAATCTTTACAAAATTTGAATTTCTACTAAAGTAAGGGATTTAGTAACCAGATGCAACAGAATGCATTTTCTTTAACCCTTTTCATAGACAGTACTGTTTCTCACAAAAATAATAGGAAGGCTCTCCATAAAGTAACTTGACCATACACTTGAGCCTTAAATATGTTTCTTTTAACCAAGTGTCAATGTTAGTTAGAGTGATTTATGTGTTCAGTTACACTTTGTTCACTAAATGTCTAATGCTTATATATAGGATGATTCCCAACAGACCCATACTTCAAAACGGTGTTTATTTTTATAAAATTTTAGAGATACGAAGAAAATATCATGTATTCTCAGTCTTCATTTGTATCGCTATGGTAGTTCTTTCTGCTCATGATTTGATGACTTTTCACATCTTGTATGGAGGCTAACCACATTGTTAGTGAAGAAAACTTTTTTCCAAAAATGTTTGAAATTTATTAAATATTTTTTATTTTTTTAATAACAAGAAATTTAATTAGATATAAAAATAAATTAATACAAAAACCACACCCTGAGATTTCTATGACCAATCCCCTTACTTCAAACTTACTTATGTAACAAGATTTTATATGTTAGATTGTGTCAAAATTCTGCCCAAAGTAGAAATGTCCTATACTTTTCCGATATAGCAAGGAAGATAATATTTGAGAACAGTAATAACTACATTTTCAAGAAAAGTCTCTGATTTGGTATACTGTACCTGCCTACCTACAGTATTTCAACATTTATTTTATTCAAACTTTTAAATGTGAACTTTTACTTGAAGAAGGTGTGTTGTTTTTTTTTAACTACCATAATGTCTCTATTGTAAAGAGAGCAAACCAGTATTTTGATGCTCATTATAAAGTGGATTTTTACTTCACAAATGACAGAACCATTACTCTGTATCACATAAATCTTTCTTAGCATAAGGATTATTGATCTGATAGTCCATAACAGTGCCTTTGGAGCCATTACTACTTTGTTGTACCAATCCAGCTGCTGTACATGTACTCTGAGTGGGGGTGCACTGAAGGTGTTGAACATTCTGAGATTTAGGGAACTGATCTAGTGACTCTTATTATCACATAATGAAACATTGTTAAGAAGAAATTGAGATCTGCAATGCTCACATGAAACGATATTTTGGAAAATTTCTAAACCGTTTTTCTTTTCAATCTAATGTGTCACGGAACGGAGTTTGAATACATGTCTTTAAATGTAAAACAAGTTCCTTTTAACCAAAGTTCCTTAATGGAGGGAAAAGTTCACATATGAAGCCAAACCTGAAAAGCGAGCTAGCAAATGTTACCCGAATCTATTAAGCAAATCAATAAACCCCTCATCTTCAAAACACTTACACACCTGCTTTCCTGTATTGAAGTGTGCCATCGACCTCACCTCAGTGGAATCACTCATGTGTACAAATGTTTTTGTAAGTGTTCACTTACTCAAGAAGGTAAGCCCCGTTTTCATTATAGAGTAACTTTTACTGTAAGGTTATCACCTTTTTTGAAGCAGAAAGTTGTCATTTAGAAAGACAAAAGGTGCTAGTATTATTAGTTGCTAGTTATTATTGCTAGCAACAAAAATTGCTAGTATTATTAGAAGTCTTCCCTGAACATAAATGAGAGCAATTCTTCTCCAGAGAGATTTGATATAAGTAGTAAAAGTTAAGAGGGAGAAAATCTTTTTTATCACTGATTGAAGTGTATCTTTATTATGAAGTGCTTCAAGATAATTAAAATTCAGAAGCACTGATTCTGCTTATGCAGTTTTTAATAACCCACAACTATGAGCACATATAATACAAGTAATCCAGCCCCAGTTTTATATGTCTAATTCCAAAATTAATGAGTTAGATGACATATAGATTTTAGTCTAGATGCTCCAAATAGTTATGGA
Organism: Aegotheles bennettii; assembly: GCA_013398125.1. Taxonomy (NCBI): domain Eukaryota; kingdom Metazoa; phylum Chordata; class Aves; order Caprimulgiformes; family Aegothelidae; genus Aegotheles; species Aegotheles bennettii. The sequence continues at coordinate 97,171 of VZRW01009536.1, read as the reverse complement.
TATAGTAGAATATAAAGTTTACTCTGCAAGTTATTCACTGTTTTATTTTGGAAAGACAGAGGCAGGCCTTCAGGAGATTTGTCTGTGACTGACCTTGGAGATATTTGCTTATCAGAAATATCAGATATTTTGGGATTACTGGCTTGAAAACCTATAAGCATGCAAAAAGCTGAATAATTCAACTGTGTAATGTCATCAAGTTTTTGAGATCCACAAGCACAACCAATACGGGTGTGCCCTGGAACTGAGCACAAAGGTATGTACTAAGGCCTCATATTGGATTATATGGTCCAAAAAGTCTTTTGAAAAGTGGTTTTAAAAATCTGGTGTGTTACACCTTTTATCAAAGAGATCAGGTGAACAATATTAATTATCAGAAGTCGAGTTTTCTTTGCCTTTTATCTTAAGTGTACCAAAAATGACAGGAGAAAAAATACCACAGCTATGAAAAACTACTGAAACTTACTGTGGCTCAACCTGTTGGATTACAGTAGCAGTATGATTTTTGTAGCACTGCTGCATTTGCTTTACACAGTGAAATCCCGTCAGGATACAGGACAGCTGAACTTATTCATTAATGTGGTGAATGTTGAAACATCAAATACTCTTTCCTCTCATTCACATAGGTACATAAAAAAACATGATGACCGTGATAAGGATGTACTAATTTTTAAAAGCTGTGGTGATGCACCTGAATATAAAATATCCTCAAATCTTAGCTGTTAAAATGACCTGAAAACTTAATATCAATTAACGAAGTTCAAAGCAAAAATGTGTAGTAATGCTGTAGCTTACTAAATCTCTGCTAATCTGGCAATTAGATATGAATTATAGGACTTAGCTGAGAAAGCAAGTCTGTTTTCTGATGCCTGCATATATCATATTTTCCGAGCTAAGCATGTTGCTGAGATGCACACATCTTAAAAATATAGAAAATATAATTAAATAAAAATTCTACTCAAGTTTGTTTACTTCCTCATTAAATTTCCTAAGTTGGAAATATTGAGAAATGCAAAAGCAGATATAACTATTACTTATAGTTTCAATAAACAGGGATATTATATAAGTGAACATAGTTTTTTGCATATGTACACTTTTTATATAAAAATGCACATGAGGATTCATATACATGCATACACACACACATCTTTACAAGGAATCGCTGAAGGCATATTTTAAAATATCATATTTTGCCTTAGTTTCTACTAGCTGTGTTGATGCTTCTATTGTCCATGCAGTAAAAAAGATGTAAGTGACATATTGTAGTGAGCTGACTTCTGTGACCTAGGAAGAGTTTTAAGTGACTTGTTATCCTGACAAGTCTAAATACACATATATAGACAAGTGTTTTCCCAAATTAAATAACTCTTCCAAAACAAAATAAAAAAACAACAGAAAAAAAACCACACAAAAATAAAAACAAAACAAAAAAGCCAGTAGTGCAATCTGATATTTAAATCTCACTTCTTTAACTGTCTGTGTTTGAGAAAACATTCTTAAAACATATGGCTTTCAGTGGTTTTTTGGGAGGGGAGGGAGGAGAAGCATTACTTAACTCACACAGGCATCTTGTAATAATATGATGTTGTTTTGGACATACCATCCCCTGAGCCTCCAAAGTGCAAAGCCGACAGAAACATTTTAGCAATGCAAACAAGACTTTCTGGCAACTTCCTGTTGCCATTTTTCAGCATTTCATTTTAGAGGGTCCTGAGATACTACACTGAAACACTGCTAGAAAAGATTTTATCACTGGATACATAGGCAGGCACCTGCTGTTCTAAGATATCAACTGAATATTTTACAACTGTGCAAAGAAAATAGATAATGACTGTTTAACTGTTTAATAGCCATCTTAGACTCTTTAATTTCAGCTCGCATAAAAGAGGACACTGAGAGATACTTAATGTAAAAATCTGTTTTAAAAAACATCCCCAAATTATGATAACAACTTCATTTATATCTCCATAGTTGTAAAAACTGTGCCAGGAATTTATGGTTGTAAGTACCTGGCTAGTGGATTTATATGTGTATTCATACATATAATACATTTTCAGCAGATTTTTACAGAGAAGTAAAAAGAAACTTTCCGTCTGTAAAGTTCACCAGACATTAATGTACATCTGAGGCAGTGCTTATTGTATGGCGTTTCTTACAAGGAATATTTCTTTCATTAAACTATAAGTACAATCTCCAGTTCACAAAACACACTGTTTCACCTTACTTTTGGAATTCCAGAAACTTTTGTAAGCCAACACATCAGACAGAGAGAGAAAAGGAAACAAACAAACAAGAAACAAACCCAACCTTGATTCCAGAGACATTTTTCTCCCCTTCGTGAAGTGACAGGGGGTAAAAAATCCCTTCATTATGACCTACTTGTCTAGAAACGGACTTTCAACCCCATGGTTAGGCTAAGATTTGCTCTACTTTCTCCCTAGGGCATAATTGTCAGACTGACTTACCGTGTGCCTTTTAGCCTTTGTTCTGCCTCTCACGCTGACATCAGGGAAGCAGTGATGTAGAATAAAGCAGGGGTGGGCTAGGTTAGTCCACTGTTTGTGTCGTTGTGTGGTGTGCAGGGACACTCTGTGATACTCTAGTGAGCTGCTAAGCTTTTTTTGTAGGCTTTGTGTCATTTACTTAACGACCAATCTCATTAGCTGCCAGGGTACAATGGGCTGATGCATTTTCTATGTACATACTCTACACAGTGACCCTCAAGGTTGCCGAAGGTCTATTTAATCAGTCAAAATGCTGAATATATTTGCAGTAAATCACTAAAAAAAATACGGGACCACAGAGGTATCTCATGAGGCTTTACTCTTCCCTGGGAGTTATTTACAGGTAATAAAGTGGTAGGAAATCTAGGCAAAAGCGATGGCAAAGAAGCTAAAAGGGCACTCACTGGGTTACACTGGTCACCTTTAATTTAGGGAACCTTGGGGGCCCTGCATATCACTGTGTCTCTGCTTGTTAATTCTCCATGCAGTTCATGCTTCAGTGTAATCATGTTATCACAATTAAACCCCTTTAAATATGAAGAGCAGCACCAACAAAATACACAGCCTTTCACACACTGGGGAGGGGATATGTGTGTGTGTGGGGGGGTGATGTTTATTTATTAACTTCCCTACTACAGGCAACCTCAGGGCTGGCATCTTTGCAATTTTAACCTCTCGTCAGTTACAAGGTAAAACCCTTTTAACTCTTATGAAAAATGAAATGCTGAAAAGCCCTATGACTCACGACAGCTGTCCATAAGTAACAGGGAGAGTTCTATTGTCCAACTTGTCCCTGGATAAAATGAACACTTTACAGCAGAGGCTGTTCAGCTTGGCTAAAGAGTGTGGGGAGAAGGGGAGGAGGTCACTGGAGATTTCGTACACTAATTTAATCTGGGAAAAGGACAGGCACTGCATCTCACTTGAACAGACTGGCGGCAATCTGGGCTCCCACAGAACTATCTCCTTTTGCCTGTGCTCTATTTATTCCTTATCTCTGTTTACCAACCGCTAGGTCCCTTTCATTCACACCACGAGGCCGTTCTCCTACTATCAGTCAGCAGCTGACACTGTGGAAGAGCCTCAAAGGCAAAAAAAAAAAGGGATCAAAACCAAACCAAAGCTGTATAAACAATGCAACAGTAGAAGTAAATGCATAAATCCTAATTCTTAACCCAACCCACAGGGTGCGAACAGAACCTTTATAGTAAATCCAACAAACCCACCACAGTGAGCTATGGGCTACAGAGGAAATAAGAAAAGCCAAATATCATTCATGAAATCACCATCTCAAGCAAAAACATTGAAAATAGACATTGGCATGTATTTAACTGGGTTTCAGGATAACAGGTCCTGCATATCCCTCAACAAGTAATGAGACACGTGTTTACCTGTGTGCCTTGTATAAGGTGAATAAGAGCCCTTGCCACCTGATCATCTCACAGTTTGAAAGACTTTGATAACTTTGTACTCACAGCTTGTAATTTAGATTAAAAGAAGTAAAGGCAACCATTTTTAAAAAAATCTGTATCTGGAGGTTGTGACAATTTGGATAACTTTATATCTAGAAGTTAAATGTCAATTATTATTGAAGCATTTGTCCAATTAATTTTGCCTTTAAAACTCCTCATATTTCAACACTGCCCTTTCTCAATCCTTAACTTATATTTTTGCTCTTACTCTTGTACAAGTTTTTAACAGGTTTTATGAAAAGAAAATGGGTGAAGACAGTAAAAAAAGACCAAGCTTGTGACTCTCATAGAAAAGTAAAGGAAAGTAATAAACCCTTTATACTTGACATTCTGGTTTTAGATTACTACACTGAATTAGCTGTAAACAAGTTTATTTTCTATTTTTAATGGTATCTTACTTTGTACTCTTAATCTGACTAATAGGAAAGAAACTGCAGACATTGATAGAAAGACAGCAATATTTTTTCAGTGAAACACTCCAGCTTTTTAAATCTACATAATCTGTAACTCCCAAAGTAGGGATGTTCATCCTGGAAGAGGAATTATGTTTCAGAACAGTCCTCAACTTTTTGAGACATAAAACTATTGGTTAAGAGGATATAGTCAATATACTGTCAACTTCCTGATCAAGATCATTATAGCAAAAACAAAATGTTCCTCATTATCAAAGATGATCAACTGAACCTAATTTCAGTTTTGATTTCCACCTATGTACATTATGAGCAATGAAGTCTTTACTACTTGGATCCTTTTTTCCAAATGAATTAATGAATTAAATTTATCCTTTCACCAGCTGCTAGGCAGCAGATGGAACCATTTCTGAAGCCTTGTTGAATTCAATCCATAAAACTCATTTCCTAGGATTAGCAGTCCAAAGTTTCTTTTAATGTTTATATACCGCTTGGGATTTTGAATTTCATGATGTTAAACTTTCAATTTAACCATTTTTTTCATTTCATATCAAACAAATATGATCGTTTTGATTTCTATAGCTTTGTAATCACACATTTCAGGTCACATAAGGACAAGAATTCATTTCAAAAGCAATCAAGTAATGCAAGATTGGGATCTGGGGTTTTTTGTTGGTTGGTTTTGTTTACATTGCAGTACTACCATAGAAACCATTTGTGTTATACTCAAAGATTAATTTAGACTGGAAAAGTTTTACTGTCTGTAACTTTGACAAAAACCTTCTCATAAAAATGTGGTTCTAATGAGCAATTTGTGAAAGTTATTGTGATCTCAGTGTTTTATTTGCTATTCACAGAAACAGGACATGCTCCTGAAGTAAGTTTTTCATACTCATATTTATTTACAGTGAACTTCAATAAGTTTATCTAGTTTTGAGGGGGGAAAAATAGTCTCAAATGGTGCAGCTTTGTGAACACTTTAGTAAAGGATTTTTTCCACACAATAACAAGAAATATTGATCAGCTGCAGTACCATGGACAGCTCCTTTTATTTCATTTTCGGTTTTCTTCCTCTGCTCCACACCTCTGAAACAATAACCAGAGACCAGGGGGTTTTACCTGTTCTTTCCTTCACAGAGTTCCCTATTTAAATATCTTTGAACGAACTACATTATAATTTAACCAAACTTTCTATTTATTGGTTTCTACTTATTAAAGAAAAACAAAAAAGATGCCCTCTCTTGCTCAGCTTTCAAAGACATTTTATATTAAAAACACCAAGAATAAAGCTTCATGATGTCAAAGTCTTCCTGTTACTCAACAAAGTAAATACAAGTAAAAAAAAAAGTGATTCGTTGTTGGGTATAACAGTGATTTCCGCTAATTTGGCACAAGAAATCTATATTAATCTAATAATGCAGTAAGCCAAGAAGGCCACATAATAATAATTACCATTGAGTAATTGAATATTTAGAAGGAGGAGGAAAAAAAAGGAAGACTGGTAATCTTAGCCTGCAGGCATGAAAGTACTATAATACGCAGATGATACTTACAAGTAAAAATAAAATGCTCTAAACTGGTAAGTTAAGAGGCAAAACCTGTATTTAGAAATTCCTCATTCCAAATCTGGATTATTTGTTAGCTACCTTATAGCAGAAATATATTATTGTCTCAGAGAAAGCTTTCATCACAAATGCTGTAATTTTCTCCAAGAATTACAAAAGCAGTGTACAGACAAACCAAAGAAGACACATCTACGCAATTAACTTAACTAATTTAATTGACAAAAAACATAATAAATGGCTGTTTTGAATCCTAAAAACATCCTTAGCTGACAAAGTTCACTCCATACAATTTAAGGATAAAATCTGGGATTTGTGCTTTTATAATCTATTAAATGAAAAATTCACAGCACCTTGCAGAAGATTGTCTTGTTATTTACATATGAAGGAAGACAAACATCTGAATTAAGTGCTTTGTTAAAGACAAAAGAAAGTCAGAGAGGGAGAGAGAGCTATTGCTGATCAGAGTGTTAAACAGACTTTCTCTAGCATCAAATGTTATTTCATAAAAATCATCCTCCTGCAAAATGTTGTCCCAGAAGGTCCATTTCATTTTTCAACCTCGCCTGCTATTACTGTCATTTAACTTTCTAAAGATTTTCCTGACATGGACATTCATTCTAAAGTACAGTATTCGCTTTTTTAATCAGAAGCTCTCAATTCACTCTCTAAATCCCAAATAATTGAAAGGACTGAAATATCACACTTGGAAAGATTCTTTTTCACATAAAGTAATGTTATTAAACATATTGATCAACAATCCGAATTTTAAAAACATCACACATTATTTTAAAGCATTCTAAAATATCATGAGAAAGCTCTTTGGTGTCTAATACATAACTGCAAGTGAACCTGCATTTATCGAACAGTTCCTACAAATACACTGGTACCACTCTCCCTCTCCCGTCTCATTTTTTTCCCCCTCTCTTTTTTTCAATGATAGTATTTAAGTTCAGTAACTTTTCAAAATGAGAGGAAAAGTGTCCCTGTGATCATTTTCTCAAATCAAATAGCTAGAGCTGCAAATTTGCACAATTCTAAAATGTATATGAACAAAGGCTTTACTGAGGCAGTATAAATGCAATTACACCATGACATTTTATTCAGAAATCTTTCTCAGAGCAGTTACAAGTAGCTATTTTTTAATTGAGGCCCAAAATAGCATTTAAGATAATGACCAAGTATATATTGTGGAACAACATTAGTGTCATTTAAACAAAAAGAAAAGTTTGCAGAGAGCATTTTAAACATGGATTAAAAACCCTTAAACTTCTTAATACAAATCTCTTAAGCTTTCAACATTGATATATGGACAGGATTTTTTTGCTTTTTGCAAAATAAGAGCACAAACAATAGAAAAGACAGAAAGTTACTAACAGTACAAGTTGTTTAAACATCAATGGGTTCAGAATAGTGTGAAAAAGTTGTTAAACTTACTTTATTTTTGTTTCCAAAACTTATATGTTTCTCCTCCCTTGTGTGCTGAACTGTGCACTAAAGCTGTGTCTTTGAAAGGTAGTTCCCATGATATGACATCCAGTGCCTTTGACTGCCTAGAGATAAGCACCTGCGTTTGTGTCCCCTCTTTACGTCACACCTCCCTATTCAAACCTTCTCAATATGATTCACATTTGCACATCAACAGCCTCATGCGCATACACAGATTTTTTTCGGCTCTGGGCCCAAAACTTTCACTTTAATTTTCATCACATGATTGCTGTGGCATATGTCCTTCCAAACCTCCCATATATCAGTCATCATGCAAATGAGATGGAATATCACTCCTCTGCAGCAGATGGCCAGGGATGATAACAATGGCTCAACAGAGGAGATTCAATGTCCCTGACTTTATCGCCACGGCAACAACAACCTAAAATATATGTAATGGAAGTGGTGCTTATTAATTTTGCAGGCTCGAGTGTTCTGATTTTGTGAGTGAATGGGCTGAGTTAAAAAGGGGGCTGTGTCCTCCTGCCTCTAGAAGACTATCTATAAAAGCCAGGGACCTGGAAATTATTTTCAGTGACTAAGAAGGCAACAGCCTAGCAATTATTTGAGTAATTAGGTGTAATTCCTCCCTGTAGGCCTTGTACCCTCCTGTGCTTGTTTCACAGAAGCTCGAGAATTAGACAGGCACAGATACTGAAAAGAAAAGTGCCTCAAGATATAGCAGGAGAGCTTGCAGGAACTAAGCTTCAGTGATATGACACTTGGCCTCCACCAGGCTTGGTAAACACAAGCCCCAAGCCATAAGTAAATAGAGGCCCCACTCCACAAACACAGACCAATTAAAATTACAAAGGCAGCCACACTTCTGGGTGGGGCTGGGGGAAGCTTTATTCTGCCTTGGTCTCACTGTGAGTTGCACACATAATGGTCTCTTAGTTAGGAGCACCAAGTACTGTGTTTCCATTGCTATCTGTCACTATCAAACCCAAGCACAAGGCTCTCTTCAGGCTGTGAATTTCTCCCTGGGGATTTATCATGTGCCTTTAAGGTAATGTTTCAAAGTGAATTTTCTGTGTGTCGTCTTCTAAATGCAGACAAGGGAGAAGAAATAAATGCAGTTATTTGCTATTTATCTTCAACAGATTAGCAGGAAGGAGTAGGGATCACCATGTTACCTCCCAGCAAACAAAATACCCACACCCTCTCTTTGCCCTGTTCATGCCACAGTTTTCATTTCCTCTAATATTTTGAGTATGTGAGCAACCATTTGATTCCTCAGAAATAAAGTTCAGCTAAGAACTGTATATTCAACTAAGAAGCTGCATGTACAGAAACTGCATGTGTCTTTTGTTCTTTTCCCCAGGGGACACCTTAGAAAAACGGAGAATCCTTTGTCTCCCTCTGCAGTAGAGGGGAGGATGGTTAAGTAAACCTGGTGAAACCCCCTGGGAAGTGGTGGATACATCATGTGCTAGAGATTTGCTGCAGCACTTGACCAAGGAAGCTTGCTACACCTCACACAAGAAAATTCCTCAAAAATGAGACTGTTGAAAGTAATTTTCATTTGTCTCCTTGGACCCCACACACCATGAACACAAGTGGTGTGTAAATTTGAAGCCAGAGAGGAGACATCAAGTGACATTTCACCCACTGGAGGAAAATTGAGATGCTGTGACAGCACTTGAAGCAAGCGATAGGAAACACCACAGGCAGTGCCAGGTCTGTGGATCCTCTTCCTGTTTTGGCAGGGCTCAACATCATGTCAGTGTTGCTCGTGTTCTCTATTAGCATTTCCAGTGGTCAATTTCTACAAAGGTAAATCTTCCATCTAAAAAAAATGCAGGTACATTTCTCTTGCATACCAATTTTGTAAACTTCCAGAACAATTATTTATCTATCATGATCTTGTATAGTGCCCAGCACTCACCTCCTGCCCTAGTAACAGATGCTACAACGATATGAATGTTCTTTCCTTTTCTACTATGAAAAAGATCTTCTGAATGTGAAAATAATGTATGGTTGTTTTCACCAAGCAAAAACCAGAAGTGTTTCTTTTCTGTGTTTAGTATTGCCAAGTACTTACTAACTACCCACAGAAGTATTTAAAACACAAACAAGTCTAAAGTAAAGATTATTGTTCACCTTTACCTCATACTGGGCTGTGGAGTTTCCAATTACATTTTCCAAATATAATGTTACTGATGAGTTTTATTATCCTGTTTTGGGAAAGCTTGGCCAAAATGAAAACCTGGATTTTTTTTTTATTATTATTGTTTTGTGTGTGTGCATGTGTAATAGGATTCTAGAGTTGTGTATGTTCATGTTCTTTACCTCTGTACATTTCATCCTTCACTCTGTTAATTTGGGAATAAGTACTGAATGTGTCTGTTATGGTGAGCTGAAGAGACAAGTGTGGTCCAAGCCTATACAAAGCTCTGGAGTTCCTTGTAGTCATTCTGTAATTGGACAGAAAGCCAATACACAGAGTACTATAGGAATGATGTTTTCCTGACAGCTTGTGTTATTTATGGGACTGCCCACTGTCTTCTGAACCAGATGGAGCTTTTTTTCTAGGTTGGTTTTTTTTGTTGTTGGTTTTTTGTTGGTTTTTTTTTGTGATTTGCTATGCGTGGTCCTAATTGATCATGGAGGGAGATTGGCATTTACATCACTGTCTTTATATTTTCTAGTGTTAAGTGTAGTCTTGGGTTGTGAATGGTCTCATTTATCTTAAAGGCACAGTTCATTTAACAAAGCTATTCATATTCTCTCATATGATGGGAAGAACATGAGATGAGGGGATGACTAAAATTTGTAGATACAGGTTATCTTTTTCTGTCCAATTCTTATCTATTTGGTTGTAGTGCCATGATTTTAAAAACTGCTTGCTGAAAAAAGGGTTTGCAAGGTATTTCTTACATTCCACTGACTGAGACGCGTAAGTAAGAAAACAAATACCTTTGTAATTAAATCAATTCTAAGGAATTTCAGATTTATCACAACTTTGTCTTTTGCATGGTTTACAATCCAGTTAAGTAATGACTAACTGTAAAAGCCTGGGCTGTTTGTGTTGAGAATTCATTTAAAAATCAAAATATGTACTTAGGATGTAAATGCTTCAAAGTTAACAAAACTTGAAGTTGCAACAGTCATTTTATTTTGACCCTCTAAGCAATAGGGGGTTCTAAGTTTATAAAAATAACAAGGGAACTATAAAGGGTCAAGCTATCCCACAGACTGCTCACTTGGGAAAAAATGAAGTTTAATGATAACTTGTTGCAGATACACAAATAAGTGTGCATTGAAATATGCAGTAGCTACCATTCAGACTTGTAGCGCTAAGAAATTGTGCAGATCTAATATGAATGCTGGGGTACAAGACATTTTATAGTCTTTCATAGTACTTTATAGTCTTCTATTGATAAAAAAAATGCTCTTCAAGGAGCTTAAACAAAATTGCAAATTAGTTGTCATATGCCAGGTAGACAGCAGTGAAGAGAAAACCTCCTTGTAGACTGTTACAGCAGTTATTTGGCTGCTTTTCAAGTTTAGGGAAAACTTCAAAAACAGCACAGAACTTTAAATTAGTACCATGAATATTGTACTACATAGTACTAAAATTTTCAATTTTTTAACCTAAATTTAGCTTATCTTCACAGTTAGGAAGACAAGATTGCTACAATAATTAAAATTAAAAAAGAAAAAAAGAAAGAAAAGAATGTTTTCATTCCTTTGCAAAAATACATGTACTCTCTTTATACCTACATCCTGTGAAATGATATTCCAGATCTACATTCAAAAAATAAAAATTGTTTATAATGCCTAAGAGACACCACAAGAGAAAAAATAAGCAGTCAAAATAATATTGTTAAGAAAATTATAGATAATAGTTATATTTCTATTTCTAAGAACAGCTGTTAACACAGCAGAATCATAATCAAATATTCTGGAAATAGAGAGATATCAAAGAAATCAAAGAGATTGCATGAGACGTAGTGGATAATAAGGAATATAGAAGATGAAGCCTGATTCTTAACAAAGAGATAAGGGGATGAAATATTCTCTGCTGATGCAAGTAAAGTCACTGTGTGAGTTGGCATCATCAAGCACAAAGTGCAGAGCCATTATAGACAATAACGTTGTCAAAGTTGCTAAACTCGTGTAGTACCTGGTTGAATAAATATGATACAACAGCCTGGGGTGAGTTATGTTAGCAGTCTTGTCCTGAAGGAATCTTCCAGATATTCATAGCAGAAAAACTAGAAGTCATTAAGCATTCAACTTTGAAATGACATTTCAAAAATGTACTAACCATGTTTGTACAACATAGTACTTCAAAAGTGTCAATTTCTAGGAATAAAAAGGATGAAGAAGAAAAGGTACCTGATCTACTACTAATAAGGGAATGATTACCCAAATAAAATTATATATTGGCTCATGGGCTTGTTAAGTTTTTCAGCATGTTCTCTATGAAAAACTTGATTCATTGAAAACACAGAAAGATTCCGTCTTTTAAAATGTTTACTTAACAATACCCTAGAGAAAGCCAGGGAATTTTGGAGTACTCCTTTCCTGTCAATAGAATCTACCACAGATAGCTGGAAACAGATGTTTCAGGCGAGTTTTCTCAAATTCTCTTAGTGCAGGTGTGAACTTGATTCTCTTAGGCTTTCTATAAAATTACTCTAGGGACTGTGGACAACCCTCCATTTAATGAAAGTTAAAAAATCATCCTTAATGGGTTTTGATGTTGGGATTGTACCTCACTGAAAGGGAGATTAGAATATTGTTCTTTTGAGTTACAGTTTTATAAAATTCAGGCTGATCTGAAACTGGGAAATGAAAATATTTTTCGCTTTGCAGTCTTATTTACTTTAATATATAGCCTTAATAAGTAACTGAAAGCAGCTATTTAATAAACACCAAAAAATAGATTTAGGTGATGTCCAATATGTAGTAAGCCTTTCAAAAACACCCCATAATAAGGCTAAATATTAAGAGTAACAAATTTTCTCAGCTCTTGTAGCTAATTAAAAAAAACCCCTCAAACACATCTTTCTCCTAATCATTGTATTATTAAATGCATAAATAAAAAACCAATAGTCATATTGCTGTTGTGGTAAGAAACTTTCTATCATGGATACTACCAGATTGTCATTTGCAACTTAGATAGCTGATCAGCTGGGAAAATTCTTTTGAGTCACAATGCTGGATCATGTCACAATTTAGTAGTTTTCAAGATACTATACATCTTGACTCAAAAAAGCAAAATTACTCTCTTTAGGAGCAGTTTAGAGAACTTTTGACTTCTAAATTGTTGATCTGATTGCTGCTTATTTTATGCATTTGTGTGTATATATTGTGTCATTTGTACCTTTCACATACCATCACAAATTTTAAGTAGAGGTGACACCTCTAACACGTCCAGTGCTAGCCTCTGACAACTTCATCATAAGTGTTTGTATCATTAGGCTAAATCTAGTTTGGGAATATATTTTTTTCCAACAGAGCAAACAGATCCTGGAAATCTTAACACAAAGATCACATAGCTCACTGTCCATGTGGTCTTAAGAATTACAAATTCAACACAATTTTATAAATAGTGTGAGCTGTGACAACTGTGTCTTTCTCTCAGTTCCCTGCATATCTTTCCTTACAGCCTGCTCACTGAAGCCCACCTATAGCCCTCCAAGTAGGACTATTCCAGGTTCTCTTCAGGAAACATCTCTTTTCTGATCTGTACTTGTCCGCAGGCTTCTAATTTTGTTTCCGTTTGTTCATTGTTGGAGAGTTGGGCAGAAAAAAATCTGAAGTTCAACGAGGGCAAATGCAGGTTCCTTCACCTGGGGAGGAACAACCCCTTGCACCAGGGCAGGCTGGGGGCAGACCTGCTGGAAAGTGGCACTACAGAGAGGGACCTGGGGGTCCTGGTGGGCAACAAACTGCCCATGAGCCAGCAGTGTGGTCTTGTGGCCAAGAAGTCAAATGAAATCCTGGGGTGTATTGGGAAGAGCATTGCCAGCAGGTCGAGGGTTACACAGTACAAGAGAGACATAGAGCTCCTGGAGCAGGTCCAACAGAGCGCCACTAAGTTGGTCAGGGGTCTGGAGAATGTCTCTTACAAAGAAAGGTTGAGGGAGCTGGCCCTGTTCAGCCTCAAGAAGAGGTGCCTGTAAGGAGACCTTACTAATGAGTATAAATACCTAAAGGGTGGGTGTCAAGACGATTGAACCAGGTTCTTTTTGGTGGTGCCAACCAATAAAATAAGAGGCAATGGACAGATAAATTAATGCACGAGAATTCCACCTGAACATGATGAAGCACTTCTTTACTGAGAGAGCTACCTCACACTGGAACAGGTTGCCCAGAGAGGTTGTGGAGACTCCCTCACTGGAGATATTCAAGAACTGTCTGGATGCAATCCTGTGCCATGTGTTCTAGGATGAGCCTGCTTGGGCAGGGAGGTTGGGCCAGATCACACACAGAATCACACAGAATTCTAGGGGTTGGAAGGGACCTCGAAGGATCATCTAGTCCAACCCCCCTGCCAGAGCAGGGCCACCTAGAGTACATCACACAGGAACGCATCCAGGCGGGTTTTGAATGTCTCCAGTGAAGGAGACTCCATAACCTCTCTGGGCAGCCTGTTCCAGTGCTCTGTCACTCTCACAGTGAAAAAGTTTTTCCTTATATTCACATGGAACCCGCCCAGCTCTCCAGCCTATCAAGGTCTTTTTGAATGGCAGCACAGCCCTCTGGTGTGTCAGCCACTCCTCCTAGTTTACTGTCATCAGCAAACTTGCTGAGGATACATTCTGTACCCTCATCCAGGTCGCTGATGAAGATATTGAACAACACCGGTCCCAGTACCGACCCCTGAGGGATGACCCACTGTGGTCCATTCCAACCTTACTGATTCTGTGATTCTATGTACCATTGTTTTCCAGATTAGAGAACTCAACAGGTAAACACTCTTCCACCTAACACCTGCCTTCCAGCCAAAGTTCTTGTCCTCAGATCTCCCTAGGCTTCCAGCAGTGGTTCTTCAGAGCTTTTTGCTCAGTATAATATAGTATACAACAAACTTTGGGCAGTCTAAATCACTATAAATAGGGATATGCAAAATAATTTCAAGTTTTACATATCTATACACAAATGTGTACTTCATATATATGTTCAAACACACATGTGCATCAGGGAGAAAAACCTCATTCTTTCTGATACTGAAAAGATCACTTGAATAGAATGGAAATAGTATTATAAACCTTTTCTAAACAGTTTACACAAAAGTAAAAGAGAGCCACAATATATTTTTTTTTCTTCAATAATCAAAGAAATCTGCAAGAATGTCAGGTCTTTAATCATAAAGAATTTAAAATGCTTAGATCCAGAATGGGATAACAACTATCTGAAAAAAGAGGGAAGTGTGTTTCCAGGGACTACGTTTGCTTTCTTTTCTTATACAGTTTGTTGAACAGCCTACATGGCCAGAGGTTATTCTAGACCTAAACCTAGGAAGTGAGCCAAGCATAATACATAAAGCTGAATACTGGGAGTGGCTAGCGTTCACCACAGTGTCATTAGGCAATCTCTAGGTCGCAATCAGTAGACCTCAGTAACTAAGTCTATGTCTTCTTCTGGCCTTTCTAAAAATAGGGCTTTAATTTAACACTCATTCATTCCCTCTGTGTTGGAAATTTCAAGAATATGTGGAGAGCTCTAGAAATGAACACTTGACAAAAAACTCCAGGTAAATCAGCATGTGCTTTATAATTCACTTCGAGGTATATACCACACTACCAGATCTGAATGGCTTTTGAAAATGTTGATCAGATTGCCTAATCCTACATCCATACAAGTCACCAGCAAAATATTCTTACTGTCATCCCCAGAGTTAAAATTAGGCCCATCCATCCTAATAGAGAAAAGACAATGGGATTGTTTTGTTAAATTATTTGCAAATAACTACCATTAATAAGGGTAGATAAGGTAGCAATAAAAAAAGCAAAAACTTTGTATCAGGGTAATTTTTTCTTAGTGACTTAAACTTTGTAACCATTAAGCAATTTTTCCTCAATATCACACAAAATAATAAAAATAAAACCTAATCCTCCCACCTCACCAAATAAACAAAAAATCCTCATCTATTCTTTTCTTTTGGAGAAAATATGGCAATTTGTATTCCAATTTTTCAAGCCAAAGTTACAGGGGGCTAAAATAGGGCTTTATAATGGAAGTTGATTGCAACCCTAACTATAGAGGGGCTACTGCTTTTCCATAATAAAGAGCTGTGCATTTCCAACCGGAGGAGGAGAATACTGCTCTGCATGACTTCTTATAATTTTGCTTCTTTAAATTAAGGTTGTGTCTCGGGAACTTTCTTAGGTCTTTTAGGCATGAAGTTTGATATTTCACTTCATGTGGTTTTAATTTTGATCTAGCACACTGACATTTTGCAGTTGATACAGTTTCAAAATGGGGAAAAATAAGAAGCTTTACACTTTGTCAGAGCTGTGATCCTAATTTAGTTTGGTTTTTTTCTTTTTGTTTTTGTATGAATTATATGAAAAGGCCATGCAGGATAAAGCAGCAATTTAAACATATTTGGATTTAGTTTGCTTGCTTTGTATTGTCTTCTTGCTTAACAGTAGACTGATTTTTGGCTGTTTAAATTTCATCTGGAGTGAGTGCTGGCTGGTTTTCCTTCTTCTGGGCATAAAATGGGGGAGACCACAGAGACAGTGTCAGGAATGTAAACTATGTTCATAATAACCAGTGCCCAGGTATGAGATTATTAGCCTCCGTTTCTATTTCACAAAGGTTTAACTATCACTAAATGGTTTTCAGCTGGCTGGATACTTCATCACCATTAAGGGCTGATAAAAATGACCAACAGCAAGTAAAAGAACGAGATTATGTAAGCATAAATTTATATTTTTTTTAAATATTCAAAACTCAGATTGGTTTGGGTGGATTTTTTTTCAATGTCTTCAAGAGAGTGCAAGAGAGGTGAGATTTGATAAAATGGACATGCATGGAGTAGAGATTTAAATGCATATACATGCAGACTTATGCCCTGGTCTCCAAAACTTTAACGTAGATTCAACTCCATTATCTATTGCTCCATTGCTGCTAACATCTGCAAAAACCCATCAAGCTAGAATTTGTGCTATGTATATGATCTGTGATCCTAACATTTTTAAATGATTTCATTAGACTGATATTTCCGAGCATCCTTCCAAATTTAAGCCTTGCATTAAGGCATTAAATTTAAGAGCCACCATATGTACAAGCACATCTACTGAGTATAAAGACTTTCACCTTTTTAGGAACAATAGGCAAAAAACTTCACTTGTATAAAAGATTATTTTTTTTCTCATAGGTTGAGAACTTTTTGGAGCAGAATTATAGTATACTAATGAGTATTGCTAAAACACTCAGCTATTTTTATTATTTTCTGGAGTATTAAATCCTAAGTGACTATTGAGGAAGTGTATTTAAAAATGTAATTCTCAAACACACACATATTATTCGGAAGGATGGAATAAGGAGATGTATCTGAAAACAAAGTTCACTTTAAAAAGATGTGAGCATCTAAAAGGTCCAAAAGATAAGCCAAAATGCATTTTGGTACCTGATTCAATAGCATCTCCTAACATTAGTGCCTAAACATATAACACATGTATTTTTTTACTATGTATTCATCAGTATTGTCTTTCATATTAAACTTATCCTTTCCAAATATTACTGAAAACAGTAATATTGTTCAGAAGCATTGTTGAGAAAACAAGTGTGGCATTTCACACTTGAAATGGTAGTCTAACATTACTAGCAAAATAAACTGTAATCATGTCTTTTTGGGTATCCAGGAAGAATATTTTCTTTCTGATTTAGACACTCAAAGTAAAAAATAAAAATCTATCATGTCTTGAAGAAGCAGTAAAATTTTTTTTGTCTTCAAACCCATGTGTGAATAAACATGTGAAAGACCATTTACTAGTCATAAAATGTTAAACCACACATGAACCACATTATACTTTTTTATATATATATAACATTCCTATATGCAGAATGATTCAACATTTTTTATACTGTATCTAAAACATAATTTTATGTAGAGATGTAAAAATAGTGTCTGATTATATATGTACCACCTTGAATTCCCATTTCCATACAAAAGCAGTGTGACCCAAATTACAAGGATAAAAAATTAAGTCCCTTAAATAAAAAATATATGTAATTTTCCCTTTTCAAACAAAATGCACAAAATAGCTAATTGGATACTTACTTGTACATTCAGATGATATTATTTAAATACAAAGCTAGTGTGTCTCCCAGTTTGTCAAAAAGAAGTAGCAAATGTAGTATAAGATTCATGCTTATGTAGACTTCCAACCCCATTGAGTCCACTAATATTAAATTAAAATTGAGTAAGGCCAGAAAAAAACTACCAGACTGTGAATGAATCAGCCAGTATTTTAAATTCTGCTTAGTAGGTGCCATTGACTAAAAAGCAAAATTAAATCACAAACACACCAAGAATGAAGTAAAAATTGAACATTTGATTCTTTTCCAAATTAACTTACTAAAGATATGACTAATTTTATAGTGTTTTAAAGCACCCATACACATTAATTTGCACGCTGCTGTATTTAGAAAGTCAGTTAAGGACAGAAATTCAGGTAGGATAAGCACTGTCAAACACAAAACAAGAACCAAAGAGCCCATAAGTTCTAATAAAACATTGTCTTCACAAAAAGTCATCTTCAAATAAATCCAAGATGAGAGTTAAATCTGTTAAAGCCAGAAGATGCACGTCTAGGCCTTTAATGTCTTACTCACTTGTTTAGTTACTTAATTCTGTTGAAATTATTCTGTTCTTTGTCTTGAAGGCTTAAACTTTCCATAAATAAACTTACATCCAGGAGTTCAAAACACACCTACCTCATTCATATAACCCACTAGACCTTCTGTCACTAAGAAAAGGCCTGTCACTGAGACTTTAACACATTTCAGTGTGGCTGACAGCATTCCTAGGAAAAAAGTGCAGTTCATTGTCAAGTACTGACAAGGAACAGCACACCACTAACACTTAATGGATCGTTTGAGTGTTATAACCAGTCAGAAATTATATTTCCAAAGAATAATAGACAAAGTAATCATTTTCTATTAAAATAACAGAACAATTAAGGGTTTAGGGGACAGTACCAACATATTAATAGTTTTTCCAAAAATCAGCTGATAGCCACTGCTTGTTAAAAAGAACAGGTTTACTGTGTTATCTCTAAGACTAATGATTTAACAGTTATTCACTTTTAAGTTCTCACATGTAGCATTGTTAAGGGTTAGCTGATCTTAAACATTATTAAAATCACAATGCTGAAACCCAGTGCAAAAGTATTACCTATCAAGCTCAGAATTTATTAACTTTCATGAACTTTAGATCTTAAACATAACATGACATTTTTTGTGGCTTAAAAGTATATAAGCATCTGTTAGCAGAAGCCCTTTATTTCACATAACAAGAGAATTCTGTTTATAATGTGTCACCAGCTGCTCAGTCAAAATGGGTTCTATTAGAACTAATTTAATTTTACATAAGTTGATCTATTTGCATTCTGAGTCTCCAGTTAAATGACTAGGTACTGTTTTGTAGACTGATCCCGCTTCAAGACTCAGTGTATGGACAATGCTTAATCAGTGTGTACATCAGGAAATAAACATAATCAGCAAGTGCACTAATTAAGCCAGGAAAATTTTGCAACATGCATACACTGTATGGATTAACAAGGCAATTCATTAGAAATCTTAATTATGGAATATTATATTTTCCGTACGTTTTATTTTATGATGCTTCAGACGAGATTTCTCTAAATACAGAAGGCATCTACAATTCTCCAAGTAGACAGTGAGATTCTTTTAACCCAAGCGCATCTGTGTAGCCTCTAGTCTGGAAGCCTCTATGAAAACATGCTTTGTTATCTCCAGCCAGATAACCTGATATGCTCTCTTAAACAAGCAGTTGCTAATCAAATGTTAATATGCAGATGATTGAAAAGTAAATACAAAAATAGATAAAAATGTCATTCGGTGATTTGGAGCCTCCCCTTACCTTTAAAGCCATTTTTATTTTGTTTATTTCTGAAAAGGCAACAAACAAACACCTAGGGCTTGAAATACAGCACTCTTTTTTTTTAGCAAAAAAAGCTTTCATTGAACTCAGTATGTTTCAAGCTTTTAGTGTAAACTGGCTGCAAAATTCTGGTCTGAAGTAAAAATGTTAATATATTTCAAACATGCATGGTGGTAAATGTGGGCTCCTCTTCTCTGGCAAATGACCCCGCTTAGTTGACTCCCTGTCTAACAAAAGATCACACCCTACAGTAAAGCTTCACATGGAATAAAGGAGACTGATCTCATGGGAAGCACAAGGAATCAACCAAGCAATTTGTATCAGTGTAAGTGGACTTTATACAAAGTACTTTATCTGTCAGATAGAAGCATTATCATATCACCAACTTCATCTGGAGTTGTTCTGTACCAATGGAGGACTCAGAAGGTTAGCAAAGCTTTCCTCTGTGTAGCCAGTAAATAGGTTATTTCAGAGCTGCACATTAGTAAGCTCATTGTATTACTTCTAAGCCTTGCATGTACAGCTTTAATTTATAGAGAAGACTGGCATGATTTTAAATAATGGTGAAGTGGTTCCTGCAGCACCCTCTGAAGAGGGAGACCTGCACTGTTTTCAACAGTAAGAGGACACATAATTCTGCTTAGGAAATCGGAAATATTTAATAGAATTGAAAGCTTAGGTAAATCTGCTCATCTGTCAGGCACTCCACACACAGATAGTCCAAGAACATTCCCTGGGGGACCTGTACGTTTGTCTCATTATTCCAGTGTGTGAATGGGAGAAAAAGAAGAGCTGAAAGTCCCCTAGCACCTACTTTTTAAACCTTTGCTTAGCATACCTGGGAAGGAGATTCCTACATAGGCAGAAAAACATGGACCATGTCCTCATTAACATGATATAAAGCATCCTAATTGCTTTTTTAGAAACTCATTCTTTGTTCCATCTCCATCCTTATCTCAAAAATCTCTTGTAGGAGGCATACATATATTTTTAGCTCTAATAGGTGCAATCCTCATAAACCATCAGCACATTTACTGCTGGGAAATATTCTAGTCATCGCAAGAATGTGTGAAATGATGTTATGAATCTTTGCTGTTACCATAGCTAAGCTTATTTCTTGGAAGATAGATGTGAATGATATCCAATGTTAGTTTAGGTCCAATGGAAAGGATGAAGTCTGAATAGTAGTAAATGGGCACACTTACATGTTTTCCTCTTACCATGGTACAGGACAACTTCTGTTCTTGTTTATAACCATGTTTTGGATTTAAAATATTAGTTTGAACTGCCAGGGTTGCTTGCCCCTTAATATCTTTCTTATTAAGTGGAATAAATCAGTTGAAACTTGAACATTACTTTACATTAAGATGAATAAAGTCTGTGGGCTTTAACTGTAAAGTTAAAAAATACTGTCAAATAAGAGTTACACCCTGGTTTGTTGCTAGCAGAAATGCCAGGCAGTGCCCATATTAGGATGGTCCCTTGGCATCTGCATGAGTCATAAACGTGTCTTTTGGCCACTGCTTCATTTATTGCTCATTATATTTGTTGTGAACTGGTAAAGGCAGATATAAATAGAAAAATGCTTACGTAGTATGACAGACAGATTTTGTTTAAACATTTTCAATACCCTAGCCAAAACCTGACAAAGTAGCTATTATTGGCATTTGAAAATTCCCATCCCATAAAGGATTATTCATGTATATTTAGCCACAATTACCATTTTATTTGTGGCAACAGANGAAAAAAAAAAAGAGAAAACCAGGGGCTAATATATTCAGTGAAAGCACTTAGTAGATATATGAAATATTCATGTAGGGGACACCGGGCTTAACAGCACAATAAAAATGCATTCTCAAAACGCAGGCCAGATCACTTAAATGAGATGGAAAAGGATATGTGACAGCACCAAACCCTTGTCCAGAGTTCTGGCCTAAAGGCAATGAAATAAGTGAATTGACGATCTGGGTAAAGCTTTTGTTGTTGAGAGTAATAATTCACATGTTCTTTGTATGAACATGACAAGAGAAAATTACTATTGCATCCAGTTCTTCCTTCTGTCCTAAATCGGCCTATGATGCAGCTCAAGTTTCTTAAAAGGACATTGGTCATCATCATAGCTCAACAGTATAGAAAATAAAAGATTAAAGTTCTGAAACTTCCTTAATCCTGCTGTAATAGTTCTTTCCACATCACAGATTGTATTTATTGCTTTCTTGAGACCACTAAATTTTGATGTTGCCTGGCTTTTAATTTGAGTTAAAAAATAAACCAAGATGCCTCTTTATAAAGTTCACTTGAAGTATGAATTAATTTGCATTAGTTTATCAGTTACAAAGTATATTTGCCTTTGAGCAATGACTTTGTCACATCATCAAGTTATGGAAAATTCAATCTGTCATAGGCTGAAGGGCCAAACTATAATAACTTCATTACAGCATCACAAAGGGAGATACAGGAAATTATATTGACGGTAAATTATTTCTCTCAAATCTAAACAGTTAGAGGACTCTTCTAATAATATCAATATAGAAGAATACAATCCTATGTCATTGCTGATTTCACAAAGTGTAGAGGTCATATTGAGCAAGTGTGGACAAAGCTGTTATTCCATTAGGCTGTATGTTAGCATGTATGAGATTCTCACAGACTTGTTTCAGGGACCCTTTTTCTAGCAATATTATCTTAGGTTCGAGTTATTTGTCAGCAATGGTGATAAACCACAGTTACTTGCATCTAAATGATACAAATTGTCAGATTCTCAAATTTTACAAAACTCATAAGAAGTAAGTTTTAACATTAGCCTTCATAGGGCCCAAAGACTTAGTTCAAAAATGTGGTATTGCCAACTGGGTGTATATGTAACCACATATATATATAACTGTTGTACAATAGATGTTATCCTGAACTACACAGTTAGAGGATTTTTCTGTCTTAATAAAATGTTACAGCCAGGTAGAAATGGCTGTCAGTGCAGTTATGAATGGGAAGATTGTGAAACTGGTTTAAATCAAGGACACCTGGTTTAAGCCATGTGCTGAACTTCAATAGTGAATTTTTCAAACCCACCAGGTCAGCTATCTCACTCCCTAAAACATCCCATAACCAGCTCTATTTGCACATATGAATAAATATTTAGAGCATGCAAGATAAAGGGTTTCCAGATGCCAAATGCCGACATTTGAAAATGTGGCCCTAAGTGTCATATACTACCCTTGATTGATGCACACAGATCAGAACGACTTCAGAGAGAGTTCTACACACAGATTGAGGGTAAGATATGGCTGTAATAAAATGAACATTAATCCATGAACAGTGTTGTTCTCCACCATAGTGCAATGATAGATTCACCGTAAACCTTTTCCATCTGTCAAGTGCACTGTCGTGTTCCTGTGCGTATACTAATATTCTTCCACATTTATAGCAGTGATTCTTGGACAGTATGTCAGACTGAAAACAAAATATACCAAATAAAAATAGAGGTGGAAAAATCCAGGAAACTGACTTGAAAAAAAAAAAAGAAGACTGTAACTTGCAAATTAACCTGCCTTTAAACTGAAGAAAAAATTCCAACTAATAGCATTAACATCACTAAAATACAAGTATTGAGAGTCTATTTATTGAAATGGTTCTCTACATTTCTTCATATTGGAGAAAAAAAACCCATGCTAAACTGCTGGCAGAATCACGGTTCAGAGTAAATGGTCAACCTCCATACCAACAGTGAAGAAGTGAGGACTGCAGCACTTCTCCAGCCCGTTAGGTTTATTCCTCAGTCTGAGTTGATCTTAGTGTTAAATTGAGGATGAAACATGGTGTGAACACACAAAAGATTTTACTTTTATAAAACCATCTCAAAGCAGGTTCATGGCATAGGTAAATGCATTGAAGCAAATAATGAAAAACAATACTCTAATACTCGTTGTTTCATTTGCAGCTAATAACTGAATTTAACTTAATAATATTATTTGATCATTTAAAGAGCTCGGTGAATAATGAAAATAATTACTCATGAGTATTTTAGTATCAGTTGACGGAAAAATGTGAATAGGTCACATAATTAAGTATTATTTGACTATCTATACAAGTAATTGAATAAAGGAAACATTTATGCACCAATAATACATTTATATATCTACAGAAGAAAGGAAACAAACAACTTGTAAATCAGACCTACATTAAAAGGATCTGATGAATAACTGTAATATTGTCCAAAATTTTTGTTTTTGTTACAAAGAATATGAAATCTTACTGAAATAATATTATAATTTACAATGAAAAAACCTCAAAAGGGAAATAATTTGGCTAGAACACACTCATATAATTAATCCACTGTATATTTAAATTGATTAATGGGATGACAATTCAAAGGAAAAATAATCTCATATTTTAGGTAGAGAACCAAGAACTAGATGACCCGATTTTTACTTCTAGTCCTGTCATCAATTATTTTCACAGGGTTTTCACCTTGCCACCTGGAAATTACTTTTTTGTTAGCTAATTACTTTCACTTTAGGAAAAGCTATGAGCTTTATTGACAGTCCAGTGAATAACTGAGTACTCTTAACTACGTTTGAGTTAGGGCAATGTAGTAACACAGCTATAATTAACTGAGGCTCATAAGAATAGAATGCTCGAAAGAAGCAATATTCTTACAAGGTATCTCACTTCACCTCCTGAAGGTTTTTTGTGAGGGGATTTTTCACCAGTGAGTGAAATCAATGATTAAGTGTGAATAACTTTAGTGATTGTTAATGTTACTTGACACTTTAGAAAAATAATCAGCCTGAAACACATGAAACCAAAGTGGTAGGAAGAACAAACGTAAAGCCATGAAAACCATTGTCAGCTGGTGTTTTATGCAGTCTTCAAGTTCCTTTAGCTAATGCAGGAACAGAGGCGATGAAGCAGCAGGGAGTAAATCCCTTCCTTCAGGAATCTCAGTTTATAAAAAATGTCAAGTTCCCAATGTCCTAACCTATGAGCAAAAACCAGCCTTTAGAAGATGTGGTGTGCTTATGAACATTATGAACGTTATCTGTAAGGGCTTGGAAAGCAGTGAACAACTTTCTTTTGGACAAGCAGCATTCAGCTCTTCTCTCTGCACTTTGTCTCTAAATATTCTTTGTCAGCTTGTGAATAAGAAGGCTTTTCATGACACAGTACCAGGTAAATATTTTAAAGGATTCCTCCCTGATTCTCTTCAGCAACCTCAGTTCTAATGTCTGTGTTCTCTGCTCCTGAGCAGAAAGCAGGCTTAAAAAGTGCAAGGTTGTTTGTTGCTGTTCATAGAAAAGAGGATACTGGAACCACAGCAGGAAACCAGAATTAAGAAAAGACAAGCATTGTTGTAAAATACTAAAAGCAAAAGAAATTGCTTATCAGGCCTTGAGAAACAGTCCAATTTTATTCTCATAAGGTCAGATGTCTGTTTATTTTAATCTGAAGAGGTCACTAAAACTATGTAAACAAGTTTAAGATTGTAAATTTATCTCTTTTCCAAATGAAGTCAAAGGGTAACACAACCAAAAACTCAAATGTTAATTTCTGATTATTCAGAATTCAGTTGCAAGTGTGTTATTTTATATTAACATCAACAAGAAAAATCAGCTTGAAGTTAATGTTTTAACATTTTTTGTTCTGACAGAAATGGAATTTCCGTCTACACCTTTCCCTTTTGTATCTAATTCATGCAAAATTGGCCACTTCAGTGAAGCATTTTGACTTTGACAGAACTGCACATTCTCTGAGCAGCAATACTAGTCAACCTTTAGCTATAAAACTGCATATAAATTAATGACTTGAACTATCTTGCAAAGCCAAAAACTGAATTTTAATATAGATCTATACTTTTTTCTGTACCTTCCTCTTCAGAGTACAGTATAATAAAGTACAGGTGATGAATATTTATTCAACCCTGATTATACTTGAGCTGCATTAGTGTACTTTAGATTAAAGCTCTGTTGTTTCTACTGCCAATTCTTGTGCATGGTAGTTTTTTACTTTTTAGATCTTTTGATTTACACATAAAACTATACTTATTATAATGTCTGCCTTACTAACCTTCTTTTCCGTTCTACGTTTTATTCATGGTGGTATTGTATTTGTGCAGTGGGTTATTATATTTACAAACTTGCCTGATTTACCGTAAATGTAGAAATTACTATTATTAAGTATGTATTCAGTACAAAACTCAGCTTTTCAGACTGAAAGTAGGCTCTTATTCTGCTTAAAATATTCCACTGCCAAGAACCTAGACACATTTATTTTTATTTTTGAATTAATAGAGAGATAAAGCTCTTGCTATTGTGTAGTTAAAAGCGATATTGTCTCTATAAACAATGCAGGATCCTACAGACACTAACAACTGGAAACCTGACCATGCAGCACCTTTAGATGCCAAGAATGCAGTTTACCAAAGCCATAAATCTGGTAATGTGTCTGGAAAGGCCACCCGGATAGCATCCATACTCTCCAAGACATTGTTTGCTTAACCAGTCCTCTGAGTCCTTTTGACTTATGAACCTGGTCTATAAGGTATTGGTGAAAGAAATTTCCAAGTTGGTATGACTAGGTGGGAGGCATGAATTACATATCTAGCTAGCTGCTATAACAGGTAATGCCTCATGAGTAGGTGCTGCAGGGAATGACAAGACTAAGGTCATAAAAGTGCCACTGCAGCAAGTTTGCTAATGATTGTCTCTTGACAGTATGAACACCACCTGTTTTTTCCCAGGTTTTTTGTTTGTTTTTTTTTTAATGGCATACTACAGAGAGGAACAAGCATCTTTGCTAGACATCGTCCCCTACTAATCTGAACTTCATTTTACTATTCACACCCCTAAGATCTTCAGAAGAAACCACACCTACCAGTTCAGTGTTGTTTCTTCCCAGTCCCAAAGAACAACTAGTGTAATGTCAAAGAGTAAGCATGAAGTTCACTGCAAACTGGGTAAGAACAGAGCAGAGCAAAAATATTGTCTCTGCCCAAGTACACCATAGATAAGTTATTTTCTATCATTTTCATGCAAGTTACCAGATAGTTAGTAGCACTTTGCTCTACAACCGTAACGAAAATCTTGAGGAAAAATTAAAACCCAACCAAAAACAGAGAAGAAACAAATGGAGAGAAAAAACCACAATGAAGAAGTTATTTCTTCTACTGGCTTTACTTGTCTTCTTTCTTCTTCTCTCCATTTCTCTTCCTTCCTCCTCACACAGAGAGGTTATAAAGACTATTAAAATATAAGGACAATAAAAACAGTATTGGACATATCCAAAGAAAATTCTAGATAAGCATCCTACAGCTAGACAATAAATATCATGTCAGAATCTGATAATCCTGCAAGATTTTACTTTCAATTTATGCAATAAAGTGCTTTCAAGATACAAACTTATCTCGGTCTATTGAAAACCACATACAGATTTGCTAGACTGCCATTGCAGATACAGAAGTTTTTCTTATAGTTGTGCATCTGTCAGCATCAGTTCCTTCAACCAAAATTATCATGGTGTACCACAGGACCAATGAAAGAAAGTAACAATGTTAAAAACTGCAATCTCTGAAAATGGAATTCTGTGAGAAGTGAAAAGGGAAAAAAAAGGATTGAATGGAGAAGTTAGATAGGTCATTATTAAATATTTGGAATTCTATATTCATAACACATATTTGTCTCTTTCTAGGACCATCTTCTAATGCCAGTAAGTCTGTGTACATGCACAGAAACACACAAATTCCTATCTAAGGAACTAAGAGATAGTCAAAACAAAAGAAAGAACAAAACTGTGTCAAAGAAAGTTATGCAGCACAGTAAAGGCAGACAGCAACAATAATACAGCCAGCTAAATAAAACATAGATAGAATCTATTCAGGCTGTTTTGACCTAGGTATTTGTAGAAAGCAATGACTTTGTCAGTTACATTTCTTAATGAGATGGACTAGAGACAAAGTGACAAGTAGCCCCATACCAACGAAAGTCTTTCTGAAGAGCAGGTTTCAGCATTCCCTCAAGAGAGCTGTCATCTCACTACAGCTGAGGACCTTAAGAGTACAAGTCCACTTGGACACTCAGCTTGTCTTAGAAGAACAAAAATGACAAAGAGACACAAATGGTAGCTTATGAAGAACCTGGAAGACCTTGAATGTCCTCAGAGGTCAACTCAAGTAGTCAGTTATCATGTCCCAAGAAACAATTTCCTTCATGAGAAAAAATGCAGAGTAACCAGCTTGATGATGTTGTACCTTATCTACAAAGAACTTCAGAAATGCATTATAAATGAAATATTACTGAGGTAGTGGATCCTAGAAAACCCAGAGAGTATTCACTACCAGAAATTAAATGGTTAAATATTTTGGCTAACTGCCATTTCAGTGATCATTAGACTGAAATATTTGGCTAGTAAATTCAGTATCTTTAATTTTAATCAGATTTGAGTGTTTGCAAATGATGCAGCTGTTCCTATAAAGATAATTAAATAACCAAATAGCCAGCAACTTTAATTTTGGGAGTTTTTTTTGTGAGATTTGAAGATTAGAATTATTTGCAAACTCCTCAGACCCCACTGTTCTCAGTACTGAAAAAGGAACAATTTCAATGCATTATCTATGCAAAATATATTTGCTGTCTTAGTCCAGTTCCAAACAAAGTCTGACAGGTGCCACAGATCTCACCGTCATAATAAGCATCTTTGTTTTCAGTCTGAGCAGAAAGACAAAAAAAATCACAGAGGTGTAATTATGCACCTCTCCTTCTTACAATTGGTCCTATTATGTGAAAAGCAAGCTGCTGATGTGGATCAGGAGGTAGGAATTCACAGTTCTCACTATCTGTACTGACTTTTTTTGGTTTTTTTAGTAGTGGACTGACTTTCAAGCTACCATCATCCCTCTACACCAAGTTGTGGAATTACAAAAAGGATTATTTTTCTTATTTTGATTATGATGAATGTAGTGAGTAACATTCTGCTTTCACTGGAAATCAATAGATATTCAAAGGAAATCAACTGACTCCAATAGAGTTACCCCAGATTTGTCTTGGCATAGTGGTTGTAGTCAGTGGCTCTACATGCTGCTGCTGCTGATCTTTGGCTTGGGGGGCAAATTTATGTTTAGTCTTTAATATCAGAAGCAGCAAAATGTTTATCACAAAACAATGCAAAGTACAACTCTCTCCTCAACTTTTTAGCATGTTACTTTTATTATACTTAAATATCACATCTTGAAATAAGAGTCCCATAATGAACTGTAATTTATGGGTACTACCCTGAGGTATATTCTACCAAGGACAACTCTAGGGAGAGTTAAATCCTACAGATTATTTAAAAGTTCATTCACTTATTTATGAGTTGCTTCTAAAATTGTGGATAGTGTTTCTACTCTCCAAATGCAGGTGCCACGTGTGACTTCAGTGTTCATGCTCAGTCCAGAAAAAGTCAAATCTTTAAAAGTTCTTCAGTGTTTCTGTAAAGCAGCGTAAGGCACAGTGTGAAATATTCCAAGAAGTTTAGATATAGCCTGACTCAGTGGTGATATTTTGATTCAAGCAAAACTGAAGGTTTTTATGAAAGACTTCAAAATCATACAGAACATGAAAGTCAAAAACATGTCCTAGGTGTCACCAGGGTAGCCACACTTTTTTCATTGCATTTCTATGCTAATCACATAAGAAGCAAAAATAGGCTTAGATTGGAAATCAAAGATTGGTTGTATACAGGTAATAGAGTGCTCGAAAGCTTTATTTAAAGATAGAAGGCTCTTGAACCAGGCTTTATTATTGAACTAAGACTATCTATCCTTTTTGACACTTTTTAAATTAAGTTCTTCCTCTAATTTATGTTTTTGTCAGCTTTCCTCCCTTACCTGGCTTTAAACTGATTTTTTTTTCTCTCAAAGTAATAAACTACTTCAGAGAGGAGAGAGAAAAAAATTTTAATGACCCTAGGAATTCAGATTAACAAAATGGATCATTTGTATACAGCTATAGAATTATGAAACCTTTTGAAGTAGAGAGACTTTATAGCATTTTACCAGCCGTACGCTTCTTCTACACATTGCCACAAAATTCTTGTTATCACTCCCCACATTCTCAATTCTTGGCATGCTTAAGCAGGACCACATCCCTTTGGTGCAAAATTAGGAGGTCAAAGTTAAACCACAGAGATAATGTTGAGGTCAAACCCATCAATGTACTCTTTTCTTTAGTGCTGTGATGGATAAACCCCATCAGCCCTTGTACCGAAGCAACAAACAAAAGCCTGGGTGAGCCTGGATTTGCACCACCAGTCATGTTTGACTCTTTACTGGCTGCTCAGTCTGCCTCCTTATTATCGCTAATCCAACCTGCTTCCCAGCACGATCTGCATCCCGTCTGACTTCAGCAGAGGCACAGGGAGCTGGTTCAGACAAACAGAGCAGGGTAGCAGCTGCAGCCTGATGAGTGGTGGCAGCCAGATAATCTACTGTGATGTCTTGTTGGAGAAAATTTGGGACAACGTAATTTTCCCAGTTTGACATGAAACCCTTGTCAGAGTAACATGAGGCTATACAGAGTAAACCCAGCCTTTGGCTGCTGTAAGCAATATTTGTTCCTCTATTACAAGGATTAAAAACACACATGCTTGTTTATAAGGTGGCTTCAAATTTTCAATAGCGTATGTATTAAAGATATGAATACAGATTGAAAAGATGAGCTATTTATTCAAGAGGGAAATGGAAGCGGGTCACAGTTCTTCCCTGTTTCCTTTCTATCTCTTTCCCTGTCTTCAATGTGATCTTAATTCTTCCTATCACTGGGTCATACTACAGGCATTTTTGATACTCCTTTAAAAGTAAATAAAGGTGAAAATATTTTTTAAAAAGGAGTTACTGATATGAAAAGTGATCTTGTTTTCAACCATTAAAAACAGTTACATTCACAAAGTTGTGCAAACATCCACTTCTCACACTCATTCACTTTTCAAAATGACATCTTATTTTGGCATGTCTTGCAGGATTCCTGATTTAGTATGAGAAAGAGTAATATAGGTTTTAAGAGCTCTGAATTCTTATAGAAAAAGGCTTCATTAAGACAGTTTTGCTCAGAGAAATGTCCAATAATGGCTTTAAAGGAAATACTTTTCCAATCAGGTCCCTCTGTGGACATTCTCTTTCTGCATTAAAATGTATTTTCAATATAGAAAGTCAAGTAAACTAAAGTCAACTCAACTAAAATTAAAACAGCAATGAGACAGGATCTTGCCTTCAGAACTTCAGTGCATCCTTTAAACTTTCAGTAAAATTTCTATGACTGGCTGAAACTCACATTACCTTCCCCCTTCAAGCACATTTTCCAGATTTATTTTGTACTGATAGTTGTAAGCTGCTTTCATACAAATTTTCTTCAGCTTTGGCCTTCAGAATTTAGGCAAATGTAAAACAATACAAGTGAAGAATATGAATGTTCCTGTATGACTCACTATGGCAAATTATATTTAGATCCCAGATTATTTCTAAAAGTTTCTCTGTGAGTATACCTCCTAAAATACAATTCCAGTACTGGTATTTTTTTGCTTTCCAATATTGGAACAACATTATCTCGCTCTAGTATGACATAAAAGTAGCATGTCCCATATGTCCAAGTTTCCTTTCTGTAGAAACTGGATCATGAGAACGGATGGGAGAGCTGAAGCTCATTGTGATTTCACTCTAGACTAGGCAGTTCTTTGCTTGCACTGCTGGGTCTGATGATGTAGAAGCAACTTAATTCACCATTCTCGTTTCTCTGTCCATACCCACATAAAAATAGAGGCCTAAGTATTCAGAGAATTATTCATAAATACCAGACACAGAAATAAAGATTTAGCAACCTGTGTAAATGGCTTATTTTTTAAAAAATGCTGAAAGCATGAGATCTCCATTGCAACTGATGAAAATTCAATGAATGAAAATTAAATGTAGTTTAGGTACTTTGATCTAAAACTGAAGTTATTAATGTTAGCTTCTGAAAGTTGTGAGAGCTAAAAAAAAAACCACTTAAGTTCTCTATAAATCTGCAGAAAAAATAAACACAGATTTCAGAAGCTGGCTAAACTCTTCCAGCCTACATGCTTCAGGTATGTTTTACTAGCATATTAGTCATATCTTCCCTGTTCTGAATTTGGTGATCGAGACTCTTCAATACACAGATGCTGTCATTTTTGGGGAAACAGGGATATGGAGGTAAAGTAATATTGAGTACAGCTGTATTTGCAGTGGTGAACAAAGAGCATAAAACATTGTATATTTACAGAGGTCATTAAAACTGATAGAGAAGAGAGAAAAATGAGAACACGCGATTTCCTTTGTTACTATGTAGTTACTACTAAGATATTTCCATGTTCTTTTGTTATACACCACCCTTTATGTAATTTTCTAAACTATATTCCTTAACTTTTAACTAAATTTGTCACTAGATTCTTCCTAAAATGCTCAAGTACCGAGTCAAGTCAAGGGGGAGCTCTAACTTAAATAAAATTTCTACTGCAGAAATGGGTATATTTGAGAAGAAAAGACTGGAACCCAATATGACTTCATCAGTTGTAACAGCAATTAAAAAACTAAGTATTTACAAAAAAAGAACCGTGAAACATATTTATGCATTATAGATGCTGCTCTCGGTCTCTCCACAAGTGCTGAATTCTGAATAAAATCAAAGAGTCTGGTGCTACTGAAGCAACTGAATTAATACTTCTGGGGCTGAACAGATCTGTCAGGAAGAGAGACAATGCCATAGAGTGTCACTGTCTTTTCCATTTCATTATTGATTCTTTGCCAGGATACAGTGACCCTGCCTCACTGCATGGTGCGAACCAGTGTCATGTGCCATGTTTAACACCTGGGCTCATGATAACTGAAGAAATGCAGCTCGACAGTCCTTGTCACTGCAATAGATGTACCAGAAATATAATTTATTCTTTCCTTAACAAAAAAAAAAGGGGGGGGGGAGTGGGAATGGTGAAGTAGTTTCTTGGTGGCTTTTTTTAAGCCTTTTACAGTAGTCAACTACAGATATGATCAATTTGCTTAATTAACATTGTCCTCTAATGTGGCTGATGGTAAATTCTACTATGAATAGCATGGTATCCTGTATGCTCTGTTATGTTATATTGCACCTATACTATCTCCTGTGCAGACAAGGAAACTCTCAGATGAATTTCTGAGGCAGAATATATGTCATGCTCACATACACAAATACACAGTACAAAAGTATCATTACTCAGCAGAAAATGTTATCTTCTGCCATTGTAGGAATATTTGTATCAAGTGTCATGCATACAGAATGCCTAGTGAGGCCAAGAGAAATTACACATCTGATCATAAACAACAAAGTGCATGGTCTGGTATTATAACTGCAAGGCAGCCTTGCTGTGTGACTTGGGATATTAGTTACTAGGCATGCATATGTTTTTGGAATAGGTAGTAGCATATTTTCAGAATAACCTGACATGCAGTTAGTATGGGTAGGTACTAGAGTAGGTGTTTTAAAAGTGTTAAGAGTTTGTCCAAGCTAGAAGGGCAACATCCATGATACATCATTAAATACTACATACCTTCAGGTATTCACCAGTCAGGCTCCTTCATTTCTGTGTTGCTGGGTAAAGTGTATTTGAAAATAAAAGTGCATTTTGCTCAGATCATATGCAAGTCATCGCAGAGGACATCCTCCTTCGGCACATGAAGGAGTCCAGCTCTTGATTTGTATTCTATTCAATATGTTCTCTCAGTTCCACAGTTATGCTTCATGTTCGTAGTATTGTGATGCTTGGAATATAGACAAGCTAGGGTTTAATTTTTCTTTCATACAGTGTAATGGGAGTGGTGATGGTAAAGTAATTATGCTTCTGGGTTGACGTGTAGATATCATTAGCATTAGTAACAGAGATACAATATGTAAAGCTGCTGAGGTATTTAATGCCATCTCTGTTAGTGACAGCAAAACAGCAATACAGTTGCATTATAGTTTGTTCACACACCCAATTATTACAACGTAATGTATGTCACAGTATGTTAGAACAGTTCAGGATTTTCAATAAGGTTTCTCTTTTCAGTATGTTGCAAGGCGATCTTAATAATTTGCTTTGGTCTCAACATGAAATCTCAATTCAAATGTGAATTTCATTTGCCTGTATGAGTGTTTGCTAGAATAGTAAGAGAAAAAAAAAGTAGATACCACTTGCTCTACTGCATTAACTAACAGATATCTTTAAGAACTTTTCTCCAGTGGATCTTCCAATGTGAGATCTCCTAGGGCAAATTTGGACATGAAGAACAGTACCAGGAAGGAAATATAACTCAAAGGAATCACAATTCCATGTCCAGCCATACAAGTATGGGGAGAAAAAAGGCTGGTAACTTGTAAAGCCCTGTTGCTATATACTTCTGATCATCTCTGCCATATGGAGAAGAAGGAAGTCACAGGCCCATGCACTCACAGGTAAACACCTCTGGGTGGAACAAAGTGTAAGGCTAGTGGGAAAACATATGGTGCAGAGTACACTATTTACTCTTCTTCCTGTGTTGAGGACACAGTCTGGCACCTGCAACATGGATCAAGATGCTAGAAGAGCTTTGGCTTTTACAAAGCTACCTTTTCACTAGATGGCTAGCTATAATCTAGCACAATGAGACTGGAAAAGTTTGAAGGAAACTCCTTACAGAGTCCACATCCACATCTTTGTCACCACATAGAAACAGTTTGTGGCAGTTTTATATTTTAATGTGTGTGTTTCATAGATTTTTAATCAGGGTGTGTGAATAAAGTAGAATAATAAAAGTGGTTGAATGGTTACTTTGATTAATTTCACCTTAGTTTCTTAAAAAGTATGAAATACAGTGTTTGCTGCACTTATTCATAAAAAAGACAAAATACACAGGTATATTTGCAAGAAAACCCTAAAAGATTAGTGAAATCACCAAAGTTCTTTGAAAGCTTTTAAACAATCTTGGACAAAAACTTCCTTTAATCTGAGAACATGGTTTTAACTAAATTTAGTGGATTTGTTTTATGCTACTCAATCTTTTCAATAAGGTCTCATCCAAGTTATCATCCCTTTGGAAATTAGTCCTGCTGGTTCAGGAGAAAAGATGCAATTATACATACTTGTC
Organism: Aegotheles bennettii; assembly: GCA_013398125.1. Taxonomy (NCBI): domain Eukaryota; kingdom Metazoa; phylum Chordata; class Aves; order Caprimulgiformes; family Aegothelidae; genus Aegotheles; species Aegotheles bennettii. The sequence goes on along the minus strand of VZRW01009536.1, from coordinate 62,520 downwards.
TTGTTCATTCACCTCTAGGTAGCTTCTTCATTAGAGAGGCACAAACTAACTTCAGTGAACCATCTTTTATACACCAAAAGTGTAAGATCACCTGCTGCTTGCTGTTTGATCATGTGTTACTGTTAGATCATAAAACATTTGTTTATAATGTGGTAAAATTATTTTAAGCAGACAGCTTTAGATGTGACTCTAGAAGCAAATATTTAACAATAGCTGAGAGTTATAAAGCAGCCATTTAATGAACACACTGGGAAGAATCTCATCCTTTACCACCATCCACTGAATCGTGTTCAGTAACTGATTCAATGTTCAGAACTCCAATTAGCATTGGAGATTTGATTAAAAAAAAAAATACTGTTGTGATCACATAACCTTAAAGACCACATAACCTTAAAGGCCACATCTATAAGTTAGATAAAGATGGCTTGTTACTTCACATATATTGTTAAATCTGTTACTATGACTCTCTTCATGTACATATGATGAGACTAAAAATGGAGAATTTTCATGATGTTCTGTTTACAACAAGTGCAGAAATGTTTGTTTGATGTGTTGAAAGGGATTACATAATTTATGAATCTGCAGGATTAAAGTTACTGAAGAGTGTCTCAAAAGTTTTTTTGTAGTTGGCATTAATTAAAAAAGCAATAAAAACATTAACCTGTGCATTAAAAATCAAAATTGTACCACAAATAAACCCATAATAAAATATGTGTTAGAAATCTTTGGAGAATTTGCGTTCGAAAGGATTTTACAAGGAATTATCTGGCAGAGCTAAATACAATTGTTTACAGCATCATTTGTTCTAAAAAGTTGAAAATAGCCCTAGATACGTGTGACTGACTATATGAGACTACAATATTGATTCACCTATATATGATACCCTGTTTTATCTATGACCTATAGTTACTACACATAAAAGGGCTCAAGATTTTCTATAATTTTGTTTGGAAACTGTAAAATATTTCATCAAGGAAAATCTTTCGAAACCCTGATAAAGTATGTAACTAGGCCCTGAAGAAAGATGAACGATTAACTCCAAGAGACTATATTAACTTCCACAGCAGAAAGTCTTATTAAATCTCTGTGAACTCCTATAGCTCAGTCTTCTGCTAGACTGCTTTCACTGAACATATGCCCTACAAGGATCTGAGACCAGGTTTTATAGGAATCTCAGTCCTGATCCCAAAAAATATTTCATTACACTTTCAGTTACATAAAGGATAATCCTGCAACACTTACGTAAATTAAATTTCTACAGGAAAGGACTAAGTAAGTTCAAGGTAGTAATTATTTCACCTAAGATTCCACTGTAAAAAGTAGCATAAAAAAGTAAGTGCTGAGAAGAGCTGTGTACAGAGTGAAGCAAAGTTGACATTTGTAGCCTGAAGACAGTTGAAGGTAATAGTTAAAATGAGAAATGAAGACCGAGGTAAAATAGATGCTACCATCATCATCATCTTTGATTAAAATCTGCCAAGAATTGTTTAGCATTAGCACAAACACAAAAAGCTGGAGCCTGAATTAAGATTTTGTTGATATTCACCTGAAAATAAAACAAAAAATATGGTGTGAAATATATTACACAAAATGCCTACTGAACCTGTAAAATCTAACATGAAAAAAGACCTCAGTGTCTACTTGCATGAGTTCAAGAGCCAAAGCACATATTTTGTCCTGTGTTAAAAAGGGGGGAAAAATGTTTAACTGGAGGTAGAATATGTGCATTATCTTTGTTTAGCAGGTTAGAATGTTCTCCTGGCTGGAAGCTCCCTGACATATGTGAGGGTGAATCAGGACATGTAATTCTCAGCAGTTTCCCAACTTAGTGGCACACTGCCAGAAGAGTCAGCAGGTCATTGATTGTTATTGGGGAATCCCCTGACAGTTCCAACCCCCAGGAAAAGAGAAGGAAGGCTGGGCAGACAGCCAGAACTTCACTCCTACAAAAACCCTAAGTGCTGCTCTCTGACTAGTTATACAGGAGCTATTCAAACCTTAGGTACTGCTGGCACCCATGATATTCATGATAAACCATTGAGAGTAATGTCATAGAATTTACTTTAAGGTTTAAACTGTGAGCTGGTGTTAAGACATGCATCTTTGCTTGACTCAGAGCTATACTTCACCAAGAATACTGCCTCGAAGGGGCATAATAATACTTTCTAGTACATGCCTTTTATAGCATGAGTATATATTGCTATATGTTACTTGATCCCCCAAAACAAATTACCAAATAATCTGAGTACATTTATGTGACAGTGGGACAAGTGATATAGTCAGTGGTTGTCAGTCTGATCACATCAGTGTTGTGGGATGCATCCGATGGTCATGTGAAATGTATTCCTCTGATGCAAGTGGATGGATAGGCTACTGTACATTTTGATATTCTATGCAAATGAATGAACAATTTATTCAAAGCTGCTGCCACTGCTAGGTTGTGCTTCTATCTTCACAGCACTGCAGAGGTTAACAGTGATTTTTCTTGAAAACAACTTATGTACCATAGAAATACAGTGCCATGTGTATCCACATAAACAGCAGCAAGGAGAAAAGCTGATAATTGTTTTAAAACATGGCTGACCAGAGAGAGCACTTCTTGGTTTGCATAACACCTTGTTTCCTCAGTGACTGCAAAGGAACAAAGAATCTCCTTGTCTAATCAGATTCTTCAGTCTAATTTCTTTGTCTCATCCTTTTAACCTACTCACTTTTCCAAACATGTTCAAGTGTCCAGAGGTGCTGTGTTCTCCACGCAGGACTCAGAATAAAATGCTAAAATTTACCATAGACATTACAATTTCCAAGATAAGTCTCCAAGAACACAGATGGGATTTATAAGAACTAAATAATCTGGCTATGTGTTTATGAGATCAGCATTTGGAATTTATTTTTTTTTTTAGGACAATACTACCTGGGAATATTGTCCATAAAGCACTCCCTAAGCAGTGAATGAAAACAGAAAATGAGATAAATGTTACTGACAAGACTGAATTGCTTGTTGAAGTCACTGAGTTCTTCTTTACAGTTCTGGAGTATCTTGGGAGAGATGATCTTCTCATGAGGTGTGTAATACCATCATCTAAACCAAACAGCTGATGGGGTCCTTCTTTCAACTACTAAACTATCTAATGATGACTGATCTGGAAACACTGAACTGTGATCAGCAGTTAAATCTTCAGGGAAATGTAGAAATACAAAGAAAACCCATTACTAAACACTGAAAAGTTACGAGTTGCTTTTGCATATTTCCATGGAAACCTGCAGTTAAAAATCAATACTCAGCATAAGAGCATGTGTTTCAGCTCAATGTGTCATCCCATTCAACTCCCTGTTGAAAGTAATTAAAGGTTGCATTTGAAGTGGTGTAACTATATTCACTTACAAGGCTAGTGATAGGCAATCTGAGGTAACAGGGCAGCAGTAGCTTCTTCAACCACGGCCAGCTGCAGGGTGTGGAGAATTTCTAGACCTTTGGCTATTTAGAGAAGTCCAAATTCAAAATACAACTGATTGTTTCTAATGCAAAATAAAAAGTTTCCTTAGGAATACTTACAAATTTTCAGAAAGGATTGGACTCCTTATACCAAGATATAGACCATTTTTAGTGATGTATTTTGAGGGTAATGGAATGAGAAAACTTTTGAATAAACAAGCCTTGTTTTTAAACTTTATATAAGCTAGTTTCCTGAAGTTTTGCCATTAGATCAGCACCCAAAAAAATCCCCTACCTCCCATTTTATTACAGTTTTGTGTAGCACGGAAATAGTGACCGATGACTATACTTTTCTAAAGGTGGCCGGAAATACTTCAGAAGTTTACACCGAGGATCTATTAAATGCTTATTATATGCATTAAAAGCAAATTACAAACTTTGATTTCATCTTCAACATCAATATTAGAATCTACAGGTCCATTTTTTCCTCACTTAAACTGTAACTGCAATATGGTTACTTCCTTTACTTCTTTAGAAATGTTGGCCAGAGAAAAATCACATTTTGCAAACATCACTGTTTTAACTAAGCGGCCTCCCAGGAAAAGAATCAAAGAACACAAACCCCCTGAACTTCTGCTGTACCTAGTTCTCAAGTCACTCCTATTCAGCAGGTAGTCCACCCCCTCCCCTCCTTGCCCATCCTACACCCTCTGCATTGAAGTGATACCAAAACTGCTGTTGGCATCACCTTGGCAGCTGATTTCAGGCTTGAGCACACACAGTGAAGGAAAAGTCAGACTGCAATTCCAGGTACAGCTGCATGGATGTCCAAGCAGTCCCTCTCTATAAGAGCATTTGTTTGGCTCACATGATCCACCAAGTGCCGGTGAAACCAGACAATAAAGGACATTGCCTTCTGCAGATTTTCTGAGAACTGTCTGAATTCCTTGCTAAAGTGACAGAACCAGCTTTTTCTGAGATGTAAAGTTAAGGCCAAACTAAATGCTCTGGCAGAAATATGAGGGAGAAACTTAGAAAAGTAACCTCTGAAGGGATGAACAGAAAGTGATTCCCCAGAAAAAAATGAGAACACTGAAATGTAAAATATCCTACAGACAGCATCATGTAGCTAGTCCTATTTACAATGGTGTGCAAGCACAAAAAAAACATGTAGCCCACTTATGCAATTAAGGCTTGGCAATTTGATGAAAATATCATGAAACAGAATTGATGTGAATTTGAGCACCCTGCCAGCTCATTGGGATGGAATTGGCAGTCAGTGGAAGAAATGGGTGGTGTGATGTGCACGCATGAGCCTGCAAAGGCAAACTCTGAACTCCAGGGCAATTGCCAGGAGTTGGTTATCCTGAAGGAAAACAGGGATTTTAACAATAGTTAAGCTCTCAAGGGAGGTAGGTTTTCCGGACTTCATATAATTAAAGAAAAAATAGTGATGGATAGATGTATTACCAACCTCTAACACTCCCAATGCCCACATAGAATTAGAAACATTGTTGTCACACAGGTCGTAGCAAATTAAGTGATATTTCTCCTAGAATAACCTGCATTTAGTTCAGAACTTTATGTTCTTCACAGTAATGGCTACATCTATGGTCATTAAATGCTTCTTCAGATTAACTCACTTAATACTAAATAGAAACTAATTGCATCACACAACACATATGCATGATTTTATTATTTCAAACTTATGCTAGATGATAAACTGTTGATGTGATTAAATCAGTTGCATATCTAAACATTTGCAGAAATTACTTCAAGAATATAAAGAAAAATATTACAGTGCAAGAGACGAGTAGTATTTATGAAATGCTACTTCAGGTTTTAAAGTTATAGCATTGGGTTTCAGAAAGAGTAAGGAAGTCTCCCAAGTTACAGAATAATCATTATAATTATAATAATATTTTCTGACAAATCTTTTCTTCACTAGGAAGCTTTTTTCTCTGCAAAGAAGCAACAAATGACCATTCCTGTAACAGATTTGGCACAGCACGCAAAGACAATGAAAAGTTAATTATATGCTGATGTAATAAATGTTCAGGCATCCTGAAAAATAGTCTTGTACTACATTTCATTTCAAAAAGGGATTTATTTTATAAGGATATTTTTTACAAGGATTCCTTACTTAGTGTCAGATAACAAGCACTTACTGTCAGGCCTCACATTGTGCATATAAGTGTGTGGTAGCAGAATAGTCACAATTCTGCAAAAGCTTATAAATTGTGCCAATAACTGGACTTGCTAGTCAAACCTAATTAACTTCTCACACCAGTTTGCCTAGTAAAGCATCCACTTAGTCAGAATTCATTTGTGCTTCAAAACTGATGCTTCAAACATTTTTTGAAAAGTATTATTTTTTCAGTGTGCCATTAGAATTAAAAAAATCTATACGGCAGATTAGAATTTCTAAAGTTGCAAATAAAATTAAACTGCATACTTAGGGTTTGCAACATTTGAATGTGCTGTAAGTGCATGGTATTTTGAAACATCAAGCAGTTCTCTGCTTCCTGCTGTGTCCCATATAGAGTCTCCATCACTATCATCAGTCATGCATAAAATAATTGTTTTTCTCCTCTTACAATAGGACCAAGAAAACCTTGTATTCTTCTGGTTGAAATGAAAATGAAGGCAACATGACTAATCACACCATGATGGGTCAGCTGTTGTGTACCAAACATCCTTAAAAGCAGTTCAATAATGGTACCTTTAACTAAATGTTTATTTACAAAATCACATAGGTAAAAATATCCAAATAAAAAAAAAAAACATTTTAAAAGATATTTTGAATTAATTATTTAGAAAATCAGTGATGAAAAGAAAAGCTTCTTGACAGTGTCTATAAAAATGGTAACAAGATATTTACAAATTAAAAAAAAAACCAAAAAACAAATTTACACTCCTGAGATAGCATGAAGCAAAAAATGACCAGTTAGTATTAAAGTTTCTGTTCTCTACTGAACTGTATTGTGACAAAATATAAAGAAACTGAAAAACAGATATTATTTTGATATTTATTCTCTAAAGCGTATTAGAAATAAACACATTTTATTTGAGTAATCCGTTGTTGCTTGATCTATTACCGGAAAATGCATTTCTGTAAAAATTTTAATTGGTAGTCTGCTTTCACTCTGGAAATGTTGCTGTGTATCTTAATAAAATATTACAAGTGAATCAAAATATATTCCAGTTATTGAAAAAGTAAAAAAAAAAAAACAAACCAAAAAAACCCACAAAACTGGATTAGAAATAAAATCATTTCCCTCCTCTCTCCATGAGTGATGCAGAATATTAATATTACAGTTTTTAGTTCTTCATACAGTGGTACATTTGGATCCCACATTTGAAGTGCAGATCAGAAAAGATTTAATTACATTAGAGAACACTGATATTGCCTTACTCTGTGTTTGACTCAGGTTGTCTCTTCAGTTGGGTTTATAACTCCTTGACAGGAGTATTTGGCCCTGACTTTTGAAATCCTTAAGTATGTGTACTGACTTTACATACATGAATTGTCCTCTTAAAATCAAGTCAATTTAATCACATGAGTAAATGTTCAGAGGATTAGAGATGGATGTTTTTTAAAAGCACCTCAGTGGTGTGAAGAAAAAAAGCATGATCATACTGTGATATATAAATACAATGACGGGAAGTCAGAGTACAAATAGGAGTGTCGTGTTAGATTCATGAAATCATCCTTCCACTCTACTTGGTTCTGGCTGTATCACATGCGTTTTTGGCAGAGAGATGTGGATCAACTGGAAAGAGTCCAGAGGAAATCAACAGCAATGAACTAGGTTTATAAAACATGATTTAGAATTAAAGATGGAAGAAAGCGAGTTTGTTTAATTTGAACAAGAGAGGAATTTCAGAGTATGCAGGTTATTTGAGGGAGTTTTACAGGCTTTTTGTGAGACAATACCCTCAGAATATCAATACAGATCACTCGTGTGTATGTTCACAGCTACAAGGATACATGCCATATCTCCAAAACACTTCTCTATATGTTTTATATGTGTAAATTCCCCCACAAAAATCCCACTTACATGCTCAATAGATGGGAATAAAAGTGTCCAAATAGTTTTCTATTTTACTTCTGACTGGTCAAAATTCTATAATCTATTAATTTCTCCTTTGTGATAGAATTAATTTAAATCCCCAAATAGTATTCAGAACTATACTTGGATTTGTTCTTATAAATAGTTGTTTTTCAGAAAGACTGGGGAAACAAAAAAAAAAAAGTAAGCCAGTTATTTTATTTTTGTTTTCTGAATAGTTTTTCTCCTTTGTAGGGAAAGAAATGCCTCTGAGGTAACTAATTTTATCACAGTACACAACTGTGTACTCATTCCCACCATATTATCTATGGATTACTGGAGTTTAATATTCTTGCTTACAGAGATTAGGAGGAGATCAAAAATGAACAGAATGGGGATGCTCATCCCTAATTATCTTTATTATGACAGAGAATCATTGTTTTAAGTTGCAAGGTTATATCTTATGAAATGGTTGTGTATAAAATATTGATATTACAGGGATACTGTATTTTGACTGTTAACATGGTGCATGCCGTCTGTATGAAACATAAGATCTGGCAAAACAAAAATGTTTTTCTAGGAGATTTACAAAGTGACAAGGTTTTTTTTATTATTTAAGAAATCCTAAAGATGGAGTAAATACATGTTTTCTTGTAATTGTATTCCAAGAGTGAATGTCTCAGTAGCAACATTAATCAGGAAAAATCTGTAATCTGTACTATTTATCATGTAATTAAAATGTTAAAAAGCTGGTAAACAGGAGGGAACTGACTGTCTGAAAAGAGCTATAAGTAGGCAAATATCCAACACATGCCTCTACAATGGAAATCATAAAGTAAAACTAATGCGTTCAATAATTTTTACAATTCTAAAAGCATTAATTCCTCAAACTGTAAACATATATGGAAATATCCTGAGTTTCAGCTATTTATTTTACCTTTAGCATTTCCTGCAGTGTGCTTGGATATTACTTGGGTTTTATCTGAGCCCCTATAAATCACTGTGGTCCAACTATAGTGCTGTATTTCTCACTCATGTTGTTGTGTTCCTCTTTTAGCTCAGTGTACATTGCAGGCCATCCTATTATCCTCTTGCGCCTCACTCTTTGTCTTTTACACTTTGTGATAGGAAGATGTTCACATTTAAGCTAGATTAGTTAAGTGCTTAGAACTTCAAAGAAGAGTTACCCTTCACCAGGCAACTACTGGAGAGTGGTCAGTCTCCAGCAGATGGATCAGAGCACTCAAGATGCCTTTCATGATGTAATATAAAGATTATCTTTGGTTTCACTTACTCTGAAAATCAAAATTCTCTGACATCAAATGATGTTACTGGATTATTTACAATCAAAAAAAAAAGTGAAAGAAAACAACAACAGAAAAATTATTTGAGAATAGAGACACAAAGAACAGGAAAATCAGCTGGTATCTGATTCAAGCCAATAATTTGAAACTTTTTTCTTTTACAAGCCAGACACTAAAGACACTTCCTAGGCAGCTTCTCTTTAAGCAATTGAATATTTAACTATTTACACCACCTTTATAATTCTATTTTGGTACTGAGCAGAAGAAGGGCACAATAGATGTTTCTGAAAAAGGCAGACAGCGCATTTCTACAATAATATATGCAGACAAATTTCTGGCTTAGGAGTTTCACTGTTACCATAGCACTCTATAGAGCTAGAATGTATGTATGTTCCCTCATACATTAGCAAACCAGCAGAGAAGCTCCATCTGTTTAGAACTTTTCATGCAGATATGTTGTTATTCCCTGTTAATGACATGCTTGAAACTCAGAACTACCCAAGTTCCAGTCCCGAGTCAAAATTAGCCAGAAGGGAGGCCTAAACCTGGTACTACACACCCATGAGGAACTCTCTAATTTTAGGGATGTTAGGTGTTTGAGGTTGAGGGTGTGCTGCTTCTCTCTTCACTTTCATCAGAAAGCTAACTCCTGACAAAAGTATTGTCTGAATTTTGATCCCAGCAGAAACTTTGGTTACCGCAAATCTTATTTTTCCATTTAATGAGTTCTTGAAAAGTCCTGTTGGTCTCTAGGCATGGTCCTGCTCATGTTCAATCAACTTCATGGTCACAGACCGTGGCTCATGCCAAGATCCAGTGTAGTCAGTTGCTGTTACTGTCCCAGTGTAGTAAATCACAGAATTCTTTCTGTTTTAAATACTTCCTAGTCAGCCTTCAAGAGCATAATTATTAGGGATGTCATATTGAGCTGTGGGTGTATTCAACACAGATGCACTTCAAAGAGTTTCTTTTCAAAGTTTTGAAACTCCTTGAAAAAGTTCCTATTAATATCTTACTATTAATTTCCTTTCTTCGACTTAAAACCAAATGGTTTATTTGAGCTTAACTGTTGAAAACCTAACTGTAGGGGACCTTATATATCAAGGAAACATTCAATGTTTCCTTAAGATTATATAGCAAACTGCAAGGCAAATTACAATATAAATGCAAACAACATATGCTATAAGCAAACAGGAAACTGTCAGAATTATAGTAATTTATGAAAATAACAAGCTATTGATCTGTTGAATCTAATCAAAGAGCCTAACAATTGACTAAACATTTGGTATCCTATTTTAATCTCTTTATGAACAGAGCTGTTGTTAAAACTTATTTACATGTACCACATTTAAATACTACTGTACAGTTAAATAAGAATGAACATTTCTAGGGAGAAAATGGAAAAAAAAATGTATGTTTGCATGCTTATTTCAACAGAATGAAGTAGAAATATGATGGGAAACACAGGTCTTTGTGGGTGTGTTGTCTTTATTGTAAATGGCTTCTCTCTTCAGACTGTACCACGGTTTGTTTTTTTTCTGTTTAGGAGAGAGAAGGAGAAAAATGGTGGGCACCAAAGGATTATACCCAAAATATAAACCAGAAGAAATGACCTCGATTCTCAAGCAATATGCTAAGAACGTGTTTGTATACACGGATACATAATAGTTTAAATGGAAGAACCTATTTTGCTGATCTGTACAAGACCAAAAAGGCAAAATCACTGCTTAGTTAGCAACCTAAATGTTAAGGCAATAAGAGATACAAGTTGTATACAGTAGGAGTAAAATATGGTCATTTTTTTTAATAAATAGGTAGGTGGCTAATTGTACATCTACCCATATGCTTCTTAAGATAAAAGTTATTGTAAGAATCTCAAACTGTTTTCAATGAATCAAGCCCCTGCATTTGGCACTGGCCTAGGAATACACACTAGATGTCGATATATTACATGAAGAAGTAAAACAGGCTTTTTTTAAACTGCCAAATAAAGCTTCAGGGAAGTCTAGTTTTACTACCAGATTTTACAAAGCACTGTGCCTTAAACTAGCCCCAGATGCACAGTTCAGGTTCATGCACCTCATCTCTCCTTCCTACTTTATATGAGGTGATAATATCTTTTATTCACAAAGCTGCGAAAGATGTCCTTGAATGTACCAACCATAGGCATTTATATGATTAAGTCTTGATTATAAAATTCTCCCCCAAGATCTGATAGACAGGGACCAATACAGCTTTATAAAAGTCTCATTAGCTCTGAAAAAATGTCTCCATCTTAGCAGCCAAAATTACTTATTTAGAACCTCTGTACTGGGGCACTATTTATTAATCATAATGTAAAGGGTAGACTTATCTATCAGTTTTGTTGAAGATAGATTAAAACCAGGAACACGTCTGAACTGAATACAGTTATTTTTGTATTGTAATAGAAATTAGAGACCTCAGCTATCAGACACACTATTAATACCATGAAAAGACAAACCCTGTCTCTAAAAGCTTACTGTGTAACAATCCAATTGACAGCACGTTGTACTCTGATGAAGCTATGCACCCATTTTGTATAAAGTAGTCTTGGGTGCCTATCTAGCCACATATCTGGAGAGGAAGGTGCTATACTTACACCTAGAGCAAGAGATAATGTAGTGATGAGACAGATGGGGGAGCACTGTACACCAGGGAGATTTATGAGAAGTGTAACATAAAGTAATTAATTGCTTGAACATACATTTCTGGGGAAAAAAAATGTTAATAGCAAATTTTCAGTTGTACAGTCCAGCTTTTCCAACCTGTTTCAATACTTATAATTTAAAATTAGCAATCTGGTTGCATTCATAAAGGTCATGAAAATATTTATAGTTTAGGCCTCTTCCCATTAACTGCAAGGCAACTTGGCACTGCTGTCAGGAATGCTTTCATACCAATAAGGGACTTCTAGGTGTTACTACTAGACAAGGATGATTGTGCTAATGAAGTATCTGCAGGAGGGGAAAAAATGCCACTTTATATAGATGATACTATAATGTTTCTGCTTAAGCCAGTGAAATTATTTCCTCATTTATTACAATAGCTGTAATTCTAATAGCTGTATCATCATTAATAGCTGTATAATAGCTGTGCAGTTATTAATATTGAGGTACAAAATCAATTAAAATTGTCAGAACTTTTGTTATTATCCAGTAATTATTAAGACGCCTTTTACCTACAACTTTAATTTGCCCCCTAAGAATACCAAAGATTTAGGTTCATGGATATAGAATGGAAGATAATAAAATCACTGAAGTAAATTTTAATTTTTCAGAAAATTGAAGAATAACTTCTTCAAGTCATTTTCAACTCTTTTTTATTACAAACTCACATCAGTTCTGCAAACCTGCCTGTCTAGTCATTAGAAAAATCGGTGTGGCCTGCTTTGGTTGTCCTAATGCCCACGCCTAGAAATCTGCCTATTCTGCTATTCTCCCTTCTCCCTTTGCAGCTTTCTCCTTTAGTGGAGCTGTTAAGGTCTTTTATTCTGCTAAGCAGAATCTAATGAGCAATATTTTCTCAATAAATCAATAAACTACTCTACCGTGTAAGACCTGATGCTTTTCACTTCTTGCAGAGGAGGAACACAATATTGTGGAATTGTGCTGAACAACCCACCTGCCTCCTGAAACAGGATGGTTTCACAGTCACTTATGAAGTCAATGAGTGCTCAGATTTCTCACCTGCCACACCAATATGAATACATCAGCCCTGTGAACAAAATGCTGATATTCAGTGTTACTGGAAGAGAATGTGTCCAGTAACGCTGTAAAAAGGGTCTGTATTTTGATCGAATGACAAGTTGCGTTCAGTTGCGTATGAAAGAACATGGCTCCAACCATGAGAGGACACAACAGCACCATTACATATTAGGAACTTTTCAAATGAAAAGCATGTACCTGGGTCACATGAGGGACATATGTTATATTCATGTGTAGGGGTAGAACTTTGGAAAAAGAAGGCCAGGAGAAAGTAGCCATAACAACTCATCCAGACAACATTTTACTCTCTGCCCCTACTGAAGACATCCAAGAAAAGAGAATGATGATGAATAAGCTGTGAGTCAAATGACCTTTTTTTCTAGTGGCCTGCATCCAGTATATGAGGGACATTCTCCCAGGAAATGGATCAGACATCTTTGTACAGATAATCCTTTAGAGATCAGAATGGTGACAAAGGACATAAATATATCCTATCGTTAAGCCTCATATTTAGTTTTTAACTTGCAGACTATAATTCTGATCTAAATCAACAAATAGGCTTCTTTATGAATCAGAAATCAAGATTATTGAATCTATACTAATTCCTATTCTAAGACTGTGCAGTGAATACATCTTGGATTAAATGCTATCTTAACCACATCTCAAGGACAGCACAATCTCATACTCATTAAAGCCAGAACAGACATGCGCCGTGTGGTTAAGACTGACCTCATGAATTATGGGATGTGAATTGAAGGTAAGGATTATCACCAAGCAGTGGTATCTCACACCAGAAGAAAGAAGAAACACTAGTGCAAGTCAGAGAGTAGTTTTGCACAGGGTAGAAAAATTTTCTATGTTGGGGGTGCTATGCCAGCAATTTAATCTGTGTTTTATTTAATTCCATATGGTTGCCTTGTCTTTTGCCTTTTGACATCTAGGATTCACAGGCCCATAATGACATGCATTAGTTAATTAGTTAATGTTTCTAAAGCACTTTGAAAATGTAAAGCACTGCGTTGAGCACTACATATGAGAAATTGATATGCGGATACATTTAACTGTGGGAATGGGAAATATACTTTTCAGATATGGTAATAAGAGAGAGATAAATATTTTTGCTAATTAAACTAGACTGTATTCTGCTCCCAGTAAATATGCAAGAGATATATTTGTGTCATACCATGCAGCTATAGCATCACTTAGTTTATATAAGCAGAAAATCACTATTCACTTTCTCACTGGAAAGAGCACTACAAATCTGTGGTAAAAGATGCCCAGGTATATGCAGTACGAGAGCAGATAATTGTTAAGAGACTATAGCCCATATATTATACATATGTTATATGGACATAATATGAGATTGCTTGGCTTTGTTTTTTAGTACTATGAGTGCTACTTATTATTAATTTTGCAGCTTGGAGAGAACTAAAGAGGAGCAAGAAAGAAAAGAAAGGGAAAATTTTTAAAGGTTTATGTTTCCTGACTGCAATAGTCTTTAAGTTACAATGGCTTTCTAGGAACTATCAGCTGAGCCAAGGTGCTCCAAGGTGCAACATTTAAGATGTAGTGCTTTCAACTTGTACTGGAACCAGCTGTGTGCAGCAATCTAAAGACTTTTGCGCATCACACAGTGTACCGATGCACTTTGATGTTATTGCTGAAGATAAAAAATGCAATTGTTAGGCAATAGATGAACAACTTACAGCAGTTGCAGTAGAATGGGTGTGCAAACTGTGTCAACACCACACAGTTAGGCTACTCAATCTCATCTTCTACCTGAAGGTCCATGAAGAAAAACAAAGAAGGATGCTGGATTCCATATAAACTAGGTGCAATGTAGTCTTCTAAGTAAGACTCTCAACACTCTTAAAACTCAGAATCTTATTTCTCAGAAAACTAGTAGTTTCCTTTTAAGTTCACACTGCAAAGACAACAGGAGTCCATTTAGAAGAAAAAAAAAAAAAGAGAAAGAAGAAGCAAAGTCAAAATAAATGTCAAAGATATTAAAGTATTCTTTTTTTCACTACAGTGAAATTATTTTGGTTTTATTTTTGTGAAGTAGTATCTTATAATTTGGAAAAAAATAATGTGTAGGTGCAGATCAATGTCTTGATTTAGGTAAATTTAGATAGCATGTATCTATACATCCCTTCATATGCTTCAGTTTCATTAGATGAGCAGCTTATGATGGAAAAACATTTGATTTTTTTCTAACAGATCAACTCATCATGTTTTGTTTGCAATTAACAAGTAAAACAATGTTATGCTCATTAAATATTTTTTGATCCTGAGGGTTCTTCAATGTCAAAGTGAATGTACAAACTATGCTACTTATGCTACATCTTCCTGTGTATCATTAATTGTACCATCTCACTTGTATCTCCTTACACAGTTAAAGATGGGTGCAAATAATGTATTCAGTTCTCACTTTCTTTAAAAGCTGAAGATGGACCTGATCTTTGTTAAGAAGTATCATAGAATCACAGAATTATTTAGGTGGGAAGGGACCTTAAACATCATCTAGTTCCAACCCCTCTGCCATGGGCAGGGACATCTCCCACTAGGCCAGGGTGCTCAAAGCCCCATCCAACCTGGCCTTGAACACTTCCAGGGAAAGGACAACCACAACTCCCCTAGGCAACCTGTGCCAGTGTCTCACCACCCTCACAGGAAAGAATTTCTTCCTCATATCTGATCTAAATCTTCCCTCTTTCAGTTTGATACTGTTTTCCCTTGACCTATTGCTACATGCCCTTGTAAAAAGTCCCTCTCCATCTTTCCTGTAGGCCTCTTCAGGTACTGGAAGCTTGATCTAAGGTTTTCCCAGAGCCTTCTCTTCTGCTGGCTGAACAACCCCAACTCAGCCTGTCTTCACAGGAGAGGTTCCAGCCCTCTGACCACCTTTGTGTCTCTCCTCTGGACTTGTCACAATAGCTCCATGTTCTTCTTATATTGGGGACTCCAGAACTGGACACAGGACTCCAGGTGCGGCCTCATGAGAGCAGAGTAGAGGGGAAGAATCACTTCCCTTGTCCTACTGGTCACACTTCTTTTGATGCAGCCCAGGATATGATTGGCTTTTCAGGCTGCAAGTATATGTTGCCAGCTCATGTTGAGCTTGTCATCAACCAACACTCCCAAGTCCTTCTCCTCTGTGCTGTTCTCAATCCATTCTCCATCCAGCCTGTATCTGTGCTTGGGATTGCTCTGATGCACATGCAGGACCTTGCACTTGGCCTTGTTGAACTTCATGAAATTTGCATGGGCCCACATCTCAAGCCTGTCAAGGTCCCTCTGGATGACATCCCTTCCCTCTAACATGTGGACTGCACCACACAGCTTGGTATTGTGGGCAAACTTGCTGAGAGTACACTTGATCCCACCATCCATGTCACCGACAAAGATGCTAAAGAGAACCTGTCCCAAAACTGAACCGTGTGGAACACCACTCATCACTGATCTCTACTTGGGCATCAAGCTGTTGACCACAACCCTTTGAGTGCAACCATCCAGCCAATTCCTTATGCACTGAGTGGTCCAAGTCCATGCCTCTCTAATTTAGAGACAAGGATGTCATGTGGGACAATGTCAAATGCTTTACACAGGTCCAGGTAGATGACATCAGTTACCAGCATTGCAACCACATCATAGAAGGCCACCAAATTTGTCAGGCACAATTTGTTTCTGGTGAAGCCATGTTGGTTGCAACTAATCACCTCTTTGTTGTCCATGTGCCTTAGCATAGTTTCCAGGAAGATCTGCTCCATGATCTTTCCAGGCACAGTGGTGACACTGACTGGCCTGTAGTTCCCTGGGTCTTCTTTTTTTTCCCTTTTTAAAAATGGGAGTTGTTTGCCCTTTTCCAGTCAGTGGGAACTTCACCAGACTGCCATGACTTCTCAAATGTGATGGATAGTGGCTTAGTAACTTCATCCACCAGTTCCCTCAGGACCTGCTGATGTATCTCATCAGGTCCAATGGTCTTGTGCACCTTCAGGTTCTTTAGGTTATCTCAAACCTGATCTATCCCTACCATGGGTGATTCTTCATTTTCCCAGTCCCTGCCTTTACCTTCTGTGATTTGGGCAGTGTGGGTTGAGCACTTGCCAGAGAAGACTGAGGCAAAAAAAGTAACAGAGTACCTCATCCTTCTCCGTATCCTGGATCACCAGTTCTCCCATTTCCTTCCAGAGAGGGCCCACATTTTCCCTTTTATCACTGATATACCTATAGAAGCTCTTGTTGCCCTTGATGTCCCTGTCCAGATTTAATTCTGTCAGGGTTTTTGCTTTCCTAACCTGATCCCTGGCTTCCTGGAAAATTTTGCTGTGTTTCTCCCAGGCTACCTGCCCTTCCTTCAATCCTATGTAAGGCTTCCTTTTTGTGCTTGAGTACATCAGGTCTTAATTATATTTCAGTTCAGTTTTTGATAATGACAGAGATAAGACAGAGTCTGCAGTAGCTAGTGGCTAGGTTTTAATTTTCTTCTGTGGGGTTAGAACTTTTGGAATTATTACTTTTTCCAGAAACATTGAAGCCTTCCTGTGGGCATAAACCGAACTTGATATTTACATCTGGTAGAGGGCAGGACAGGTTCATCTAGCAGGAATGAGGATGGGCATATTGAAGGAGCTATAGAGGCTCCTTCATGCACAGCCTACTCCACAATTGTCAACCTTATGCAAAACAATTTTAGACATCTTGCCATACATCTGTCTTTCAGATGTAAGGAAACTATTTTAGCAATTTTAGGAACCTCTCTTGATAGTCTGTTCTTTCCAGGTCTCTTCCTAATAGTGATGGATGTAGCACTTTTTATTTCCTCTTGTGCTGTTTAAGAACAAGGCTGTTGCCTGCTACCCTTTCCTACAAGTGCTAGTTGCTCATTGCCTCGCCCACTCCACAAACACTTTCAGTCTTCCCTCAAGCTAAGAAGAAATAAATTAATGAAACTGCTAGTACTGAAGAATACAGGATGGAAATTACACCAGCACAAACCTTTTAAAGTAGTTAATATATTTTGTTACAATTTTTATAGTGTGAAAACTTGTCTCAGTTTTGTAAATGAATATTGATTGATAGGTTGACAGTGTTTAAATAAGAGACATTTCTGAATGTGAATGGTGGAAGTTTCTTTCTAAGCATTTTTATAACACACAGCTAAAATATAGTGGACAACTTCAGCTACACTGAGTCACTTTTACTCTTGGAGAATTTTTAAACAGATGACCACAATCACCTAGACCACAGCTAGAAATGTTACACTAGGGGAAGGAAGGGTAGGCAAGACCTGCAGCTTTCCTCTGTCTGTATGACTAGAGCTGCTTTACTCCCCACCCAGCAAAGCTGTTTGGAGACACTTTCTCACAGTGAAAACGTATCTACCTTTCTTTTCTTGCTGTGAACTACCACAAACAGCAAATCTGTATCTGTGAAAAGAAAACACTAGCCTTCCAAATGTGATACATTGCATTTTATCCTGTGCTTTTCCTGCACCGCTAGCCTCATGTTACACTTCATCCGCTATTGGAGATTGTAATATATCTGTTATCTTTGAGCAGGTGTCTATTGTAAATATGTTGCCAGAGTCTACAGAGGTATTCTCTAAATATATCTGGAACAAATAAAAGACCTTTTTTCTGGAAGCAATCACATTCTTTTTCTTAAACAAGGCTACCAAAGCTCAGTTTTATTCATCCCTTTCCTAGAAGGTATTAGGATACAAAGAACTGTACTAAACGTTTTTGATGTGCTTTTCTGATGTGATACTGACCCAGACTGTAAGCAGGTCTCTTTACAGTGGAAACACTTCAGCAAGTATCTGTGCAATAATGGCAAGGAGGGTTAGCATAAAAAAATAATAGTAAGTCTTGCCTTATCCCAGTGTTTTCTATTCACCGAAGCCCGGGATAATTTGTTGTTTTGTCTTTTCTCTATTCCTTATAGTTTTTCTACTTAATGTTCTTTTTAAATTGATTATTCAGAATAGCATTTTGAAGGATTCCCAACAGTTTTTTTCTTTCTGGAGTGTAAATTCCATGAAATTTTTGCATCTCTGACTAGGAAAACTTTAGCTTCTCAGAGGTGTAAATTCCTGAGCTCTTGTTTCCATTTGATTTATCTTAATTTCTTAAAGTTTTTCCTCTGTAACTGAAAACACATGCATAATAAAGGCTAAGCAACAGTGGCTTCAAATTTCAGAATACTTATTTTGAAAGTTTAAGCTTTTAATGTCTAATATTTAGCATAAATATAAGATATTTTGTGTAACTTTACTGGTTTATGAGAAATCAGAAGCATTGATAGTACATCTGTTTTTCTACTATATCTTTCTGCCAGAACTCCTTGACGGGTTATCTTGCTGACAGCTAATTGTTAGTGATGTGTGTGTTTTCTCTTTGAATCAGTTAGGCATAGATGTCATAGAAATGAATATCTTTCATTTGTAGCTTGATCTAATAAAATACATTTACAATACCATCAGGATGGAGGAATCTCCCACACAGCCTGGTGAGCACCCTGGGGGGTATGTTTTAAGTGTGGTGCACAGTAAATTAGCCACTAAGCACTCATTAATGCTAATGAGAGCTCCATGGTTAATTTCCTGAGCACTGTGCTGAAAAGGTACCTGTATGTATTGGTTTTAAGCCTGACTACCATATATTTAGACTAATAAAATGTACTGTAAAAAGTGAACAGACCATCTAATTTAACCATTAAACCTGTCCTTACAGTGTAATTTACACAAAGCCAGTTAGTCAATCTGCAAAATAAGATCAATGCAGATTAATAGAAGACACTTTTCAAATATGATGTAAATATAATATTTGCGTACAAGAAGCAAATCAAGTATGCAAAAGGGACCACAAAACATATTTTCAGAATGTGATTAAAACCCTTCTCTCCTGCCCTGTTAACTATAGTCATCAAATACAATGGGAGAAATTTCTAATGAAATTTCTAACGTGCAGCATAAAGTTATAACTGAGTCTGTCAGTTCAGTTGAAGTAAGTTGTATATCCATCATTATTTTATTGTTAATTCAATTTTAGTGGTGTAAGGCACATAACTAAAGTTTCTATTCTCTTTTAAACTGTATTTTGTATATATAGGCTTCAAAATACAATGACAAAATTTAAGCAGAAGGTGCAGTTGTTACATTCTTAACTGACGCATTTCCAACTCGTGCTACAACAGCCATCTCTGATTACACCAGCATTAGCTAAGTTGTCCATAAGATGAGACAATGCTATTAAGCAACAGGATCAAATCTCAAGGAAATGTTTTGTAATTTCATTAAAGTGGAATATAATTTTTCTTCCTATGTTTTGGTCAGGACATATCTGACATCAGTCCCAGAAACCCTTGCAATTGAAGTAGCTTTAACTTAATTAAAAATAAAACACATTTTAAAATATCTTGTTCAGATACAGATAAACATTTATTGTGTTTATATTTGTATGATGATCAGGTGGCTGTAGTACCTTTACCAGCTCACACTCATCTATCTGTAATTAAGCTCTGGTTCCTTAGCCCTTAGTGCTGAATATACAAAAATAGAAATCCTCAAATGTGGTGTTCCTTTCTACAGACAGTTAAACCACTGCTCAACACCTGTGTCGCTTGGAACTGGCACTGCTGTCCTTAAGCTCCTAGAAAATTTTGCATTAAAGAGAGAAGGAAGATTTTTAGTATTTTACTTTCACAGAATCACAGAATTCTAGGGTTGGAAGGGACCTTGAAGGATCATCTAGTCCAACCCCCCTGCCAGAGCAGGGTCAACTAGAGTACATCACACAGGAATGCATCCAGGCGGGTTTTGAATGTCTCCAGCGAAGGAGACTCCACAGCCTCTCTGGGCAGCCTGTTCCAGTGCTCTGTCACTTTCATTCTGAATATATTTCTTCAGTTATATACATTACAAACAGGCTGTTTCTGTTTTCCTCTGGCTTATCATAGCCACATTTTTGTTAAGATTCTCTCAGTGCAGACAAGAAAACACATGCGTTCTTCTAATTACAGAGGTAACCATTTTACCATCTGCCAGAAAACAAGAAGTGCTACTATGGAATCTTCATCAATTGCCCAAAGTATAAGCAAATCCATTGATTTTATTATTTATTTCTTATAACATAGCACTGATCAGAACTGCTGTGCAGGTGGAGTATAAATGAAGAGTATCCCTAAAAAACTTACAACATAAACCCAACATAGATAGCTCAGTGGAAGGTTGTTGGTAGCAACTTTAACTTACCTTCACTAGCTGGCTTCAGCTATTACATACATAATTCTGTGCTCATACAAACAAAAACCAGACAGCCAGATACACTCAGATGTATGGTTGGACAATCAAGTTACCAACTGAAACCATTTTCAAAACCATAACACTTAATTTTGTTTAAATACATTTAATTGGTTTAATATTGTACAACTTTTCTATTAGGTACTAAGTAAAGGTCTAGTAAGTTTGATGTTATGTTGGATATACAGGCAATATAATATTGGGTCCCTAAGAGTCATTTAGATTACTCTTTAACATGTATTTAAAGGTGCCCTATTTTTGAAAATTCAGTGTACAAATCCTGCAGTGAGAGTGTAAGCTCTGGATTTTCAGTGTCGTCTTCAAAAGGCTTTTTAAAAGGCTTATTGGCTAGCAGCTGTTCATGGAATGAACCATCATGGTTTTATGCACATAAAGAATCCTTAGACTTCACATTAATGTCACCCCTTTTAAACTCAGTCATGCTATTCAATTTCTCTAATGTACAAAGTTAGGGAAGCATACAAAACTACAGATTTCTCTCTCATGGTAGAAGAAACATAAAAACTAACATTCAGCAAGCAATTCTCCTTACCAGTTTCACCCCTCTTCCAAGTTACATATCTGCTTAAGTTATTTCAATAGCAAATGAAAGTTTGATAAATAATTGGATACTGAAATGCCAGTTTGAGATGCCTCTATCTGTACTACTATCTAATTGCTTACAAAATTTTCAGATGTGTTCTCTTCACTTTCTTAAATCTTCCCTCTGCCATATTCTTTCCCGTACGTGCTTTCTAGTAAGTCATACATAAATTAGCCAATTTTCCTTCCTTTAAGTATGCACTGACCAGCTCAAAAATGTTAGTTTAACTTGTCCTAAAATTATTTAAGAAACTAGGGATTCAAAGGATGGATCAAATCTACTATCTTTACCTTTAAAATATCCAAACAACTGCTCATTAGAATTTCACTTTCAGATCAAGGTAATATAGTATATGAAGTATTTCGGCTACAATAATACAAAGTTGCTCTTTAGGAAAAAAGAGACAAGATTCTCCCTGTTAATGCTCATCCATCCTCCAGATTATGTTGCAAAGTGAAAATTCAGGATGTTAGTCACATTTCAGGTTTCTCACAACAGGTTAAATTTTTCCATGTCTGTATGGAACAAATGTCAGTTATATACCTAATCCACAAACAAAGATGATTCTCTAGGTTTACAAATACAAGTATACGTAATCAAATAGAATTCTATAAGAATAAACACCAATAAAAGTGAAGATTTCCTGTCTGAAACTGTATCTGTTTCTTAAGACTCTTCAGACCTTTAACTGTAAAACATAACTATTTTAATAAACATACAGCAAAAAGCTGCTGAATCACGAGCTTGTGAAAAAAATATATTTGGGAGCAAGGAGTTTGTTCTTCCTACAACATCTATTTACAGGACACTCCATCAGAGAATACTAACTAGTTTATTTGTTCAGAAGAATAAAAGGCAAAATAAATATGTAACCATTCTTTCCCAGGAAGCATAAACTCAATGAAGGTTAGATTATTTCTTAGCAGTACATGCTATACCACTCGATAGCAAAAGGAAAAAAAAAATGCTGGCACTTAAAACTGGCAGTGTAGCTATCCATTTAAAACCCTGTATCAGATTACCAATGCCATGTGATGTCTTATATAAAGCTGGATAACATTCATGATCAGTTTGTATCCAGTACAAAGCTCCTCATAAATAAATAGGGCTAGAGGCATGTTTTGATGGCAGAGGGCATCATACTGCTCTGTTTGTATTGAAAGATGGCCCTGGTTTAGTAAAGATATGTCTTCTTGGCAAAAAGTCTGTTATCATCTGGTTAAATGGAAGCATGTTCAGACATGAAGCTGAAGCAAACATTTTAGCTTAATCTTTAAGGCAAGTGATTTACTTTGTAGCATTTCAAGGCTATTTATTTTACAGTACAGCAGCTTGTTCGCCTGGAATCAGTGTGACTCACGAAATCTTGTTAAAATGGAATATTAGGAGGAGGAAAAAGAAAAATAAAAAAGAGAAAGGAGCAGAGAGAAGGAGTTAGAAATATAAGTAGAAGAAGAAATAAGGATTTAAACAAGAGGAATGGTAGAGAATAGGAATCTACCAAGTAAACATAAATTTAACTTTATTTTCCATTTGAACCTTTAATGGAGCCCTTGCTTACTCTGGCCAGCAGTTTCTCTTGCAAATAGCCTCATAGGCAACAGTGGGACAATTTCTAAAAGTTACTGCATTTTTATGTCAGTAAGAAGTGGTCTGTACAGTCTTTCAGATGATAATTAACAGAAATAACTACAGAGTAGACAGTAGGAAGAGAATATATATTCTATAAACGCGAATAACAGAGTAATGGAAAGAAGAGGTTGTTTTAACCACTGGAAACCTGGCATTAATCAGTATTTTAATACATTTGCATTTATTTCACACACACACAAATCTTATTTTTCTCACTCATCATTTTTCTATAAAGTTGATTAATTAAAAGGAATTCTAAGTCTTCTGCTTCCCCTTCTCTCATGTTTCCCCCCCAAACCACCTCTTTTTTTCCACTAATGAATGGGAAATCATAATGCAGCTATTATTTAAATGAAATAAACTATTAATCTAGGAAGATACTACTTAACTTATCTATGAACCATCGGCACTGCAACTTTCATAATCAATGCTTTGAGCTGTTTTTTCTCACAGCAACCTGGTCAGATACCTTTTCTACAAGTTTAGTCTATCATTTTGTGAAGACAGCTTCACTGAACTATCTAGATCCTCATAAAATCTGTTAGGAATGTTACAAAGAATCTAACTTTGATATCAGCCTCAGTTAAGAAAACATTATGTAGTCATTTATTTCCAAAGTCAGATTTCTGGTAATACATATATACAGCAATGATCACCTTAAAATTTATCTCATCTGAAAGATATGTTTCATTTCAGATTTCTATATTAATATTACATTTTGCAAGATACTTTCACTATGTACTACACAACTCCCTAGTCTCTCACTTGCCTCACTTCTTTTGGACTTAGCTTGTTTTACGTGAAAATTTTGCTGCATAACTCACTTGCTGTTGCACAGTGAATCCATGATAGAGTACATGACAGCTGAGGATCCATTTTTTTCATTTTCAGCAAGCAGTGATAGTGACACTAACTTGAAAAGAGGCTTCTTTGATGTAAAAGTTAAAGATGCCTCTGTCACTTCAAGTCAATGGCCAACAGCCATCACTTATTCATCATTTGTATGTAGGTGTTACATCCTCCATCTGTCTCTGTTGCCAGTTCCCAAGAAATCACAGGATTTAGGGAAAACATGTAGGTAGATGGAAGAAACATATAAGACCTGTACAAAGGATGGATTAATCTCTCATCCTCACTGATCACAGTATTAACTGGTGGAATGGAAATACAACTAGCAGACAGAAAAAAAGGATTCAGAGCAGTGAGGGGGACAAATGAAATAATCCCACACATCCATTGCTGGGCAAACTGATCTCAGTCACGTGCAGAAGTTGTGTTGTGAGGTTCACATGTGAGGCTGTCAACCACATGAAAAACTACTTTTCCTACTACTGAAGACTAACACAAGGACAGATTTTAAAATCGGTTATCACATTGCTTACTGGTTTTGGCTAAAAAATTAATCAAGCTGTGTCTATACTAATCCTTATAGAGGGTAACAACTGATTCTAACTAGTTCACAGTCTCCCCTTTCACATTATTCAATGCTTGAACTCCTCCCTTAGTGAAGGAAGAAGGTGGACCCAA
This sequence comes from Aegotheles bennettii, assembly GCA_013398125.1. NCBI lineage: Eukaryota > Metazoa > Chordata > Aves > Caprimulgiformes > Aegothelidae > Aegotheles > Aegotheles bennettii. Next base: position 37,935 of record VZRW01009536.1, on the reverse strand, counting down.
TTATATCTAACCAAATGAGAACCAGACCAAGGAAAAATGGAGGTCTTTAAACAAAGACCTTTAACCAAAACAAAAGGATATTATAGAAATTTATGAAAAAAGTTCTCTACAAAAACACTCATTTTACTCTCTTTACACTTGTTCCATTATTTGCAGTTTTCTGGCATTTTCCTTTCTTATTTTTCAGATAATTTTACTATAATTTGTGTCATTTTTTAATAATGTCTTTTGGATATATTAGCCTACAAGAAAAAGAAAAAAATTACAGGAAACAAAACAATTTGTTTGTAAAATATTAAAATAGGGCACAAATGGCATTAACTTACACTGTTTATTCATAACTGAAATGCTATTGTTTCTTTCAGTTTCAAATAGGAACAATTATTCAGAATTTAAGTATGCTTCTTGGGTGTACAAACTGAGATTAACTTTTAGAAGAAAGCTGCAGCAGCACTATTTTATATCTGTAAATATACTCATAAGCAACCAAATGTGACTCTTTGAACTCTATTCTACCTACCACATTTGATGAATTTATCACTGCATCCTTTTATTTAGTGTTTAACATTGAAGAAATAATTTGGTTTTGTAAGGAGCAGATGTGAAGACTTATTCAATTGCAACATAAATAAGATCAAGTTGCTCCTATCTCTGTATAAATCATGAGAAATTCATTAACAATATAAATAACTTACAAAGACAGAACAATACAATGGCATTAAATTGTATGTACTGACTTATTAGGAAAGAAAATTGGTGGAGAAACAGAAAGTTGTAGATCTCCCATTAGTCACTGCTCAGAACCACTCTAGGACATACCATGTGCGTCCCACAGTAACCTGCAGCCTCTTTTGCCTGTGAGGCCTTCAGAAGTCACAGGTGATCTAGCAGCAACAAACGGTGTTTCAGGAGATAAAAAGGGCAGCTGGTTTGCCTGATGCATTTTACAATGAATGACATCAGTGGAATCTCCCAGCAGGTTAGGTGTGATATGACTGGTCTTTCCAAAGATCAGAGTCAAGCATGCCTAGAGCCATTAGGAAGTTAGTAGCTAAATCCATTGGTTGGACCCTGAAAAGTCATGGATAGGGAATGCCAGTTTAGCTTCCAGTACGGAAATCCTGTCTAGAAGAGAACTGATGAAAATCCCAAGTGCACTGTCCTATTTCTTTGCGAATGCAGTGATCATAAAGCTAGACAGAAAACTGGTCCAGAACTCTGTGGACACTGGTGTTTAACAACTCTTTTGAAGAGCCTTGTGTGGGACCAGAAATGTGGATTTCTCTTCCATCAGAAAATTGATGGATCATTATTGTAGATCATGTATATCAGAAAAAGGCCACAGCAAAGAATATATTATAGTAATAGGAAAAAGTAGTAAGTCGAAGGCCTGGCACAAGGACTTCCACCATACCAGAGGCCTAACAGGCAAGAATGGCTTCAGTGACAGAAAATGATTGAGGATTCTATCTAGGTTATGCATCTACACCTAGTAGTATTTGAATAGAGGGGTTCTGAATCTTCTAAGCATGCAGAGACAAGATGCTTATGTACAGAAAGCAAGTATTCCTGAGCTAGTGCTTGCAGGTGACCACAGTCTCCTGTCTCATGTACCCAAGGACATGCAGTTAGTTATTGGTCAGTTTGGATGTTCTGCAAAACTCTTTAGACTTACAGTTCCTCTAACAGAAGTGTGAATTCAGTCAAGACCAGATAATGCTGATTATCCAGTGTTCACAGATTCGTGCAATTCAGAGAAATGAAAAATCCCCTTGGTTGCCTGCATTTCAGATGCAACCCTGCAGATGCAAGGGTAGATGATATTTTGGCTCGGCTAGCAATCAGGTAATGTCTAGGGAAGGGATATAACAGTGAGCCACAAGGGAGGGCCGTCACATAACACTTGACTCTACTATGCCTCATGGCTGAGAGATTTAGGCTGCATATCCCTGACAGGCATAACTTTGCTATTATGTGCTTCCATCAGCTCAGTCCCTGAGATCTTCCATGATTATGTATCCTCAGCAAGTTTGCTGATGACATTAAACTGGGAGGGGTGGCTGACACACCAGAGGGTTGTGCTGCCATTCAATGAGACGTTGATAGGCTGGAGAGTTGGGCAGGGAGTAACTTAATGAAATTCAACAAGGGCAAGTGCAGAGTTTTGCATCTGGGGAAGAACAACACCATGCACCAGTACAGGCTGGGGGCTGACCGGCTGGAGAGCAGTGTAGGAGAAAGGGACCTGGGGGTCCTGGTGGACACGAAGATGACCATGAGCCAGCAATGTGCCCTTGTGGCATCCTGGGGTGCATTAGAAAGGGGGTGGTTAGTAGGTCAAGAAAGGTTCTCCTCCCCCTCTATTCTGCCTTGGTGAGGCCACACCTGGAGTATTGTGTCCAGTTCTGGGCCCCACAGTTCAAGAAGGACAGGGAACTGCTTGAGAGAGTCCAGCGCAGAGCCACAAAGATGATTAAGGGAGTGGAACATCTCCCTTATGAGGAAAGGCTGAGGGAGCTGGGTCTCTTTAGCTTGGAGAAAAGGAGACTGAGGGGTGACCTCATCCATGTTTACAAATATGTAAAGGGTGAGTGTCAGGACGATGGAGCAAAGCTTTTTACAGTGACGACCAATGATAGGACAAGGGGCAATGGATGCAAACTGGAGCACAGGAGGTTCCATGTGTATATCAGGAAAAACTTTTTCACTGTGAGAGTGACAGAGCACTGGAACAGGCTGCCCAGAGAGGTTGTGGAGTCTCCTTCCCTGGAGACATTCAAAACCCACCTGGATGTGTTCCTGTGTGATGTACTCTAGGTGACCCTGCTCCGGCAGGGGGGTTGGACTAGATGATCTTTCAAGGTCCCTTCCAAACCCTAGAATTCTGTGATTCTGTGATTCTGTGATTCTGTGATTCCATTTGCAGGACACGATACCTCACTATGCAGTTATGGGGCACTGTATATTACTGGCACTGAAGTTATGATAATCACAGCTAAATGGTCATGTATCTTGTCTACATGATGACACAAGCCCTTAGGCTGTTATTTGCAGAGCTCCAATTAGAAACCCAAACATTACAATAAACTTAAAGCTAATCTTATCATGTAACAAACAGACTTTTGTGGCAGATTACTTCTCTGTCCTGACAAACTTGGATAATATCTCTATTGTTGTATTGAACTGTGGCTATGAACTCTATAAAGCAAAAGAAAGAGAAACAAACAAAAGATAAACACTCAATAATACCCTGTCTCCTCTGTGGTATACCTCTGTGCCAACCTCTGCACTCACTTTAAAATTTATAAAACATCTTTTACCGAAAAAGAGATACTGAAGATTTTAGAGTAGTTTCAAGAAGATATTTTATCATCACACTGACTGGCAGCAGGGAAGAGCAACTTAGAAAGCTGCTTTTGCATGGAGTAGGTGCAATATGCAGTATGAGCAATAATCTATGAGGAACAAATTGTGATAGTGCCACAGCAAATGCAGGGAAAAAATTTCAGAACCGTCACACAGCTAATTCAAATGGAAGGGTATTAAACAAGATTTGCCCACAACTAGCTTGCACATTTTCTACACTGCATTCTTAAAAACATTCCCTCAAGATGTGCAACTACGAGGCTAAATTGATGAAACTCCTTGGGATATCAAGAAAGGAAAGAAATAAAAAATGCAAAGAGTGTGAAAGATGATTGCCAAACTTACTGCCATGAAATTTTTAAATTTCAATCATATGTTTTAAGATTAAATTCAGGGTTGAAAATATATGCATTCCTTCAGAAAAATGACTATATTGAGTTTCACCATTGCAATTTGTGTACCTGGTCTTCAAAAGTGTTAACTATTTAACAGCATTAAAGGTGAATTGCAAAGGAACATATTCAAACCATACATAAGTATTTCTATATGGACTTCAACATACTTTCTTCTCAAGCTCAACTTCACTCAGTTACACATTCTAGATGGATTTTTTACAGTCAAAATTTTTACTGCAAACCTGTCCTGATTTTGGCTTAGATAGAGCTAATTTTCTTCTTAGTAACTAGAGTAGAACTATGTTTTGGAATTAGCATGGGATTTGGTATGAGAAGAATGTTGACAATACACTGATTATTTTAGTTGCTAAGAAATCAAGTACTTTTCAATTTCCCGTATTTTGCTAGTGTGCAGGTGCACAAGAAGCTGGGAGGGAGAATAACCAGGACAGGTGACCCCAACTGAAAAAAGGGATATTCTATAGCATATGACATCACACTCAGTATATAAAGCTGGAGGAAGAAGAAGGAAGCAGAGGACATTCAAGTCCTGTTTTTTGTCTTCCCGAGTAACTTATGCGTGATGGAGCCCTGCTTTCATGGAGGTATCTGTACACCTTCCTGCTGATGGAAAATAGTGAATGAATTCCTTGTTTTGCTTTGCTTTGTGCATGGCTTTTACTTTACTTATTAAACTGTCTTTATCTCAACCCACGAGTTTTCTCACTTTTACTCTTCTGATTCTCTTCCCCCGTCTGACAAGGGAGAGTGAGAGAGTGGCTGCATGGGGCTTAGTTGCCAGCTGAGGTTAAACCATAACAAAACCAGAAATGCCAAATTTAAAATGTCTGAAAAGAAAAAAAAGAATTTTTACCTTTTCTACTTCTCAGTCATGAATATGCCATCCTTTTCTCTTTTCTTTTTACTCTACAGCTTTAGTTCAATACCATAAAGAAGCCTTTTCTAGATATGAAAATGCTTTTGATAATTGCCTTTTTTGTTTATGTAAAGACAAATTCTCCCCCTCAGGTCTTCATTCTCATCCTGCAGAAATCTGATTGGTAGGTATACCCACCCCAGAAACTATCTCTGTTAGAATCCAGGTGTTTGATACAGAATATACTTCATTTTCTTATGGTCATGATAATATGAGCACAGAATGCACAGTCTCACTATGTAGTGTGAGAAATTATATAGGTGATCTATCTTTCCATAGAGGGTTTACAAGGGCATGATTACTTTCTATAGAAATATTTTTAAATGCTTTTCAATGGTTAGGACTATATATGTTGATGGTTAGAAAAGGGTGCTTTTGATTCTCAAATTTCTGTTTGAAATTTGCCACTAATTTGATGTGACTACAGCTAAACTGTGAGGTGCATTTCTGTAATAGGCACAAAAATTTAAAAGAGGCAGTTTCATGATTTCATGAGATAAATGAAAAATACTAAATTGTTCTCTGTTTTCATGATATCCTGTCTGTTGATTGTCAGGTTCATAAACCTTCAAAAAATTTTTAAAAAATTGCAAATGCCTAAGTTTTGCATTTGTTTTGTTGTTCTGCTGATACAGAAGGCAACATTTCTTGTGCAATAGTAACCTTTCCTTGGTCCCACACCTGCCACATAGTGCCAGTGGAGTCAGCAGGAATGGGATGTGCCACACCGCTCCAGGCTGCCAGCCATGGGCCAATAGGTTCCTGCAGCAGAGGCTGCATTGATTACACCCTGTTTTACAGAGTCATCACTTTGCTGGGAACAACTTCCCCTTTCAGCAGAACAGGAGTTCAGGTAGTGTGAGATGTGACATGGTTCAGAGGAAACAATTCTCCTTTCTATCAAGCATCTCAATACTAGCAAACAAAGCTAGCAAGCTTGTTCCAAAATGAAGCTCACAGGCTAAGAGGAGAGGAAGAGCATTTACAATATGGAACTGATCCATTTTAAGCATTCTAGTTGGCAAACGTGTTAGAAAAAGAAAAAAGAAAAAAAAACAAAGAAAAAAATTAGAATCTGCAACAGATAATCTGGCATGAATAAAGAACAATATTTTGTAGGTGGGCCCAGCACAAAGCAAGGTCCATTAGGCTCAAAGGACACTGCAACAGAACAATGGAAGCAGACAGGAAGTCTGCACTAATAAATATGCCCATTGGGCCAGTGCCACTGCCTAGCATGGCATAGATACATACAGAAGGATTATACACTAAATGGTGCAAACACAGTCCAGTCCATCTGTCATAAACATTAAGTCCAAAGGCCACAGGTGCAGATGGCACTAAAAAGTAAAAATTACTCCCAGACAGAGACCACTTCATGTAATATGGAGAAGAAAAAAAAAAATCCAATAAAACAAAACAAAACAAAACAAAAAATCCAATTATTTTTTTCCAGTTAATAAATGTTCTTAGAATGTCCTTGGCAATCATTACTTATTCCTTTCTCTCTGTCATTGTACATGCGTTAACATACATTTTTTTTCACAAATTACTTTGAACATTCAGGACAATTTTTTGTGCAGTTAAATAAATCTACTTGGTATTTGGGCAAAAAGACAAATAATTTAAAGTAAGTTTCAGCCCTTCATTCTGGTGTGTTGAGAATAGGATGTGTTTTCCCTTTGGAAATGGAGTCTGTGAGGTTTCAGGTATATCTTGTTTGAGGAATGTTCCCATACTAAAAATCTTCAAAAGGAGGAGAATGTGCTTCTCTCCCTCATAGTCCAGGTAAACAGAAAGGAAAGTTGCATCCTGTTAAATTTCAAAAAGAAGCAAAGAATTTCTGCTCTTTATTAATTTTATATACACTTGTACATGACACTGATTTCTCATACTGAAGTATGTTTAACATGCTCACTGTATCTCTGTAAATTATATATATGATGATGGCTACACCTTATAGAAGAGCCTAATCTATTGTAGTTTCCTTCATTCACAATAACCACAGGCTAGTAACCAAATATCCAGGGCTAAATGGGAGCAGCCCACCAAAAAAGGGCTCCAAGTGAAATGAGTCCCCAGATAAAACACCATATCTCAAACCTGTGGAAACCAGAATTTCAAGTTCGTGCTTTTTCAGCCATTCTTTGATTCAGTTGTAGAACTTGCATGAGCACTTTTCATGATGTCAACTGATTAAATGAAGAATGGCAATTCTTTAGTGGCACTTACAAAAGGTGGAGTGCTGGATAGTGTTAGATCCCTAGTTTAACAAAGAAACAAATATTATTATATTCCAACTGTATAATTCCATTGAAATTTTTGGCAACCCTAGCATTGTTTCAGAAACAGAAACAGAAGTAGTTTTATTTGTACAAGTCTCTATAATGTTTTCTCCCTACAAGAACAAGCAATATCTTCTCATCTTTCAGCATTGTCCATTGTGTCTCTTACACTTCGCTCATAAAATTTGACCTCCAGAAAACACTGGATAAACCTTATGTCTTTGTGACAGCATTAGCCATAAGATTATATAAACAGGTGAATAGGATGTGCTGCATTTTCTCTTCTGGACAGATTTTTGTAACTGGGCAGACGCTATAATCACAGAAATGATTATGCACTCTATTTCTTTGTTGCACTTGCAGCCAAGTACTGTAAAGATTTAATAATACAGAAACTAGTCAACTGAATGTTATTTCCAAAATATTAAAGAATCATTTCAATACCCTAAGGTCTACAGTTTTAAATTTTTAAGGGGTACATACTGACTGAGCAAGAGTTTGAGTATGATCTCTACAAGAGATAACAATGGGTAGCATCATTCTCATTTTCTTAAAGTCTCAAATTAAAATAATCCAGGAAAGTGAGTATTTTAAGATCAAAAAGTGTAAACAGTTATTTTGAGGACCTATTTCTTACCTAATACCAGAGGATTATAGTATTCCAGTTGTGATTTTTGTCTTCCAACTGTGGTGGAATCCAGTCTTTCATAATCAGAGCACATTCCCACTTGACTCACAGATGACTACCTAAAGTCATCTGGGTTAGCCATGCATTAGAACTAGGGACTTTTGCAGCATCCAGCTTTTAAGTGTTTATTCCTACCCTAATGCTGTGATTTCAACTGCTCCTACTTGCTCTGCTTGCTGCTGTCCTCAGTGACCAGGGACAACAAGAAGAAAGCTTCCTCTCTCATTGACTAGGTCTGCTTGTGTGAACAGATGAGACCTTGCTCTGCCATATATCAAGCCAGCCAACTCTCATACAACCACCACAGGAATAAATAAAAGTGACACCATACCCAGCCTTGCAGCAAGGCTTACCATGGTGACGCTTGCTCACACAATGTTAGATTACTCATTTCCTATTAGCTCATAACTTAGGCAGAGTTTACTCCTGTTTCCATTCACACACTGGAACTCCCAAGTAGCCCTGACAGACAGCTTCCTCTGTCTGGATATATGGAGGGAACCTAAAGAGATTTCAACCATCCACCACAATAGTGGCAGCACATGTGGTCCTGACTGCTCTGAGATCCTCTAAAGCTGTTGTATTGTGTCCCCATTCCCTCTGCAGATCCATATCATAACATCACCACTGCCTTGTGATCTGAAACAGGGAGGGTCAGGAGTGACTGAACACATCAGTGGGAATGTGCACTCACTTCTATTAATTTCCAGTTTGCATCCTGTCCTAGATGCAATGCTGTTTGGTGATAACATAGTCATGGAAATCACATATGTAGAGTCCTGAAGTATGGCTGTTCCATTGCACTGCCAATTTTTAAATTCAATATTTAAAACAGAAAATTCATATAAATGTGTTACTATTTTTCTGAGACTGAAGACGCTACATAGTTACACCAATTACTATTAAATTAATTGGTTTAATACCTGCCTTTTCTGCTACTGTACACCAATAACATCAACTAAAGACAATGCTATTGGTGTTAGGGCTCAGGAAAGCAATGAGGCTGCTGCCCGGGCCCTGTCTGGAGTTAAAGCCAAGTGAACACGCGGCAGCGCGGAGCAGAGAGCAGCGTCTGTGGGAGCAGTGGGGGCAGCTGCGGGTGCGGCTGCAGCTGCGGTGAGAGCTGTTCCTTTTAATTGCTGAGGATTTAAGAAGGAGCTGGGCTTCCTGGAGACGGTGAAGCCAGGGCAGAGCAAGGAAACCCGAGTCTGAGTAGGAATCCTACGAGAAACCGAAAGGCTGATGTGGCGGGGGGCGTTGCTGAGAACCGCAGCAAACTTTAACAGCGGCCACCTCGGCAGCTCCCTCAGAGCACGCGGCAGCGCGGAGCAGAGAGCAGCGGCCTGCGAAGGAGAGAGGCACGCGGAGAGC
>VZRW01009536.1:11125-28739 GCA_013398125.1 Aegotheles bennettii | reverse complement strand
GGGCAGGTGGTTAAACTGATGGAGGAGGTAGAAAGGCTAAGAACTATTAGAGAATGCGAAAGTGGAATAGACTGGTGGAGCTTTACCCTGAGGCAAAGGCAGATGGTAAAGGTGGAGCAAGTGATGGATCCCCTCCCCTCCTGTCATCAGACAGAAGGAGAGGACTCAGGAGACAGGGAGGAATGGAGGGTGGTCCGTCCTCAGAGAGGCAAGGAAAAACCCTCCCAACACCCTTCACCTGCCCAGTTGCCCTTCAATAACAGGTATGAGGCCTTGGAACTTCAGGGGCAGGTAAATGAAGTTGGAGGGGTAGATCAATCTAGTGAATCACCTAGGGCTTGTCAGTCACCCCGACGCCTTAGGACTTCTTCAATTAAGAAGAAAAGGAGAGTAATTGTGGTGGGCGACTCCCTTCTGAGGGGAACAGAATGGCCCATCTGTCGACCGGACCCATCCCACAGGGAAGTCTGCTGCCTCCCTGGGGTCCGGATTAGAGAAATTAAAAGGAAACTTCCTGATCTTGTAAAGCCCTGGCACAGGGCACATGCTTCTGCCTCCAATTGTCTTGGTAACTCTCCACTGAACTTGCTCCAGTTGATCAACATTTGTCTTGTATCGTGGTATCCAGACTGGATGCAATGTTCTAGATGCAGCCTAATCACTTCCAAGTCAAGGGAAACAGAAACTTCTTTTGATCTACTAGTTATTCTGCTGTTGATAGAGTCAAGTGCTTTGTTAGCCTTCATCACTGTTTGCATAAAATATTTAACCTGCTGTCCACCAAAGCACTTATGAAGTTATTGAACAGGATGGGTTTCTGGACAGTCCCCTGAGCAACTCAGACTATGAGCCATTAACCACTACCCTTTGAATCTGAAAATCCATTCAGTTTTCTATTCATCTAGTAGTCCATTCATTTACTCCGTAACAACCCTGCGTGAAAATTAGGATGTTGTGGGATATTATGCTAAAAACCTTGCTAAAGTCAAAGAAGGTGACATCCCCTGTTTCTCTTAACCATGATTCCAGTGAATCCAGACATGTCATGATAGAATGTAATCAGCTTGGTCAAAAATTAAAATCTATGTTGCTCCAAATTACTTAGCAAGAGAACTTGATATAAGCACCAGGTATAAACATTCACACTCTTTGTGGTCATCTTTACCACCAACATTAAGCTAACAGAAAATCTTTACTCATATATTTTCTCTGAAGTAGTATAAATCTGCTAGCAGAATGGAATATTTTTTACACATACAATCACATGATTAACACTTCTATAGGAGCACTACTAATGAAATTGTTACTGAGAAAAATAGATAAAATATTTCTGTGAGTCAGGTTCATGGGAAATGGCGTATGTTTCTGCTTCGTGCTGTTTAAAGCTGCAGTTAGTATTTTTTTAAGACTTTTATCCATATTCCATCTGAATTTAATTAAACATTTTCTTAAGTTTAACATCTTAATTCCTGGAACAAAATTAATGTCAATGTGAACTTGTTGAAATCATAAAAATAAAATGAGCTCTCAAGTAGTATTTTCCTTCAGAAACTTCATAAATTTCTTCATATTCATCTCTTCTCCCAGGTAACAAGAGGGCATGGTCTCAAGTTGTACCAGGGGAAGTTTAGGTTGGATATTAGGAAGAAGGTTTGTCAGGCACTGGAACAGACTGCCCAGGGAAGTGGTGGAGTCACCATCCCTGGTGGAGTCACCATCCCTGGAGGTATCTAAAAAGTATATAGATGTGGTACTTAGGACCTGGTTAAGTGGTGGACTTGGCAGCGTGCTAGGATAATGGTTGAACTTGATCTTAAAAGTCTTCTTCAACCCAAACAATTCTATGATTCTGTGATGCTGTATGCATAGATATAGAGAGACATAGAATATGAGTGCATTGATAAAAATAAAATATATACAAATCTAGATAAAAAGTTTTCAGAAAGGTACATTTCTTTTTGTGAACCAACATCAAACCCCCCAAAAATAGTCAAGTACTGTACTCAAATAGCATTGCTATTCACTGTATTTTTATGGTGTTGGGAAAATCAAGTACATACAACTGAAAATGAGATTTGCCCTTAAAGTACAAAAGGCCAAAGTAAGACTATGTACTTGTTAAATGTTGTCTATTCTGTGAAGCCTATTCCTCATATCCCCTTGCAGTATATTGAGTAATCACAAACATACACTATAGAAGATCTTTTTGACGTATTATAATTTTTTCATAAAGTTATTCTGTAGACTAGAGCCAAGCATAAGATTTACTTTTAGAAGAGACTTGTTAAAAACATAAACAGCCTCAGAAATTACCTTGCTTATAAACATAATCATGAATATATACTACAAAAAATGAATTCATGTTTACTTGATTCGTTATTAACAATAGTGTGAATATTGACCTCTTAGAAATACATAGGTATAAGATAAATTATTAAGACATTTTCTGTGAAAAGAAAGTGATTTTCAGAGTTTCTAGGAAGCCTTAACTCCACCTATGCCTCAGGTTTAATGTTGATATTATAAAGGCTAGAGGCCCTCAACATTAGGCCACCCCATACAAACATTTTTCTGTTACTACGATATATAAGATACTCAAGACTTTGGTTCAGCATCCTATTGATTTCAGTGGGAGGTAAAAAGTATCGAGGAGAGACTGAAGTCAAAATTGTATTCTTACCATATAAGAAAGTAAGGAAATGAAAAAGAAAACCTAGTATTCACTCGAGCTACGCAGTGAAAAAGATAGGTAACAAATTCCCAATAGGACACCAGGATAAAGTGAAAAAAAACAAACTCAGCTATACCATCCAATCTAATATAGTCAGGGAAAAACACTGTTTCTGATCCCTTAAGCGCCCTAGAAGCAAAGATGCCTGCATAAATATGTTTTATTAAAACAGTAGAACCATCAAAAATGAAGCTGTTATATTGATATTTTCTGGATACAGAGTACATCTCCCAGCATCATCACAGAATCACAGAATCACAGAATTCTAGGGGTTGGAAGGGACCTTGAAGGATCATCTAGTCCAACCCCCCTGCCAGAGCAGGGTCATCTAGAGTACATCACACAGGAACGCATCCAGGCGGGGTTTGAATGTCTCCAGCGGAGGAGACTCCACAACCTCTCTGGGCAGCCTGTTCCAGTGCTCCGTCACTCTCACAGTGAAAAAGTTTCTCCTTATATTCACATGGAACCTCCTATGCTCCAGTTTGCAACCATTGCCCCTTGTCCTATCATTGGTCATTACTGTAAAAAGCTTTGCTCCATCGTCCTGATGTAATACCAATTCCTTAGGCTGTCCTTTTATTCCCAAAATGGGTGAAAGATCTGACTTTTTTCTCCCTGTGGAATGTTTGAAATTATAATTTATTTGCCTACGTTTATAATTCTAATTTATTTGCTCTAATTTATTTTAGATTATTTTACAATCTGTAGATTGATAACGTACTTACAGGTAAAGTACCTTATTCAATAGCTGGTGCAAATGCCACAGTTTCCATGTTTGTATGATGAGATTTTCACTAGTGTCACTCTCTCTATTATGGATCACCAATTATTGAATTAGTACTACTCCCATCTGGACACAAGCCCACAATTTTTTGATACATGCTTAAACAGAACACACAGCTTTTTAGTTAAATGACAGATACCTTCACATAAGGTAATGCAAAAATATTATCCTTGTAGACACATACACTAAGAATAAAGAAATTTATCCCTGACTTAAACAAACATAAAACCTACATATATAGTAGTAGGATAATTTAACTATGCATAGCTACTTTGTAGAGAAGAATTTTTTAAAAAACAGTAAACAAATACATCAAAGACATCAGAAAAGAGGTACAAAATGAGAACATAATGTTACTATACCTGTAAGAATGCATGAAAGTAATATCACAATCAACAAAATATCAAACATTAATCTATCAAGAAACTGAGAACTTCAGTGATAAGACAGACCTTCTGTTCCTTAATCACGAACAGCTCTGCCATAATCTTCTATATTTGGTCTGGATATAGATACAAATAGCAAACTCTAGCACAACATTATACTTGATTGAACTACACATTTCCAGAAACATTTTGGTCCCTGACTTTTAGAGGTTTATATCCTATATGTTACAGAAAAAAAGCAGACCAGGTGTTCATGAAATTTAACATGTAAACAAACTTAGTTGAAGCAATAGAAATACTTGAACTTTTGGCCTTTGATATTGACTAACTAACACCAAAGCATTTAGTATTGTAAGAATCACCTTAACTTCAGATTTTGCACTACATTTCAGGAAAAGCATTTGAGGAGGAGGGCTCCCTCCCGACAACAAATAATGAAGTATATCAGTTACTGTAAATGAGCAGTTCTGCTGTGGCTTAGCAAAATACAATTTCTCGCACCCTTTTTACCCCACAAAAATGAGAGTGATGTGAAAAAGACAATAGGAAAATATTGTGTGCCAAAATGTTATGGACATCAGAAGTTTAACTGGGAAAAGATTCAATCTTATTTTTTCAAATCACAATCAAAGTCAAGAGTGAAATCAGTACTAGAAGTTGTTTCTTCACTTCCCTTTAAAGTGAGAACTAGACTGAACTGAATTGAATGGAAATGAATCCAAACCTTTGATAATTTGGACTCAAAATGGAAATTGTCATTTAACATGCCATCACTCATATGTCACATGGTTCAATTGGACACTCTTATGAAAGAAATTAGGTTATTTCTAAGTTTTTTTTGCCTCAGGGGAATAAAAAAGGAAAAGAAAAAGAAAAGAAACAATATTGTACCGGTTCTGGTTTCACCAAACATCAGTACTTTCATTGAATTTGCCAAAATCATGTTTTTACACTACACCTGTAAAGTGAGATCATTTGCCAGATCTGTGATATGATGACAAAAGTGTGGAAAAAACACATCATGGATCAGGTATGCAACAGCAATTTATGACATCTCTGTCTCCTTCCTACTTCAGTTTATGTTGTTGGTATCTGTTACACTTATCAGGGAATCACTCCCCTGCAGTAATCCTCTCCTACAGCCCTCTGAGCTGCATTCACACTTCTGCCATCTGACTCTAATGGCACACAACACAAGTACCCATGAGAAAAATTTGCAAAGTCTCTGTCTAGTACTTGTCAATTTTAAGCACATGATAAAGCACATAAAAATAAAGTACATTTTCTAATGCCTCCATAATAAATGTAAAGAAGAGCATGAAAGGTAAGCAGGACAAGTGAAGAGGATTTTTCAAAAATTTTGCCTGTTTGTATAGTTCTCTTCTCTCTGAATATACTGGGAAATTTCTCCCCAAGCTCATAGTCAATAGATGCAAGCCAGTATCAAAATCAAAACAGAACATACCATCTTTATCTGGTGTTAATATATTTTTTTGGTAATTCTTTAGTATCCAACAACAACAATTTAATAGCAAGGTAATTTTCAAAGTACTTAGTTAAAGTGCAAGGAAACAGAATGTGGACAGGCATGTTGCTCTTTCTAGATCCACAGAAATGAGCTTGGACAGAAGCTTTTCAGAAATGAGCTTTTGCAGCTAGTATATGTTGAAGGATCTTTTCATGCACAGACTGTACGCGGTGATTCTTTTCCTTGCTTTAAATCACAAAAGGAAACCACGAGCAAACAATGGCTTTAAAAAGTGAAACAAAAGATAATTCAACTTTATATAGAGTCTGTCTGCCTCTCCCTCTCTCTCTGTCTCTCAATACACGTGTTTACACCCAAAGAAAAGGCATTTAAAACATCACTTAATGATAATTATCCAAACTTGTTAGCCAAAATAAGAAAAAATATTTTGTTACTTTATCTTAAAGTATGTGAACACTTGGATCCTAAAAGTTATCCTCTTTCTGCCAATGTTTTGCAACGTAACCATCAGCTAGATGCATTCATCACTGCAATATATGTAATAAGTATTATACATTGGTTTCAGTAATGATTCCACAAAATAAGGTTTCCAGCATCTGTCTGCAAGATATAATATGCTACAAAACGCATGTTGTTGCTTAAATTACTGTTTAAGCAGTCTGCCATTATCATATTATCCAAAGTATTTTTAATGTATCTTTCAAAGAGGACAGGAACATTGTTTGTAAGCCACTGTAAGTCTTTACCACATTTTAAAGGAAAAGTTAAAGATCAAAAGTGGAGCATAAACACACAAAGCTGTGTCACGCCACTTCTGTTTCAGCACTCTGCACTGCCCTCTACTGGTTTATCCACCGTAGCTTTCATAAATATTAAACTTCTTGCTTTTATTGAACTTTAGCCCTCTCTTGTTCAAATTCAGTTATAAAGTAAACTGTAATCTGCCAACTTCTCCCTTACTGAAGGTCAAAAAGTGATCAAGCTTCCAATTATTGGCAGCAGTTTACATGCAGTGTGTGAGACGCTATGAATAACCATCAGTTAAAAAAGACCTAACAGTACATATACAGCTGTAGAAAGATTAAAATCAGAAAACTCCATCTTAACACTTTGGGTGTATTTTTTATGATGGAATAATTTATCACATTTACTTTATTCGACTGCTGTCTCATGTCTGCTTCATTATCTGTTTGGTATACACAGTCTGGTTTTGTATTGTACAATACCCAGCATCTGACCCATGATGAGACCAGAAGTTTTACTGCAACACAAATACCAAAGTTGTGAATATAAATACATCATCTTCAATCATCCCCACTGACAGACTTCTGCTTCAGAGAGCACACTTGTCTCTAGAAATGTCTTCAAAAGAAATATTTGCTCTAAATAGAACAAAGCTGGCAACTTATCCAACAATTGTCAGGGGATCAAAGTACAGTAGCAAGTTTTACATTATAATAGTATCACTGTAAATGCTTTGTCAAACTAAAGTCATTACCTCTCCTTACTGGGAGCAGTGATGTGCTCATCACATCTTTTATACTACTAAATGGAGTTCAACCCATCCACTTTCTGACTGATCAGAAGAAAAAACAAATCTCTAGTTCTTTATGTGACTTACAGTAAAGTGCAACTCTAGGTAGTCATAAGTAAATGAGCAAACTTTTCCATCCGCATTTACCAAAGAACACTTACATTGTCAGCAGCAGTCAAAACTTTCCAATTTTGAAGGCCTATTTTTAGAATTCTTTGTTATTCAAGTCTTTAAGTATGAATAACAGTTTTACATATCATGAGAACTTCATTTCCTCTCACTGCTCTATCAGTGACTCCAAACAATTTTTTTTATTATTTTTTTTATTATTTTTTTTTGGTAAGTCACCTGTACTGGCTGGAAAATAACCACAGTTGTTGAACATAAAAAGAATGAAACTTTGTTGTTCTGTTGTTATACATAGTAAAGCAAATCACATATTGTTAATTCCATTTCAGAGCAGCAAGAAGCCTATTATTCACAATGCTATTTTGGGTAATAATGCTTCTTTCTTTTTTTGTAAAACCTTCTGTTAGTCATGAACATAAACAAATCACTCAGATAATTCAGCTCGAATTTATACTATTTTTATATTGTATAAATAAATATCTGAACTACATCTGTGTGGGTTTTTTAGAAAAAAACATCTCCCCCTGACTTTTTTAACAATCAGATTTCTCTCTCTTTTATCCCCGCAGCACCTTGCGTCACTACCTCCTAACGCTGTCACTGCTTAGACTCACAAGCCCCACATTAAAGAACCCCTGAAGAGCCTCTAGTTAGCAGGGCTCCCCCCCCCCGCCCCGGGGCAGGACGGTGCCGCGTCCCCCCGCCGCCGGCCGCCGCGTTCCCCCGCCACTGGCCAGCAGAGGGAGGAGAGGGGGTGCCCGCACCGCCCCGCAGCCCCCTCTGCTCCACGTCCAAGCGAAACTACAAGCGACAGCCCCAGTTTGAATGCCCGTGATGAAAACCCACACCAGATCTTACGCAGAAAACGAACCTGATACTTGTTTGGGTGGTTTTTTCCTTCTTACCTTTACCTGGTGATTGAGTATGGGTGTTCAGAAGGTCGCTGTCACCTGGTCTTGTTGGGTTTGCCACTTCTCCAATTCTCGCACTGCTGCTTCTAGGACTTAGATGAACAACTGGATCTGAGCTGCTTATTCTGTTCTGTGTTAGAAAGAAAACTTTTTTGATGTTCTGTCACTAGAACTGGGCCTTTGCTCAACACACTGGAGCAAGCACATAATCGTTCTGAGATCTGAAAATCAGCATCTTTTTCCATAAGTGGGAAATAGAAAATCTTATTAAGACTTCTTATAACTTAAGAAGGAGTGAAAGACATTGATTTTCACTAAATAAGGTGTTGACTGGATCACTGTGAAACTGTCTTCTTTCCAAGAGGCATTTTATAGCTGTACTTTTGTTCAGGTCTGTGCAAAATATTCCCCAACAGCCCAAATAACTTTTCCTTACCTCTGGTATCCCAGTGAGGTCACATTCTGTTAAAAACATCCTGTCAAGCTTGGTACAAAAGGGCTCCAAAGAATCAGAATGCAGAAGCTATGCAACTTGCTGACTAACTTTGCTCTGTGTTATTTACCAACCACACAAAGAAAATGCTGTCTATTCAAAACACAGTTCAAAACTCTCTTCACAGAAAGTGAGTGAACAAACAGTCCCATGTCCGATGCTGTAGTCACATCTCCCATGAGGCCCGGTGATAGCTCTGGGGCATGGGACGGAGTGACACCACCAGCAGTCACTACAAGGCACTTTTGTAAACAAGTTGTATGTGTATGTGTGCAGAGGAGGAGGAGGAGGAGGAGGAGGGTGTTACTTTTTCTCTGTCTTAACATTAAGCTACATTTGTTTTATCATCTCAGAACTTAAGTCTTGCTTAGTCTACCGGGTGTATTTGCTCTAGTAGTTGCATGATATTTTGCTTACTATAACCTTTGTTTCCTTCCAGAAGGGATCTGAAAGAAACATCTGGAATTAGTGCAGGATCTAGACTTGGAAACCTGGAGCCAGGTTAATCACCAAAAGTTAATTCCAGAGTCTTCCAGACCCATTACAGAAACAGACAAAGAAGCTCAGTGGCTTACTCTACTTTACACTCAGCAAAATTCAAAAGACCCACAGCAAGTCTTTTGCTTTGGTTCGTTAAAAGAATAGGCCTCAGTTATAAAAGCCATACCGAAGTTTCAAGTGTTCAGTATTCCCAAAACTCAAAGTGAAGATTCTGACCTATCTTAATGACTTTGCCTCATTATACAATTGAATTCTTAAAGCAATTTGGGATTGCTCTAAAAATCAGAGGAACTTCAGATTTTGCATTTCAGTTCAGTAATTTCAAGTATTCAAATAATAATATTCAGGTATTCCTAAAATTCCTCTCCATCTGCTTTCATTATTTTAAAACTATCTATTCTTTGAAAACTCTCACCGCACTAGTCACAAAGCCATACTCTGGCAGAGAAGCAGAAATTTCTTCAGCTCCCTGTAGGAGGAGAAGTACCGTGTAGACTCAGCACTTCCTGCACTGGCCACTGGCCTCTACTCACATTGAGCCACTCCAGTGCTTTTCTTTATGCTTGCAATAAATCACAGACAACAACCATTTCCAGATGTGGAAAGGTGAAAAATTGTTCTCATTGATCTCTTTGTAATTTCATTCTTTAACTGTCAGACCAGCATTGGAATCTTTTTTCTGCTACCCAATCGAAGCCATGCTTCTTTCTTAACATACCATGCTCATGGTTTTTTTACAACTTTGTAGTAAATATTTTTTCATATGCTTTCAAAGGTCTAAAAGACGTGTTATAAAATACCTGCTGTGTATGTTTGTGAGAGGACAATGTGAAACATGGTGACATTATGTTACAAAATAAACACTAGCCGTCTTGTGGGGTCTGGTTCTGCAACATAAGTATGTATTGTGATTTCACCTCAAGTGAAATACCTTTATAAGCCTTTACAGGTTTGTGACTAGGTTCTTCCAAATCTTTATTCCAGGAATAAGGATCATTTCAGGTATGACACAAAGGACATTCAAATGCTGATATACAGCTGAATGATTCATGACCACTAATTGGATGACAAAAGTATATCTTTTAAAAATTTAAAAGTTTTCTAGAAATACACAAAACCTTTAACTACTTAGCTGTATTTCTTTTATCAATACTTGAAAATAATGCCTTTGAAATATGAATGGTGAAAGATATTGCAAGTAGAATTGTCTAAGTATCCCTCAGGATTTTTAAAACAGATGTGACTGTTTCTCAGAATCCAATAAACATCCAGACTTTGGTCAGAGTCTGCAGTTGTGCCTTGTTGAGCAGTACCGTTCTCTAAAAATAAGCACTTACAGAGGTAAGTGTACATTCACTTCTCCATAATAGCTCAAGACACTACAACAATTGCTCTTGCTTTTTAATGTAGACTTTAAAAAACACTGGAGCCCATAAGAAGTTGTCCACTGGTCTTTGTCTATTTGATTGTTTTTTATTTCAAGTTTACATTACAAACTCTTCTTATCTCATTAAAATTAGTAGTATATTATAGAACGGTATACATGTATTCTTTCTCTTTCCCAATATCCTCACGGTTCCACTTAATTGTCTATATTTCAGGAACATATACCCTGCCTGCTAAAATACTGCAATATACAGTAGGTTAGTTATTTTCACGGTATCACTATGATGTCAGAAAGTTTATAATCCCTGTTTTATGGAGTGGGAAGACCTCAGTTAGGTCTTCCTCTTCAGCCTTTTCTGAACTCTAGTATCTATTTTTTAATAGGTCAGAACCAGTGTGCCGAAGAATGTGCACAAGAGCAAGGTCCACAAAACATTAATTCTCGTAAATCCAAATATCTGACTCATTTTCTCTTCTCTGATACTGATTCCATAACTAGATGTTGAAAGGTACAACTTGTTTTTCTAGGGAAACCTAGCAAACTACGTGAGTTAAAGCAGTCTAGCATTTAGAATTGTGTTCAAATCATACTCCTTTTCCATACTGTTACATGAGAAAGAGACAAGCTTATTTTTTTAAAAAAAATCAGCAATATCCCTGCAAAAAGAGCAAAAAATGAAAATGTCACAGTGTTATGGAAACAGTTTAATGTTATCTTTTTATGCTGTGGGTACGTATCTGTTCTTGGGGCTTTGCTATGCCTGAGATTATGTGTGTTAGAAGCAGTTTTTGTTGTTTGCAACCTGACATTTTGTGTCCCACACACAAAATTACAGTCTTATAAGGGCACCCTCTAGGCACTGTCCTTCCTTTGGAGCCTGATCGGAAGTGGACACCCCCCCCCGCCGATTTCCTGGGGTCTGGACTGTCAGTGACTCCATACAATCTAACAAGGAGTATCAGACTGTTTTATTTAAGAGTCTCAAACTGAGACAGGAAAGTCAAGTCCAGGATCTCAGAAGTTTCTCCTATCTACCTCTTGCAATCTAATAATTCTTTAACAATACCAACAGAGGTCTATATGTTTGACTTTCAAAAATTACTGTATACTTTATTATCATGAAGAAAGAGGATTAGAAAGTTAAAGTTTTGATGTTGATTCGCATCAAACAGAAGTCACATGGGAGCTAATATGTGAACCTAATAATGCATTTAATGGCAAAGATACCTCTCTCTCTCCCCAACAGTCCCACCAGGGAAATGAGACCAAGCAAGATTGGTACTAATTATGCACACAGAGGAGCCCTAGCTGCAATTGCCAGTCTGCTGCAGAATTCTATGTGGATGACAGGCAGAGTTGCCAAACAAAAGTGGGAGTAGAAAGAAAGACAGAAAATAAATGCTTTTTCTGGCTATTCACAAAATATACTCAGCACTTAAAAAACCCAAATCTAAATGCACAAAAAATGCCAGGCAGGCTATGCAAAAACCATTTAGCTAGATGTCTAATAACACCAGGAACAATGCTGGATACCAACCTGTCACATGGTCCCATCAGGTGGTTTAAAAAAACAAAACAGAAGATTTTAAAAATCCCATGCTTCCTCCTTTTCCATGTAATTACCATGAGTTACAGTTGGGTGTGATAGGGGTGTGCAGATAGGGGTGTGGGGGAGTGAGGTGAATTTGAAACAGATAAAAGCTGGGTAAACCACTCCAGTAGTCAGGCTCATGCAAAGGTACTTAACCAGAAACAAATGCTGCTGATGCTTTTGTTCTGGTCTTTCACTGAAGCTTATTCTGGCCTTCTGATGTACCTCCTATAGGTTGCCTCTGCCAGGCAACTGTGCATGTACTCACAGTCCCAACTGCTAGCACCACATTTATTTATTTATTTTCAACCCAAATAAACTCTTAATGGCTTAACATAAAACATTTTTATTTTTTTTTATGCACACTAAATAATAAAAAAGCCAGAAGCACAATAGGCCATAAGGGAATGAAAGAGATGATTGTTCAAAGCCCTATTAAAAGGTCTGTTGCTTTATTTATATATTTTTAACAACACAATTTCAAAGCCTTTTAAAGAAGACTCCTCCTCCCCTGTTGCCTGCCAAGATAGTACTTAGCTGAGGGAGGGAGTGGCCACTCTTTAAAAGATGATGGTATCTTATTAGAGATCGAGGGAAAGAGAGATATAAAAAGCCTTTTCCAAAAACTGTTGTCCAGAAGGGCCAATGAAAAGAAACAAAAGGTATGAGATGAGAATTAAATGGAAAGAAAATGGGAACATTAAAACAGAGAGCACTGAGGGAGAGAAGAGCTTTTTAAAGCATAAAACTGTTCTGTTAAGGTCCTTTTAGCTACTCTATTATACTAACCATGCTGCATATTTAGGCATCTGTCAGGTAGTAATTGTGAAGCACTTCACAAAAATTAACTCTGACAGCCTTCTTTCATGAGGTAGGTGAGGGGCAGAGACCCAATCGCCTGCAGGCAGAGACCAGGTTGAGCAGCTGGTTTCCACAGAAGACCAGAAAACTCTTTCACAGCACACCACGTTACAAAGCAACAGTCACAGAAAGATTATTCTTCCCTTTAGCGTGCTGTGTTATTTCACCATGGGTATTTAGTGACTTGTCTAGGTGAAAGACGTGTCAAATGAGGTTAAAATATCTGGAGATAAAGCTGAGGTCTATGTTCATTCTCCTTTCTCTTAAAAGCAAATATTCCAGTCTAGATCTCACTCATAGGAAAACTCCTCCACAATCCTCCTATTGTTTGAGAACCTGTTCTTTCAAAATGCTGTCAGTAATCACCATCACAGATGTGACTGCAAAACCCCAGATAACTTGTTCATCACGAAAGTGATGCAGAAGCCTTTAATACTTCACATCTGTTAAAACCAAGAAAGAAACTAGTGCAAGAGGGTGTTTTCATTGTATCTTGGAGACAACACAAAAAACCCCACCTGAGGGCAGCTCTCTAAGATACACTTCTGTTTCAGAACTGAAGTTTTATCCTGTGAAACTGAAGATAACTTTCATTTGCAACACTGGTTTCAGTGGAAATCTTCAAATAAACTCTACTGCAAACATTTAAAGGAATCTTAGGTTCTCAAACTTAGTCACCAAGAGTATAAATGCTCTATATTAAGATGCATATAGGTTCTTCAGAGATTATCCTTTTTCTTATCGGGTTATTCTTACCTGGCTTTGATTTTGTAAATCTCTCAGGTGCTGAGTTTGAGTATATAAGAAGGAAAAGACTTTAAAAAGTCGTGTACAATGCCTCTTTCTGCATGACACAGCTCTCAAACTGTTAGCACGCTGACTCACAGTTCTGAGATCACACCCGGGCAAACTCCAAAGCAAGCATCTTATTTCAGTGTTACACAGTTTACTGGGCCTGTCTACAGAAAAAAAAGATCTGTTACCTTATTTATCATCTAGAGGCAAACAGTGCAATCTTTCCTAAAGCAACCTATGAAAAGGCCTGAAATAACCCAAGGTTACATATCTTAGATTGAAAAAACAGACTTCTATTAAGAATAGTGCTTGTACACCACAGTCCTGTAAAATTTCCTTTCTTGTATTATGCTGTTTTGTGGTGAAAGAGTGACTAAAATATGATATATGCTGTGAGGCCAAGCAATTCTTTGTCAAATCCATTAAAATTACTAGAAAGAGAAGAAAGTGAAACTGTGTCCAACAGAGAGTGCAGTTTCTCTTTATTATCCTAAAAAGACTATGGGATCCTTGACACCTGAAGTAGGTGTGACCTCTGTTTCTTGCTGGCTGGAAGGAAGGAATCCTAGCACTCACCAGTGTCGTGCAAGGCAGAACAGGAGCAGCACACGGGTCCCTCTCTTTGGATGGGGAGTACCCCCAGGAACTGTCTCTGCTTTTGAGACTTAGAAAGGCCACAGCTGAACAGACAACAGTAATGACCGCAGTCACAGGCATGAGCCTCTTAGAAGGGAGGATCAAAAGTGCTGTGTCTCACAGCTGTAAAGATCCACTTTCTTCAATGGTGCTTCGGCATGTTTTAAAACATAAGGCTATGTGCAACGTACAGTACATAGTTTTCCCTTTAATTTCTTGATAGGCTACTTAAACCCATTAGATGTCTCCAATGAATTCTGTGAGCAGAGAGTGTTCATGGTGAAGGTGCTCATTTCAGGAATCATCATTTAAAAAAAACCAGTTTGTTTGACCTAATTATAATCTAATTAAAACACAATATGAGAACTGCATCTTGAAGTGCCATTAGCAGAAGAGAGTCCATCTTGCTATGGGTAATCAGAGAATCCCTGAGGATGAAGGGGCCAATTCCTGACTCAGTAGATATACAAAAAAGTCTCATGAGTTTTACAAAGCACTGAGATGCGAGGGTGAGGCTGTTTTTTTCAGATAAACAGAAAGCTACCACTTTCGGGTTTGAGAAGAGCTTGAGCTGCCACCCAGTGGAGGCAGGTACAAATTTTGTACTGGCTCAGACTCATAGGTGCAGTGGGAGAGTCAGCTCTGTAGCTCTCCAATTAATAGCAGAAAAAGCAGTGCCTTAATGGTGTTTTTGTTTCTTGTACATCAGTTATTCTGCATCAACACAGTCCATCTAGACGTTCAAACATGGCTTTTCTAAATGCTAAACCAAGAACAGTCAGATTGAAATTTTGTCTTGCATATCTGCAATAGTAGTTCCTGTAGGACAAAATTAGACTGATTGTTAAGTAAAATTCCTAAGCAAATAATGTCAATATACTTGTTATATTATGGTGTCAGTCATAATATAACTTTTCTTCTACACTTTCTTTGGCAGTCTTACTGCTATTTATGACAAAATACATGGTTTTTACACAGGGAGGGTCACTTGCAATGTAATTTTACTAGCAAAAAATGCACTGCCTTAAGGAAACATAAAGCAGAACAGAGGACAGTCCTATAAAACATCTAGATCAGAGTTGAAGTACTGACAGGACAGATGAAAAATAAATGTACTGACAACTAAAGAAAAATTAGGCACAATTCAACATCTAGACTGACATATATATGCTACATCATTTGTCCGTGACTCTGTCTCTCTAGTAACTCCCATCTGCCATATTGCCTTACTCTGAGAGGAAGCATAAACCTGCTTCTTGATTGTTTTGTTTTGGGGTTTTTAGGCATCTTTTACTTCATTTCAAGTAGTATTTCAACCATCCTTCTTTTGTACAAGAACCAGAAAGTGGAACTTACCAAGCTGAATGGGGACAAACTGAGAATATCAAAACGTTTTCCATACAAGACATATTTAAACTGCTTATTTCAATTTATATTTTGTGGTCTTATAATCAAAATGTTTTTTTTCACAAAATTTACAGATGGAAAGAAAGAGAAGTAAGTTATCATAAAAATGCTTGTAATAACTGCTGGGTTATGAAAGTCCTGAGATAATCGTAATATCCTCAGATAAGAAATGTTGTGATCCCTAAAACACTTAATCTGCTTATATATCTCACACCTAGTCCATGGTCTCATGATAACTTAGATATTAACCTGTCTCTCTTACCTGCAGTGCCCAGTGCTGGAAACCCCAATTCTCAGACCAGATATATCAGATTTTATGGAATGCTTCTGGTAATGGGGAAATCTTTCCCCTCTTCAACAGGTGTGCAAATCCTTTATGTCTGACTGCAAATAAGATCATTTTCCTTGTAGTCATTAGTCTTGCTTCCAAATCACTTATCTTAGAGCAAGTGATGCTTAGATTTCTGAAATGCCCTTAGCTACCAGACTAGGGATCCTGTACTTGATCATTACCAGCCTTTTCTGTTAAATGGTATTCTACTTATAATAACTGTTCAGAGAAAAGAGTCTAAAGTTTCTGTGTCCCAGATGAATGACTCAACTTTATAGTTCTATTGTTGAGGCATTCACCTGCGACACATAAACTTCAGACTATTAGAGATCTCTGTTGTAATAAGACAGAAGAGTGTTTTGAAGCTCATCTCCCATTCTTTCAGGAGATAGCCCTTATCTCACATAGTCAAAAAAACCTGACACTATAAGTCCAGAAAAGCTTCTCTGGAGCATCTTTTCTGGGTCAGGTTACAGTATATGAGGACAAGCCTTTTCTCAGACTGTAAGAGAATAGATGAATCTGAGTCCTTAGGGCTGCAGATGGAAAAGCAGAGATAGAAAACTCTTTGCGCAAAGTCAAATGACATTTTCCCTTGTTTGCTGCATTTTTTCTGAAGTCTGGAACAGAACAGTACACCAAAGACTTCGCTATTTCGAAATGGGGGACTAAAACTCTGTGACTTCACTGGCCACTCTAGATACATGGTTATTCCATCCTAATCACTGACCTACAAGGACAGATATTATTTAGGGGTCTAAGAACTTGCTGCTGATGAATTCTGCATTCTGATCAGGCTCATGTTTGAAGGATAGGCCTGTGCCTTCACTTCCTGCTGAACTATACACTTCCTGGTTGCACAACAACTGCAATCAACTTATCATTTGCAAACATTTTATTACCTTTGGGCACTGCTATATAACAGTGATTTCTTAAGACCTGGTTTGTTTTTCCAAAGACGGGTTATGTTTAAAGGATCCCATTTTGAACAGAGACATCTATATTGCTTTTTGTCTTTGCTGTGCTTTGTGTTTATCTCCAGCCCCTTAGGAAATGCGATACATACTTGGTAACTGTTGGCCCTGTTTGCCCAGGGGACAAGTGCATTGCTATAGTTTGAGAGGACAGGCAAAAATTCTTAAGGCTTTTGCTGCAGGGACCCAATGAGGGAGGGGTGGAGTTTAGGACCCTGTTGTGAAAAGGGGTCCGGGGTATCAGGTATCAGGTATCAGTATTCCCTCCCATTTCCTGCCAAGCTCTATAAAAGCCAGGAGGACAGGAAGCGCTCTCTCTCTTGTGCTCTCCCTCTCTTGCTCTCTCCCGTGCTCCCATTCCTGCCGGTTGCCACATGGAGCCAGCCCGGAGGAGGCCCAGCCTTTTGTTACCAGCTCGCCACATGCTCTGCAGCATCCGACTGCATCGGGTGCTGGGGGGGTTTTGGACTCTCTTTACCCCCATCGGCCTTGCAGTGAAGGACCTTTCGGGAGCTTGTATCAGCGGTCGTCGGAGTTCGGGTTGTATATATTTGTATATATATATTTTCCCCTTTTTTCCTACCTGTTACTCCCTTTCCCTGTGACATTAAATTTATTATAGTTTTAATTTCCAACCGTTGAGCCTTTCTTCCTTGCTCCCCTTCTATTTT
>VZRW01009536.1:0-11109 GCA_013398125.1 Aegotheles bennettii | reverse complement strand
CCCCATCGGCCTTGCAGTGAAGGACCTTTCGGGAGCTTGTATCAGCGGTCGTCGGAGTTCGGGTTGTATATATTTGTATATATATATTTTCCCCTTTTTTCCTACCTGTTACTCCCTTTCCCTGTGACATTAAATTTATTATAGTTTTAATTTCCAACCGTTGAGCCTTTCTTCCTTGCTCCCCTTCTATTTTTTGAGGGGGGTGGTAGAAGCAAAAATCTGTCTCTGGGTTATGGCTTGCCCAGGCCGTTACTAAACTGGGACATGCATTTAGGTAACTACGTTCAAGAATGTGGTCTGCCAAACCACAGGATTTATCCCTTATCAGTCACTTTTGCGAGACATTGATTGAAGACATTTAGCAGTCTGTATAACATGGGGTTTAGTAACAGGAACAACTATATATTACTTCCTTACATAGCTTTTTATACTTCTGGATCTTCACTAAAAGTTACCACTATGTATCATGATGCCCTGAGGTAGAATCCTCAGTTTTCCTGAAGGATTCTTAAGCTCTGAGATGATGCCTGCTATTCCTCAGAGAAATTATACTCCTCCACTTACATAGGTAAGCATATTGGACTACTCAGTATATAAAAACTGATAGAAAATCAAGCTAAATCTGATGGGTATGATGAGTCAACAGACAGTCTTCAGGACTTCAAAATCAGAAACTAAAATTAAAATAAAACAAGACAAAATGTTTAATAACAAAAAAACCCAGATTTATTAAGGGTTTTTCTTAGCTATCTGGGATGTTTTGTTGTTTTTTAAGCTTTAGCATATCTCTGCTGTAGGTGCAGAGCAGAAATACCTGTCTTGGTATTTGATACAACAGCGCTGGAAACAGAAAATCTTAGAGGAACATTGCAGGGACATTTGAGTAAGCTGCATACAAGCTACCTTGGTCCAGAAATAGAATGTCAGGGTTTGTCAGGCATGACAGAGAGCTCATAAACTCTTCTTTCTGTGAGAAAATGAAGGTCTTCGTATTAATTGGACCTTGAAAACTGGGACCGAATACAGTACAAGAAAGCAGAAGGTTTCAAGTTACCTTGTTAATGCTACATTTCTTTTTGAGGGGACAGTACAATACAGTACAGACCCATGGAGTTTAATTCTGGACGAAATCTTGACTTGAAGCTTTTGCTACACCTCTGCAAGAACCCTTAACAGTTCAATTAAAACACTGCATAAACTGAGCATTAGAAAACTGATAGCAATGGGCAAATACAAAACCAGGAAAGGCTGCTCTCTTCTCTGATGGAGTTGTTACGATTAACAACTTTGGTCAAAATATTTTCATGCCACAAGAGGGAGACATAGGCACATAATTTCTTCATTAAAAATGGAGCAAAAACTTTAACAACCTGCATAAGGCATTTACCAGGAAAGTTGTCTAGCTCATTTGCTCTCTCATGAACACAGTGCCAGTTCTGGAACTGAAGAGGCTGGCATAGAGGAGTTTCTACTCCATATCAGCAAATTATAGAAAATGGAGTTAAAATTCAGGGACATTAGACTTTCACTAAAGTACAAGTAAGGAAATATACAAGAAAATTCTAAGTAACATTCTGAAGTAATAATAAAAATGCTGAAATTCTAAGCTTTTTTATGAGATGAAGAATTTGTCATAGGGATTTAGATGTGGAAAAGGTGAGTTAGTTCCCGCTAAATTAATGTTGTTATTGCATAAACTAGATTGGTTATGTGACCAGTTTTTTACTTTAGCCATAAGAGAAAGTATTTGTAAGAGAAAAGTTCAGTTAAATAGATGATGCTGTTTTGTATTAATATAGGTATCAAGTTTCATGATTAGTCATTTGTATGTATGTTAATACTGTTCATTAACGTTCTGTTAATGAAACAACTTAAAGTCTTCGAGAATGGATAATATCCATTTGACATGAGAAGATCTCTAAATCTGGCTTGGCTCAAGACAATTCTTTGAAATTAATTTCTCCACCACTTCTCTAGCTGGGTTGCTCTGTGCTGCCAGTCAAATGGCACTTAACATTATTTCTTCTCCAGCAGTGCCATATATCTTGGTTTTGTTAAATACTTCACAAAACAGATTAAAAGATGCACTACATAAACCGAAGTATTTGCAAACAAGTACCTATAGTGATATAAGCTGAGGTAAGAAAACACTGGGCTATTGGACAGATGTGTTGACGGCAACACACAAATGCAAACAATTAATTCAGAATTGGTACTTGACAAGGGTGAACTAGAGAATGTTTTCGTTCTGGCAGATGTTGAAACTCATATCTGTGTAATTTCTAACAATCTAAACTGATTAAAGAACAAGAGAGGGAAGAAAGAAGA
Organism: Aegotheles bennettii; assembly: GCA_013398125.1. Classification (NCBI taxonomy): domain Eukaryota; kingdom Metazoa; phylum Chordata; class Aves; order Caprimulgiformes; family Aegothelidae; genus Aegotheles; species Aegotheles bennettii. The sequence goes on along the minus strand of VZRW01009536.1, from coordinate 8,781 downwards.
ATGCAAGACAGAAAGCAGAAAAGGTAGGAAGCAAATCAAACACTGCTAATGTGATTTACTCAGAATCTAAGGCAGCCCTTTCCCTGCAGCCATCACATTGAGCTTAATAATCTAAAATTTAGTTTGTATTCTCCTATTCTTCAAGAGAATGATTCTCTCTATAAAAATCATTACACAGATAACACTGGACAATGTTCAACAATTTTATGTATGAACACATAACAAAAGCAGTTTGTCTTGTATATTATTTCAATACTGACCTTCGCCGCCCCTTTATTTCGTAGACTGAATGCTATAGGCCTGTGTTTCTTTTAAAAGGGACATACATAAACTCTGAAGTTGTTCATCTTGTTCTCAAAGGTCCTTAACATAATAACTTGCTCTGCCTTGCAAAAGTATTTGTTAATAGTAAAATAAATCAGACTCCTGAAAGAAATCCTTGCAGATTTTTGAGATATTCAAGATTTTTCAGGATTTGTAGTATTATTACTTTAATTTAAAATAATAATAATAATAATAATAATGCATAAATATTTGTAGTATTGTCTTGGTATATATTTATTATCTATCTCATTGAATTAAACAGAGAATCTGACAAATAGAGTCCTGAGATGCAAACAATTAGATGATGTTTATGAAAGTTCTGTAAGAAAGTTGCACTTTCTAAATACCATAGTAGAAAGTGCTAATAGTGTTTAGATTAGTGTAAACAATAGAGTAGAAACACTACAAATATTTATAATTCAATGGCAATTATAAAGAATCCAAAATTATTATCAGACTAAAAAAGAAAGAGAATAGATGGACTGCGACCAAAAGCCCCAGGTTCTTCATAACTTAAACATAAGTGTGAGTTTCATAAATGTGCCCTGCCTCTAAAAAGAAAAAAAAAAACAAACATTTTTTTAAATTTTAGATTATAATCTGAGAAAAGCCATGAATTTAAATGTCATTTTGAGGTCTATAACTAGATATTAGAGAAAAATTATTTCTGTAATCCCTAATGACTCTTTCACTCATTTTATTTTTTCTCTTGTTTTACCAAAAGGAGTGTTCACATTTACTGCAAATCTTAAACACAGCCTCTCAAAGATGTGACAGAAAGCAGTGAGGAACTGTGAATGGATAAAAAGGCAGCATTTTTCTGGAAAGAGAATTCTCATAAGAGACAACATCCCCTATGTATAACATCAATCCCCTACTGACCCTAGATATCCCCTTTATTTGCTTATGAAGAACTCAGATTTTTTTTTCTTTTGACTGTGATTTCCACAATGAGTTTTTCTTGGTTTCCATATTGTTTTTCCATGGATCACTCTTAAAGGGATCAGTGGTCAATTTCGCCAGAAAGAGCCACTTCCTTTCCGCCTTTCTTCTAACCTACATCAGATTTACTTCTCATCTAGCAAAATCTGTGAGCCTTTCCTCATCATCTGAAGAGGTGCAGAGGTAAGCATCCTTCAAGCTACAATTAGGAGCTCATGACCCATAATATTTCCTTACGGCATCATCAGCATCAGTGGAACTGAGTATCAAGTTACTGCCAAGATGCTACCCAGTATATGCTCAGCTGAACACAAGAAATGGATTAGAAAAGTAGAAGCATATTGAATGATGAAAAAAGCAGTACAAAACCACAGTTTTGAAGGCTGTGCTAGCAGGTTTATTATAGCTTTTATAAAGATAGTTGTTGCCCAACTACCTGTCTTTTAGTTCCAGGACTCCAGGCTTCTGCTGTAGCTGCCATTTGTTTCCTTCCTCATCAAAATCTGGGTCTGAGAGAAAGCAAAGCAGAATTAAACACTTATAATGCTCACTCTCACTCCAGACAACTGAGTTAAATAAATTATTTTTTCCCAAATTGTATCGGTTTTGTCCATGACAGTAATTGGTAAAGGGAACTCCTTGTATTTATCATAACCCAAAAGTTTTTTCATCTTATTTCCTCACCTCCCCCCTGCCCCACCCCATACCCAGTCCTGTTGAGGAGAGGGGAGTGAGACACCAACCAAGGTCAACCCACCACAATCACTGTTTCATGTAAGAAAAATGCAGCAGTCAAAATGATAGCACATCTGCAGGAGGATTCCACATGTCTGTGAGTATATCTTCTTTTCTCTCATTATATAAATGCATAACAATGCAGTGGTACCCCAGAAAATACAGTATGGCAACTAATAGTAGGTTCTCAGGCTGTGCTGGCATCCACAATAAAATTTTGTGCAGGACAGACCTTACAGTTTTTTGACCAATCTATTTAGAAAGAGTTCCTGGAATGTTAGTTTGAAAGATAGTATTAAGTGAGTAACTATCTAAAGATAACAAATTATCTGAGTAAAACTTTCTTTACAAGTTTGATAAATCTAATAACTGGAGGAAGACACATCTTCACTGACATGTCAAAACCCCATATAGCTTCTTAGGCACTACCCACACATTGCACCGTAGCCATCATATTTATAAAAAAAAGGTTAAAAATATAATCTATTATATTGATTTGTATTATACTGAAATATCATTTCTTCCTTTGGGGGGAATTCACACAGCCACTCCTTGGTAACATAGCCTGTGTAACACTACAAGGCACAGTAGAGATGTGAGTGTGAAAGGTGATATGTGAAAGGAACACCCAACAAGGAATATCCAAACAGAGCTGCCCAAGAGGGTGCTTGCTTAAACCCTACTAACTTTAAAGAGGAAAGGAACAATGATGAAACTTCATGAGATAACTGTCAGATGAATTAAACAATAAACAAGACATCATCTGGGCTTGTAAGAAAATGAGTCATTTTGACAAGATACATAAGAGGCATGAATATTTGTGTTTGCAGGGAGTGGAAAAGCACTCAGGCCAGCTATCAAACTGTGTCTGACACTGGCAGAAGTCACCTCTCTGCCATTGCAACTCTGTTTAGGCCTGACACAGAATCTTCCCCATACCATGAACAGAGCAGACTGTGATCCAGCTGGTGGGTTGACAGTACATGGAGCAGCAGCAGAAGGACCCAAAGCTCAGGGTGCATGGGAGAACTCATGTGGTGTCATCTCACCAGTGCATGGACTAGTAGATTAAAGGGAGGTGTACAAAGCAAGATCAAATCCATCTCCAGCAGGGTAGGCAAACGGGGAAAACCACACTTCCAGTGAGAGTGGGCATGCAAGTAACCATTCATACAAGGTGAGTATATATTGGAAGAAAAAAACGTGTGCAAGACTACAGATTTTTTGCATTACTTTTAAAAAGGGTATTTAGAACCTAGTAATCATTTATTAACATTCTGTAAGTATCAAGTGAGGCATATCTGCTGTACTGCTGGCACTAATCTGGAATCAGTTCATCGATTTCCGTTTAACTATATGTCATTAATATATCACAAAATGCTAATTTCCTGATTGGCTTTAAACCACATGAGTTGATAATTTCCTAATATAACTTCCCATACGAAGAGAAGAACCTGAAAAGAGTTGCTGGACAAGTTCCATATATTGAATGATTCAACTGCTCCATGGGCATATCTAAACAGATTTAGGCAAAAGAAAACAATGTTAAGGGACCTGGCACTGCAGGATGAATGATTCCAGGCTAAGTCAAAAGACTAGAAAGGGAAACGTTGCAGCATTTTCCTCTGTTTCTGTGGTCAGGGCAGAATGTTAGACCTTGAGCAACCTTGCCTAGAAATTTCAGGCTCTCTGGCCACCTTCTGCCCTGGTTCTGAGAGAGCTGCATTCCTCACAAAGATCAAACATAAAACCTGAGCTTGACCTTGACTGCAGATCTCTCTCTCTGTTTTAACTTCTACCAGAAAACTGTCAGTTCTGAACATTCATTCAGCAGAATTTTGCCATCTTCAGGACACACAGCAAAACTCTCTACCCTTTGCTCTTGTAGCCCCAAAAAGAATTGAAAAAAGAAAACAGGTATCAAGAACAAAAGCAAAAGCCAATGATGGAACAACAGGGGGCTGGGAGAGAGGCAGAGAGAAAAAAGACATTTCTAGAGAAAATTATTGTCTATTCATAAAAGCCATCAGATACTGCAAATGCTTTAGAAATCAGCTCTCAGATATTCAGGACCAGTAAGTGCATTTGTATACAAATTTAAAATCTAAAATGAATATATACTTTATAAAAAATCCACTTGAGGCAGAAGAAGTCTGTAGAGCGGCACAAACTCCCATAACTGCTCTGGATACTTCTCCCTTCAGGGTGATGACTAGAAGTACTTTTAGGTCTGAAGAAGTACTCCAAAGAATCAACTGCATTCACATCCCATCCTCCTCCCCACCCACTCACTCCACAACAGAGAAGTGAAAACCCTCAGGTTGACACTGCAAGCAGCAAAATAGGAGTGCAGGATTCAAGAGCCCTTTGGGGGTGGGGGCTTAAAAGAGGTCTTATTCCTTTATTAGCACAGTGAGCCAGTCCATTAGTATATATGAATAAATCTGTTCTCATAATTTCAAAATTGACTAGTGGCTCCACCATGTGTATCTGTTGCAAGCCCTGCTAATACAGAAGATCTGAGTCAGTGTAATTTTGAGCCAACAGGCTGTGACAGTGACTGGAGCCTTACTAATAACTCCCAGTAAACAAACTACTGGCAGTGAGAGTAGTAGAGCCAGGCTTTGATGAAAAGGGTTAGGGCTGAACCAAAGAATAATAGCTGAAACAGAGAATTAGCATCTTTTTAATCATGATCCCAATTATAACTCAAGACAAATGACATCCTTTAATACAACACCTGGTGCCAAATGTGGCTGCTTTAAATTTCACCCTCAAAGGAGCTGACAATGATTTCTGGGCTTCATGAGTAATTATTAATTTCTTTACTTATGATGAACTTCTCTGAAGTTGAGACACTACATTAAAGACCTGTTACATTAATATGGGCAGGTAATAAAGACACTTCTGCCAGTGACATTATGTTAAGAAATATAGAAAACACACTGGAGCATGTTGGTTTAATACACAACCATGTTCAGTGCTTTCATAAACACGTAGGATATTTTCTTTGACGTATTTATACAGAGATACACATACAAACATAAGTGACCACATAACACTAGGTCCTCAGGTATGAGTGGATAGATTTCATAGTTTTTCCTGCATTTGTGAACTTTAATTTTCCTGTGAAAATTACAGATTACTTACACAAACAGAATTTCTCCTGTCACTTACTTAAACAGTAAAACACTGGGCCTTTGGGAGAAATCTTCAAGGTCTTTCTATATGGCAACTCTTCTGTCACTATTTTTCAGGCCAAGCTCTACTTCTTAAATCCAGACACCAGTGATTCTTTTCTTTCCTGTAAGCTGAAATCTTATACCCTCTTATTACATCTAAGCAGGTTTCTTGAAGACAACAGGCACATCAGTCCTGTTAGTATGGAGTTCATTGTGTCATGTGCTAGACCTTCTGTGTGTGCACAGACAATTTTTGAAAGCATACAGCCAAATTATCCAAAACCATGGATTTTCAGTGTATGAGATAGCAGTTTTTCTTTAAAAGTAATGCTCAGTGCCCAAAGAATGTTGCCTTTATACCATTGCTTAGTTTGTGCCACAATAAAGTTGAACAACTGATTCTCGTGATGAGAGGCTTTGATTCAGCCTAGTACAAAGAGCACACATGAATATGTATATGTATCTCCCTTTCCACAGACAAGATTTCAGAAACCTACTGTTCTTTAGCTAGCTATCTCAAAATTATTGTTACAGATGGTTCATGTTAGAATGATGTATTATATATAAACATGGTGTAGATTAAAACCAAGTATTAAGGAAATATTCAAAACAAGTTCTTAAATCTCAGCAAATTTACTGAGCAATAAGTAATTATAAGGATAATTGCATGCCTGGGTAGATATCACCTGGAAAACGTATTAAGACTGTAATTACTGCTGCTCACAGTAAAACACGCAAAGAAACTAGCACCTTGTATGTTCTGACAGAACTTACAATTAAATGAACTAGAAATATCTCCAGAGAAAAAGATGCAGGTCCTGAAAGGGTGCAGAGATAAAGGAACTTTGCCAAATTCCAGTTGATGGCATATAGAACACAGAAAGCCCGGTTATATTTCGAAGACTGTATAGAAATTTATGCTCTGCCAAGATAAGCTATGGAGATTTACATTTCATGTGATTCTGCTTTACTCCTTCCTCTCCTTCTGATCATCCCTCTTAGTTGTCATGAAAGAAGAACAACAAGCACAGAAATATTGCAATGGAAACACTTTTTATTTGTTTGTGTTGTTTTTTTATTTTATTTAAGCAAATCCTTCTTTGCCTCGGCTAAGCCTACTCAGAGAACCGTCAGAGGAAAATGAAGCACTTGGAGTGTTCAAGACAACAGCAAGGAAAGTGACAAACTATTCTCTTTTAAGGGCACAGCTGAATGCTCCCTTACAGAGGTTTCAGAGAGCTGAACAACCATTTTAACCCAGACACCCTAGTTTACATTTTCAGTTTTAAGACATCCTTGAGTTTTACACAGATATTTATTTTGGATTGTATCTTAAAGAGTAGGAGTTTATAAACGTCTCACTACATTTTCTTTCCAGCATCTAACAATATTAAATTCCCTGGGAATATCAATCAAACACTTTGGAATGCATTATAATTTGAGAAGTGTATTTGTTTCACCCCCCTTGTTACATAAAATTCAGCTGTCTTCCTGAAAAGGCTGCCTTGTCTATTGTCATTGTAATGCTGTAAGGTCCAATACTTAGAAAACCAGAAGTATCATCATGCTATAAAATGCAATTACATCACGATTAACTTTAAAAATTCACAATATTTTTAAAAAGAATTCTTGTGGCACTCAATTATTTTCCACCATTAAAAAAGACTGATGCTAAACATTAATGAAAGAGATAAGCTTTGAAGAGTATAAATATTACTTATTATAATTTACAACACAGCTCACAGCAACAATTAGAAAAAGCATCTTCTTTCTGGACAAGATCAAGTACTGCTATAACAAATTTGATAGAGCATTTACCTAAATGATATCTAGGTAATTTAATGGTTCAATGGGTATTGTAATAATATAAATTTGCATAGAATTATTCTTATCAACAAATAAAAATTGGTGTGGCGCTTTCTTCCCCCCAGTATATGAAATGCATTTCCAGAAAAGAAAACTAACTCAGAATCTAAGGGAGCAAGATTATCTCTGGTTTATCACACTTTTGTTGGTGAAAGGTTTAGGTATCAGATTTGTACCTTACTAAAACTTCAGTAGTATTCATTTTGTACTACTAAAGATTTATGGAGCACTACAAATATCAGAATTCATTATATGATTTAATTAAAGTTATTCTGTGAACAGAAGGTATCTATTAAGGAAGAAGTATTTGGTCTTGAGAACTTATGTTTGCAATAATTTCTTTAAGATCAGTGCTTTTAAAACCATTTTCAAAGCCAGAATTAAAGACATGGATTTCAGCAGTCTTAGCAAAATTCTCAACTGCAGTCTTATACAAGTTATCCACAAGAAACTATATAGTGAAAACAACTGCCAGCATGTCTCCAAATCAGAAGGCGGGGGTGACACATATGTCCATGAATAGCAAAATGCATGTCAGTCTGATATGAAAACCATAATCTCCCCTATTGTGCCATCTTGCAAGAAAATCAAACCTTAAAAGCATTTACCAAAAATAGATGATCCCTGTAACTTCTTTCACACTGGGACTCTCCAGAAAAAAATACCCGGGTGGAATATTTTAATTTTTATTTTTTGTTTTAACAGTAGAATATGTTTGTGAGAAAGTGATTTTCATTACAAGATGTTAACCAAAAGTTTTTTCCTTCCAGCCTACCTAACTGATACAATCAATAAAAAGTCTTTTTAGAGAGAGGAAAAGAGTGGCCCGACCTGTTTGCAGAAAGGTACATTGGAATAGAGAAATACCTGGCTCAGACAGACAGCTCTAAGGTATTTATAGCTAGGTCCACTCAGTGCTGAGATACCCGTCTGCCATGCTTATCTCCATCACCACAGCTGTAACTAAATGGAGGCTACATGTCCCACCTGTTTGCCTCTCAGGAAGAAATGGCCCCTTCCCCTTCCAAACATCTGCTAGAGCAAACGAAACATACTCTGATACAAACACCACAGTCACTCAAACAGGTCATGAAGAGATTCAGCAAAGGCACAGGTTACAAATGTCTAAGTTTGATAAGAGGGAACAGATAAGGTATCCCCTTCCTACAAGACCAGACATCAAGGAATGTCCACTGCACTGACCATAAAGATGGCCCAGAAGACTGAGCAATCACTTAGCAAGACAGCACCTTCAAAATCTGCCCTGGACAGAGGACATAGGCAATCCTGTATTCAACACATTTTTCAAATGTAGCAGAATCTAGCTGTAAAAAGGGAGGCATGTCTCTGCTTTCAACAGGCAAACACATGATGCTATGTCTCTGACTTTGGCATCCCACACTCTAGGGAGAAGCCACTGAAACAGCTAGTGGCTTCACAGTGTCTCTCCCATCTTGCCAAACAATATTAGAGACCTGTCAGAATCAGGATATACAGACATCACACTTCTAAGCAGTGTGCTTTTGGGACAGAGGTTTTTACAAATGGACTCTGCTAGTTCCCTAATGAGTTTATGACATAAATCTATCGAGCTTTTAAACGCACACAGATCAAAACCCAGATTAAAGAGGATACTTAACAGTAAGAAACAGTGAAATAAAAATAATAAAAATATAACATCACTCATCACCAGCAGAAGCTGCAGAAGCTTTTATCCTGTTATAGTTTGAAA
>VZRW01009535.1:3483-26639 GCA_013398125.1 Aegotheles bennettii | reverse complement strand
CCCCGGTGGGTGTTGGGGGGGGGGAACCGAACCGGGGCGGCCTCAGCCAGGTGTGAACCGAACCGAACCGGGCGGCGGGCCGGTAAAACGCCCTCGCCTGTGGCGATTTGGGGTCAAATCCTCGTAATTCGGTCACTTTCCCTTCGCCGTGAGGCGTTCGCAGCCTGGAAACCCCGCACGGCTTCGCCACCCCGCGCTGCCCGCTCGGACCGGAGCGAACTCCGCCGGTACCGGGGGGGCTGAGGAACCGCTGGCGCTTCCCTCGCTCCGGTTTAACGGCACCGGGGCTGAGCCCGGGTTTGGGTCTCTTGGCGAGCCCCGAACAACTCCGGGAGGTGCCGGTGCCGGTGCCGGGAGGTTCCGGGGGCTCCGTGGGAGGCCGGCGGTGACTCACGGGCTCTGGCATCCCCGGCGATCCTGGCCTTGGGGAGGCGGCTGAGGGCGGTAACGGGACGGAGCCTCCCGGTTACCCCTCGCTGAGTCCATTTTCAACCGTGAATCTCAACTGTGAGTGCTCACAAGGACCCTACTATCGGTGTAAACTGGGTATAACTGGGAAATCCAAACTTTCCAGCTGGAATTCTCCCCGTCGGATCCCTCACCACGTCCAACTTCTCCCTCCTGACCCCACCGGGTGTCCCCATTCCTTGGGTTCTCCTGGTTTGTGGAGCTCGGCTGCTCCCGACCCTGGGAGAGCGGAGTAAAGAGGGTGCAAACCCCGTGTAGCGCCCTGCATGGGGCTTGGTTGGGCTTTAAAGCATCGTGGGAATTTATTTGGCACTTCCTTCTGTTCCTGGGGTTTGAAATTCAAAAAAAAAAGCCTCCCGGGGCTGATGACAAGACTTGGATTAATTGTTTGAGTAGGGCTAAAGCTGCTGTTAAAGGAGGAGTAGAAGGGAAGTAAACAAACAGCTGGTGCAGTGCCTGGTGGCTGCACATCTGGAGCCTCCATGTGCCTTGTTGTAGCAGCTGGAATGGGGAGAGAGCTGAGGCTTGGTCACTGCACGGTTCCTCCACCCCTGTCCTGCTTTTAGGACCTTTTTTGAACCAAAAAGCTGAGGTTTTTGTGTTCTCCTGAGAGCCCAGACCCCCTCGGGAGGGGGGGGATCAATAATTGATGATGGGGAAGAGCCTTTGATGGGATGGAGTGGCTGCGTTTGAGGCTTCCCCGGAGCTCGGAGCCTTCACTCCCACCCACGTTCTGCATCCCAAGCTTTGGAGGAATCCGGGAGCTGGGATGAGCAGAGGGAAATGGATGCTTTGGGAAACAGGGTCAAGTTTTTCTTTACAAGCAGCCAAGCGTGTGAAAATCATCGTGCTTTTAGGAACTTTCCCTGCTACTCCTGCTGAATCCTTCTCTTGAGCAGCAGTGTTATTTTTAAGAGCACCTTCTCCTTGCTGGGAAGCCTCTGGAGCCTGGATCCTGCCAAAAATCCATGCGAGGCTTCCGAGCTCGGCTTCCTGGGCTGGACTTTCCCGGGATGCTCAATCTTGGGCAGGAGACGCTGCAGCCCTGCGACCTCAGTGGTCTTTATTTATGAATATTCCTCCTCTTCACCTCAAAAACTGACTCCCGTTTGCCCCTTGTTTTGGGCTGCAGGAGCCGAGGAACTCGTGGGTTTGTTCACACCTCCCTTTCCCACCAGGAATAATGATTTTTCCTGGGATTTGAGGTGTGCTGGTGCTCTGCTGGTTCAGTTTCTGTTTGCCTGGGATGAAGCTGCGTGGTCTCGGTACCTCCTCGGAGCTTAGTGACTAAAATAAAGGTATTAGGTCGGGTCAGGTTCAGTGGCAGTGCTAATCCCAGGGCTGTTTTGGCTGCTCTCGCCCGCGTTAGGTAACGGCACCAGCTCGGGGGTGTGGGCTGGGATGGAGTTGGTGGACGTGGGCAGGAGAACACGAGGAGCCTCCTGCTGCAGGACCTTCAGAGCTGAGCCACTGCTTTGTCTGTAGCTGTTCTGCTGAGGTAAAGAGCAGGGCTTGGTGTTGGGCTGCTGGTGGCCTCGGGGGTTGTGCTGTGAGCCTTTGGCTGGGGGCAGAGCGACCCCTCCAAGTTGGCCACCACCCCTGCGTGACACAGAAGGAAGTGTTTTCCTTGGGCTGAAGCTGAAGTTTCCCATTGGAATTTGGGCTGCTGTGTCCTGGCTCCAGCGAGCAGGACGTGGGTGGCCGTGGGGAGGACACCTGCTCCTGCCTTGGCTTTTGGTCCAAGCCCAAGGTGCAAACCCAAGCGTTGAGGGCACCTCTGAGAACCCCTTCCCACGCCGATCGCCCGTGCTCAGCTGGTTCTTGGCATGAGCTGGAAGTTGGGGCTCTGCTGGTGCCTCTCTCTCCGGGCAGCATTTGAGACCGGTTTAAAAAACTCAATAAACACCGAGTTTCCTTTCTTATTTTTTCTACTCAACCTGCTCTGGGGCCAGACCTGAAGGTCTCGTGCTGCGTCGCTGGTTTCAGTGAGGTCGCTGTTGAGGAACAGAGGTGGTTGTGGTGTAAAAACAGACAGAAGGATGAAAACTCCTCAGGATTCAGTGCTGACTGATGCTAGGACAAGGGGCAATGGATGCAAACTGGAGCCCAGGAGGTTCCATGTGAATCTCAGGAAGAACTTCTTTCCTGTGAGAGTGCCAGAGCACTGGACCAGGCTGCCCAGAGAGGTTGTGGAGTCTCCTTGGCTGGAGACATTCAAACCCCGCCTGGATGCGTTCCTGTGTGATGGACTCTGGGTGACCCTGCTCTGGCAGGGGGGTTGGACTGGATGAGCTTTCGAGGTCCCTTCCAACCCCTAGGATTCTGGGATTCTGTGGTTTAGGGTCAGGTTCTGTCCCCTCAGGGTGGTTTGGGGTCGTGTTCTGTCCCTCCAGAGGGGTTATGGGGTGGTTTAGGGTCTGGTTTTGCCACCCCAGGGTGGTTTGGGGTCGTGTTCTGCCCCTCCAGAGGGGTTACAAGGTGGTTTGGCATCAGGTTCTGGACCCCCAAAGGGGTTTACAGGGTGGAGTCTCCTTGGCTGGAGACATCCAAACCCCACCTGGATGCGTTCCTGTGTGATGGACTCTGGGTGACCCTGCTCTGGCAGGGGGGTTGGACTGGATGAGCTTTGGAGGTCCCTTCCAACCCCTAGGATTCTGGGATTCTGGGATTTGTGATCCAGGAGGGTCTTAGTGGAGCACCAGGTCGTGATTGGCATTTTCTGTGCTTTCCCCTCGCTGCTAAAGCAGCAGGTGTGGAGCTGAGCAGAAATATGGGGAGAGTTTTGGGAAGCAGAGCTTGGGATGTCACCGAGGTGGCCAGGAGGGTCACTCTGGTGCAGAGCCCGGCGTGAAACTGGGGATTGTTCACAAGGAAAGGTTTTCATCTCCTTCGTGTGCTGGTGCTTCTCTCCTTCCTAAGGACCACGCAAGGATGACGGCGTGTTTGGGCACGACAGCGAAGTGGGGTGAAGCATTTCCAGCAGGAATGAACTCAGTCATCCTTTCTGGATGGGATAATTAAAAGAAAAAAACCCCAAAACCCAGTGAATCAGCCCGAAATCATTCACTGGCAGCACGGGGCCGTTCCTCTCCTCCTCACTGCTGTTGGTGTAGCAACACCCCGTGGCTCTTCCGTTCCAGGAACGTCTGGAGATGCAGAGTAATTTGTTAATGACCTCTTTGCTTCCCTCTGAGCCTGCGCTGGCTCAGGGAGGGGCCGTGCCTTGGGTTCGTGGGAATCTTGGAGAATTAAGAGCAGTTGGAGCTGAATTAATGAACTTCGGAGTAGGACGTGATCGATTCTGTTTGGTTGAAGTTCAGGTTTGTTTAGGAGGTCCGACACAAAGCACATGATTCCAGGGTAGAAGCAGCTCCTTGGTGTCTTGTGGCTTTTGGGAGAGTCCAGCACAGAGCCACAGAGGTGATTGAGGGAGTGGAACATCTCCCCTGGGAGAAGCTGAGGGAGTGGAACATCTGCCCTGGGAGAAGCTGAGGGAGCTGGGGCTCTTCAGCTTGGAGAAAAGGAGACTGAGGGGGGACCTCAGGAATGGTGATCAATATGGAAAGGGTGAGGGTCAGGAGGATGGAGCCAGGGATAGGATGAGGTGGAACACAGAGGTTCTGGGTGAAGATAAGAAAGAACTTTGTCACTGTGAGGTGACAGAGCCCTGGGCCAGGCTGCCCAGAGAGGCTGTGGAGTCTCCTTCTCTGGAGACATCCAAACCCCACTGGATGCATCCCTGTGTGCCCTGCTCTGGGTGCTCCTGCTCTGGCAGGGGGGTTGGGCTGGATGAGCTCTTGAGGTCCCTCCCAACCCCTGACCCTCTGTGCTGCCCTCTCAGGGGGTGGAAGCTCTTCCCAGCCTGGTGTTCCTGCTCCTCGGTCTCCTGCCTCCGAAGCAAACCCATGAATCCTTCCAGTGTCTCATCAGGGCGAGGCTTAATTAAGCTTTTTATAGCATTTTACAAGCATTAGCTAACAAATGCTCTGACGTCCCTGTGGGGTAGGTGCTTTAGTCCCCCTTCTCCTAATAAAGCCATTTCCATCGGCACGGGCGCTCGGAGCATCGCGTTGGGATGGAGACACTTCCCAGATGAGGTTCCTGCTGCCCAACGTTCCTTCAGGGTGCTCTAAAAATCCCTGGATTCCCAGGGGTTTGGGAGTGCTGATGTTGTCCTGTGCCTGCATGATGGAAATGTATGGAGAGATGTCGTAGAGATGTCGTGGAGATTGGAGCATCCTTGAAAACAAGCGGCTTTTGGGATGGTGGAGGCTCTGGAAGATGCTGGTAGTGATGTCTGGAGCTCGTGTTTAAAATGTGTGTGGGTTCCTAAAGGGAAAAGAGAAGGGAAAATGGGGTGGGTGTGTGTTTTTGGTGGGAAAATGGGGTGATTGTGGGTTCCTAAAGGGAAAAGAGGAGGGAAAATGGGATGAATGTGGGTTCCTAAAGGGAAAAGAGAAGGGAAAATGGGGTAGATGTGGGTTCCTGAAGGGAAAATGGGATGAATATGGGTTCCTAAAGGGAAAAGAGAAGGGAAAATGGGGTGGATGTGGGTTCCTGAAGGGAAAATGGGATGAATATGGGTTCCTAAAGGGAAAAGAGAAGGGAAAATGGGATGAATGTGGGTTCCTAAAGGGAAAAGAGAAGGGAAAATGGGGTGGATGTGGGTTTTTGATGGGAAAATGGGGTGGATGTGGGTTCCTAAAGGAAAAGGAGAAGGGAAAATGGGATGAATGTGGGTTCCTAAAGGAAAAGGAGAAGGGAAAATGGGGTGGATGTGGGTTCCTAAAGGGAAAAGAGAAGGGAAAATGGGATGAAAGTGGGTTCCACATAAACTTCACAGAACCAGTTGCAGTGTAACAGGAAAGTGTGCTCATGGATGCTTTTGTGGAGCTTTTGCTCCCCAAAAACTCATCGTTGCACCTGGAATTCTCCACCTGCACTTTCCCTGCCGTTCTGGAGTGAGCAGGGAATTTGGGGCAAGAGTGAGGATTCCCCTCCCAAATTTTGCTGTGTTTTAGCGTTGCCCTCAGCCCCATCCCAAGGTTGCTCTGGAGTCGTTTTCCTTCACGCAGGCAGTTAATGAGGGAGTGTGGAAGATAAGGGAAGTATTTAACCACCAATGCCAGGAATCCCAGATTGCAGCAGGGATGTTTGACCTGGTTTGGGCGCCTTAGGGTGTTCTGCCCATCTTTAGGAATAATCCTGGAAAGAGACAGTTTGAAAACACCAGGAAAACCAACGGATTTGCTCCTTTTCCACTGGAATTTCCTCTCTTATCCCCATCAGCCACCCAAATATTCCCCCCTCGTTGGATTTTCAGCTCGGATTGAATGATTCTCCCGGCGTTTTCTCCTCCTTGACGATGGAATTTTCAATCCTGACCCTTTAATCACAATAAAAAAATGAAACTAAACTTCCCCTGGAGTGTTTTGCCCGGCCCAGGCGGGCTCTGCTCCTCGGTGCTGCCTGGAGGAATGCAGAAAATCAGGATTTTGTGGAGGAGCACACCCCTCCGGACCTTGAGACCTGCGATAACTTTCAGCTTTACGCAACGCGCCTCTGCCCGGGCTGGCTCTGCTCCCTTCAGGGCAGGAGATCCGCACGGGTGCCTTCACTTATTCTGCAAGAAGAGGAATTTCTGGGGGTTATTTTTTGCCCAAATGGGGTTTTTTGGTTTGTTTTGCATAGGCAACATTTATTGACAGTGTTTGGGTCTTGCTGGTGTTCAAGTGGGATGCTCACTGCCGCATCTCCATCACTTTGAGCTCCTTCCCCTTTAAAATCAGGATTTTTGAGGATTTTTTTCCCTAGCTCTCAGTGAACCCCTCGTTAGCAGAGTCATTACAGCAAGGAGAAAGCATAATTCATATTTTTACCTCAAAATTATCAATGAATCAATTGCTAATCTCAAAGCACAATGAATTTCCGAGCAGGGGGGGGTTCATTTCCCCACCTGCCACCGGATAGTTCCATGGCCAGCCCGGAGGCTGCCTGGGCCAGCCAAGCCTCATTATTTTATGCTCTGTAATGCGAGCTGAGTGTGTTGTTGGTCTCATCCCTAGATTGATGCCAAGGTGCTGATCCGGGCGCCGCCGACCCCAGCTGCCAGGAGGGATCCATGAGCCCACGACCTCGGCTATGGACGTCGTCCTGTCGGATTTTGTTCGCTCAACGGGGGCAGAGCCAGGACTGGCCAGAGACCTGCTGGAAGGTAAATAAAATTGGGGCTAAAAAGGAGGGGAGGTGGCACCAAGGGGTCGCTGATGCTGGAGATGTTCACGTCGGTGGCGTGGCTGGAGAAGTTCTGCCTTGGTGTCTCATTACGTGGCCACCAGGTAATGAATTTCAAATGTTGGGAAGGAGAAGGGAGCGACCAGGAGTGCAATTTCCCTTCCTTCATCCTCTCCATAAGCAGCAAAACGTAGGGTTTGGGGTTTTTTTCAGTGCCTTTCAAAGGGTTGAAGGAGCAGCACGGGTGGGGGCAGCCCCTGCTCCCAGAGCAGCACAGGGGGTGATTACAAAGGCAAAACCATTCTGTTACTGGTCTGGCTGGTTCTGCTGGTGAAGGTGGTTTGATTGTGCCGATAGAAATTGCTGTTTGGCTGTGCCAGTGACCTCTCCTGGCAGAGCATCCCCTCTGAGCCAGCATGGGGAGCTCCTCTGGAGCAAGATCAGGTGGTTTAAGGTGACTGGAGATGCTTGGGACGCTCGGGAATCGGATACAGGCATTGTCAGGTGGTTTGGAAAGAGTCAAACCAGCCCTGGAGAGCTCGGTGTGCTGTGCCAGCGGCTTTCCAGTGCCCTGTGTGCTGTGTTTGCCCTAAAGCACAGGGAGATATCAGCTGCTCAGAAGCTCCGTGGGATGGGGAAGCTGCTCGTTAGTGACTGCATTCACTCCAAGGCTGCAGGTAACTTTTTTCACCCCGTCCTTGGAGCAGTGGGAAGGGGTAGAGAAAGGAAACCAGGTCTTAATTTCGGGGCTGTACACGTGCTTGGGGCATCACCTTCGGGTTAAGGGTGACAGAAGGATGTTGAGTAAACACCAGTGTGTGCTGGAGGACAAACACCATCAGAAACAGGGCACCTAATTAACTGTTCTGTAATTAAAACAGGGACTGTAGGTGCCGTGTTCCTTTCCATCATCCCCTTGTGTGTGTCACAGGGCATTGGTGGTGTAGTCGGAACCCAGGAGCAGCTGATGCTCTGCAGGCTTTGCTCGGGATGCTCCAATGGTGATGGATTCAACTGGAATTGTTGCTCTGATCAGTGTCTTTGGGCTCTGCCTCCCCTTGGTCCTCACAGCATCCATCCCAGGCTCTTTCCTCTCTGCCCCCAGGCTCTTTCCTCTCTGCCCCCAGGCTCTTTCCTCTCTGCCCCCAGGCTCTTTCCTCTCTGCCCCCAGGCTCTTTCCTCTCTGCCCCCAGGCTCTTTCCTCTCTGCCCCCAGGCTCTTTCCTCTCTGCCCCCAGGCTCTTTCCTCTCTGCCCCCAGGCTCTTTCCTCTCTGCCCCCAGGCTCTTTCCTCTCTGCCCCCAGGCTCTTTCCTCTCTNCCCAGGCTCTTTCCTCTCTGCCCCAGGCTCTTTCCTCTCTGCCCCAGGCTCTTTCCTCTCTCCCCCAAGCTCCCATTGGATTTGCCAGGCTCGGGTCCTTGGCCATGGATTCTTACAGCCAAGCATCACCTCGGTGCCGTCCTGGCAGGGCCGTGGGATTCGTGGTGTGTTCATGTTCTGGTTTCTGTGGCTTTAGTTTTGTGTCAGGATTTCTAATATTATCTTTCGGAGGAAACACTCGGGTTTGTGACAGAAGAGGTTTAACCAGATGTTCCTCAAACTCCATCTCCCAGCTGGGTTTATTTTGGTTTCGGCTCCTTCTCGTGATGTGTCACCTCCTCCCTGCTCTTCTCCTGCCACCTCGGTGGAGTTCCCAGCTCCAGGGGTGGGAATGAGGGGCAACACCAAGGTTTTTCTTGTTTTGGGTGGAATTAGTGAGAGCAATGGGATAAAATAACTGCATAAAGTGAGGTACCCAGACCTGGACAGGGAGGGCGATGGGAGCGTGGTGTGCGTGGGCACCGCATCCTCGCACCTTAAACCAAACAATGATGTGAGAGCAGATTTAATTTTAACCTCATGGGTCGTTCTCGTGAGTCATTTAAAAAAAAAATAAGCCAAAAAATCCCCTTGACTCAAAACATAAACCTTAAAATAACTTTCTGTTTGGAGTCAGTCATTAAATGCTGCAAATTGTGTCTCTCGGAGGAGTTTGGATCCTTGGGAAGTGTAATTCCTTTTGGGAACTGGAAGTAATCACTTCGTCCAGTGTCCATGAGCAATTGGTGGCTTATGGATCTTCCCCATAGTGGAATTACTACACATAAAGCTGGTTTGCTCACTGTAGTAGCTGCTCACTGGCTAATTTAGAGCCTCAATTAAGAGTGTTCATAAAAACAAAGACAATCAGAATTTTCCCTTAAGCTCTTTGATGTTTTTCCATGCATTCTTGCCTCTGGAAGACAGCAGCTCCTAAAAGATCAATGTGCTGCACGTTGAAAACCTTCAGGTTATGAATAGATACGAAGTTCTTGCAGCTGTTTGGGTGGTGGTCAGAGGCCAGGGAGCTCTTTGAGGGTTCGCCCAACTCCACCAAGTTCAGGCTGAATTGACCAAGAAAAGTCTCCTGGCCTGGCCAACATCTCTCTTGCTTCAATATTTTGGGTGTCAGCTCAAGGAGAGTTGAGTGACAGAGGTTTAAAAAGCCACATTACAAATCATCAGCTCCTTGGGTTGGGTGCTTCCACCTTGTCCCACGGTGAGATGGGGGTAGGGGGAGCTGGGGGCTTGGTCAGCAAAGACGTGGTGTTGGCGTCGTGATGGATTGTCCTCATGGTGCCTGGGGAGCTCTAAAACCAAGCTCTCGTCATGACCCAGAGCAATCAACCCTTGGGTTTGTGGAGATGCTGGTGGACGTGACACAGCCTGACCTTCTGTTTCCCTTTCTGAAGGGCAGGACTCTGTTTGTTTTGCTCCAGCTCTGGCTGAGCGTATCCTGTTGTGGTGACCCTGCCCTTCTTCATTTCACAGCCAGGAATCATCTTCTGGCAAAGCTCTGCCTCAAATTAGATACAAGGAGGAAATTCTTCGTGCTGAGGGAGTCAAGGCACTGGGCTGGGTCACCCAGAGTGGTGGCAGATGCCTGGAAACATTCAAGGTTTGAGGTTCTGAGCAACCTGGTTGAGTTGAAGGTGTCCCTGCTCATGGCTGGGGGTTGGACTTGGTGGCCTTTAAAGATCCCTTCCACCCCAAACCATGAAAATTTGAGGTCTTTGGACCTTTGTTTAGCTTTTCCACATATCCAGCATCCAAGAGCAGCAGATCCCTCGGAGCTCTGGATGTGTCCCTGCGTGCGCGAGGCATAGATCATCCAGGTAACCCTTGGCAGTGCTGTCTGGCACAGGTTCATGGTTCCATCTCCTCCAGAAGTGCAAGCCCTGGATGGAAATGCAGTGACCTGCTGAACAAGTGGTGCTGCACCCTGCTTCCTTCCTCCCTTCTGCTGGTTGAGGGCACCATCATTGGTTCCTAGGGTGGGTGTTGTAGGAAATTGAGTCAGTTCCTTCTCGTGGGACGGTGACCACTGTCAGTGTCTTCTCCTCCAGGCAAGAACTGGGACCTGAGTGCAGCCCTGAGTGACTTTGAGCAGCTCAGGCAGGTCCACGCTGGCAACCTTCCCCATTCCTTCAACGAGGGACGCCCCTACAGACCCCTGGAGAAGGAGGCAGCGCGGGCCGGGCGGCCGCCGCTCCAGCGGCAGGATGATATTGTGCAAGGTCAGTGGTGCAAAACCAGCACAAATCATTAAATCTTTCTCCTTCTGTTGCCTGAAATATGTATTTATCCCAGAATCCTAGGGCTTGGAAGGGACCTGGAAAGCTCATCCAGTCCAACCCCCCTGCCAGAGCAGGGTCACCTCGAGTCCATCACACAGGAACACATCCAGGAGGGTTTTGGATGTCTCCAGAGAAGGAGACTCCACCTCATAAACCCCTTTGGGGGTGCAGAACCTGATACCAAACCACCTTATAACCCCTCTGGAGGGGCAGAACACGACCCCAAACCACCCTGGGGTGGCAAAATCAGACCCTAAACCACCCCGTAACCCCTCTGGAGGGGCAGAACACGACCCCAAACCACCTGGGGGGACAGAACCTGACCCTAAACCACAGAATCCCAGAATCCTAGGGGTTGGAAGGGACCTGGAAAGCTCATCCAGTCCAACCCCCCTGCCAGAGCAGGGTCACCCAGAGTCCATCACACAGGAACGCATCCAGGTGGGGTTTGGATGTCTCCAGCCAAGGAGACTCCACCACCTCTCTGGGCAGCCTGGTCCAGTGCTCTGGCACTCTCACAGGAAAGAAGTTCTTCCTGAGATTCCCATGGAACCTCCTGGGCTCCACTTTGCATCCATTGCCCCTTGTCCTATCATTGGTCAGCTCTGTAAAAAGCTTGGCTCCATCGTCCTGCCCCTCACCCTTTACAGATTTGTAACCATGGATGAGGTCCCCCCTCAGTCTCCTTTTCTCCAAGCTAAAGAGCCCCAGCTCCCTCAGCCTCTCCTCACAAGGGAGATGTTCCACTCCCTATTTATCTGCTGGAGCAATTTTGTCTGCTTGCAATCAAGCAAATCCAAGCTGGAGGCAGGGATTTGAGAATTGCTCCTGCAGTTGTGCTGCTTCTGCACCGCTCACTGATTTCCTCTTCCCTTTATTCCCAGAGAAACGCCTGTCTCGAGGCATCTCCCACGCCAGCTCCACCATTGTCTCCTTGGCCCGTTCCCACGTCTCCAGCAACGGCAGCAGTGAGCATCTGCTGGAGATGCCCATCTGCACCTTCCAGCTGCCCGACCTCACCGTCTACACCGAGGACTTCCGCAGCTTCATCGAGCGCGACCTGATCGAGCAGTCCATGCTGGTGGCCCTGGAGCAGGCTGGTGAGTGCCATTTCCGTGCCATCACAGGGCTGTTTCACAGCAGCTCCGATGGGAATGAGCCCCAGGCTGTGGAGAAGTGAGGCCACGTATCCGACAGGGATTATTTCATCCTTTTTTACGGCGTGGTGCAAGAGTTGAGTAAGAGTCTGCTCCGCTTCGCCTGCGGACACCTGGTGTAAATAAATCGTGGGTGATGTCACTGCTTGTGCAGCTCAGGGGAAAAAAAATCAGTGGGATTATCCCACCCCCGGAGCATCCCTGTGCCCTGCAGCACCTCCCATCGGGGGGGGAAAGGCAAATATTAGCAGGGATTACAAACATTTTAGATGGATGTGTTTTATGTGCTGCTTTAGCACAGGAGAACTTGGCTGTTGGCTTTGTCTGCCCGGAGAGGAGTTGCTCAGGAGCACAGATGGATTCGTTTTCCAAGGTGCTGTTTGACTCCAGAGTAGTTGTTAAGGTGCTCTGGAAATCAGGTTTGGCCAGGGAATGGCTGGGACCTCCGTGCTGGCAGGGAAACTCAACACCAGGAGAGCTTGCGTGGGGCAGGAGGACACCGGGTGGCATCTCAGGAGCCTTTACACCTCTGCTCAGTCTCTGTCACTGATGCACAAGTGTAGAAAGCTCCTCCTCCAGCGGGAGGATGGATTCCTCATGGCAGATTTTAGCCCTCTGCTGCTCGAGTGTTCCTGTAATTAAATATTCTCATGTTTGGGAATGAGCACTCGATCCAGGCGATCCCGTTACAGCGGCGCCGATGCAAATGAACCTCCCTGCTCCACCCCAGAGCAGGCTCAGGGGTGCTGGGTGCTTCTGTCCACCACGAACTCGGGGGGAGGGACAGAGGGGTGGCTGTGCTTGTCCATCCCAGTGCTGGGGACCCTCCCTGGCACCCCCAGACGACGTTAACAGCAAGTCACTGATTTTTGGGAAGCCTGTGTTCCGCGTGACAGCGGCTCCCTTGAATAAAGGGCTGGATAAAAGGATTCAGAGTAGGGTTCTGAGCGTGGTGCTGTGCTCTGCAGTGGCTCCCGTTATTAATTCAGTGCCTGCTGCCCTTAGGGGATTAAGCAGACACTTTATAGGCCCATAAATGTTCAGCTGCTCCTCTTCTTCTACCCGGAGATCCCTTTACACCACTGCGGTGTGCTCTGAAGTGGCTGTAAATGGTAACAATGTCCTCTGGGGAAGCTCTTGGTGTGCTCAGAGTCTTGGTGGAGCCAAAGATTTGGCCCTTGCTGCCATCCTTTGTCACGAACCCAGATGGATTGAGTCTGTTTTGAAGCATAGAATCATTAGGGTTGGAAGGGACCTCCAGGGTCATCAAGCCCAAGCTGGAAGCCTCTTGATGGTGGTGGACGCTGGAAGGAAGCCTCCTGATGGTGGTGGACGCTGGAAGGAAGCCTCTTGATGGTGGTAGACGCTGGAAGGAAGCCTCTTGAGGGTGGTGGACGCTTGAAGGAAGCCTCTTGAGGGTGGTGGACGCTGGAAGGAAGCCTCTTGATGGTGGTGGACGCTGGAAGGAAGCCTCTTGAGGGTGGTGGACTTCTTCAGAAGAGCAGTTGCCAAGCTCACCGCTGGAACGAGAAGATCCCTCGTGCTCTCTAATCCAGTTCTCCTCCTCGTAGAGCTTTCAGGGCTTGCTCCTGACACGTGCCTGCAGAGAAATGTCATTCTAAATACTTCTAGGGGACCTCTTGGCCTTTCCACCGCCTTGATCCAAGCCAAACATTTGGAGAAGGCTTTGAGGAATGTGGTTCCTTTCGAGGTGGCTTCTCTTGCGTAACTGGGAGGCCGGGTCCAAACGACTCCGCCTGGGACATGCGTGGCCCGGCGTGACCGGGGAGAAATGCCTGCCCGAGGTGTGTCCTCTCCAAGTTGGACCTGACTCTGCTCCACCACAGGTTGTGCAACCTCCTGAGTGCCGAGCGGAGCTGCAAACTGCCCAAAAGAGTCCAGGAACGACGTGAAATGGGTGGAAAAAAACCCACCTCGACGTGCCAGGAGCTGCGTGGGGTGAAAATGGGTGGCTTTTCAGAGCAGAACTCTTGTCCTGGGGCTGTGTGCTGAGCACATCTCAACTCCACGGGCTCCTTTCCCCCAGCACCCAGAGCACAAACGACCCACGAGCGCTGTGGTTTCCTCTTTTCCTGTGTTTATCGACGTTTAAACCCAAATTTTCTCTATTTAGTCCTTCCCCAGCTGCTGTTGCTGAGCCTTGTGCAAACAATTTCAAGAAATCCTGTGTTTGGGAGCCAGGGACTGTGCCTGGGAGCAGGGAGAGGTTGGTTGGAAGGGCTGGGAAGGGGTTGGTTTCCTGCCAGAGCCATTTGAACGCAGCTTGCTGGAAGCCTGAGCCCGGGGTCGGCGGCTGTAGGAGAGCTCCCGGAAGGAATTGCAGCCAAAGGAGGCAGCACCCGTGTCTGAGGGTGAAGCAGAGCAAGACGTGGGCTGGGGTGGGAGTTCAAAGTCCTCACTGAGCCCGAGTTCAGCTCCTTGATGAATGTTTAACCTCCTGCGTGTTAATTTTTTCCTGCCTTCTATTTTTAGATGCTCTTGACTTGAATTACTCCAAGTGCCTTTTATTACCAAAAAGCTGCACTGTCTGTTTGCATTCTCATTGCTGAAGCTGCTGGGATCAGCAAAAATTCCCCAATGTTCTACCTAAGCCACAAAGTTTTGCCTTCCCATGAAGTTTTGCAGCTTTTTGTGGCTTTGTTGCCCTCTTGATCCCCATGGGTCGAGTCCATAACCACTCATCCCTTTGGGCATTCCAGGTTTCCATCCTCGTTGGTGTTTTTGGAGGGCATAATTGAGCTCTCCAGTAACAAGCCCTCTTTTCACGCTCTTAAACACTCTCCCAGGTCGTCTGAACTGGTGGGCAAACGTGGATCCCAGTTGCCAAAGGCTCCTTCCCCTGGCCACCACTGGGGATGGGAACTGCCTGCTCCACGCCGCGTCCCTAGGTAAGATCTCCCCTTCATCCATGGCAAAATAACCCAACTGCTTCACTCCAGACCTAGTGATGCACATGGTGCTGATGCCACCTCCTGGGGGGAGAGCCCAGGACCATCCTTTGGGAGCAGGACTGAGCCTTTCCCACCCGTTCCCATGGGAACGGGGGATGCTGCTGCTCATCCCAACCACGGCAGCGAGCGGTCGCGATGCTCGGGCTCTGCAGGAGAGGGATGGCTTGGAGGAATCGGGCTGCCAGCAGCTTGTGTGCTTCCAAAATACCTCTTCCCTGCCCATTTGGCAAATTTCCCTGCATTTTGGAAGGAAATGGGAAATACTGGAGCCACCCCATCCCTCCTCTGGCACGCTGAAGCTTCAAGACTCCACCAGTGTGACCGTAGTTGAGGTTTCCAGACTTTTAAAAGAGCAGGGTTGTGGTTTTCTCTGTGTTTCAGACACAGCAGAACCAGAGCCTGGTTTCACCCCATCTCCTTTTCCCATGGGATGTGGACATAAAGGAGCATGTGATTATTTTTTTACCAACACTTTTCTGCCTCTAGAGATGAAAGCAGAGGTGGCGTTGGCTTCTTTTAGTGGCATGAAAACTCTCTGGGGGTGGAAAAGGCACGTTTGGGACCAGGAATTTTATTGGTTGGATTGAGAAAGTTGGGTTTGGGAGCAGGAATTTCATTGCTTGGATTGAGAAAGTGGGGTTTGGGACCAGGAATTTTATTGCTTGGGTTGAGAAAGTTGGGTTTGGGAGCAGGAATTTTATGGCTTGGGTTGAGAAAGTTGGGTTGGGTTGAGAAAGTTGGGTTTGGGAGCAGGAATTTCATTGCTTGGATTGAGAAAGTTGGGTTTGGGAGCAGGAATTTTATTGGTTGGATTGAGAAAGTTGGGTTTCTCCACCTCTGTGTCCCAGTTTGTCCCCTATCCCAGTTTATCCCCTGGCTCGGGGTGGGTTGTGGGATGGATGGAGCGATGCCAGTTGCTGCTGTTAATCCTTTCCCTGCCTCCCCCCCCGTGCAGGTATGTGGGGGTTCCACGACCGGGATCTCATGCTCCGTAAATCCCTCTACACCTTGATGGATAAAGGAGTGGAGAGGGAAGCCCTGAAGCGGCGGTGGCGTTGGCAGCAGACACAGCAGAACAAGGAGGTGGGAGCCAGACCTGGCACCATCCCCTTCCTGGGAGGGGAAAAAAGTGCTAAAAATAAAATACCCCGTGGGTTTGGGAGGTCCCTTGGATTTTTTTTTCCCTGTGCCACAACGAGCTGTATCCTTCAACCTAAATATGGGAAAATTCTCCTTATGGCAAAGTGGGAAAAGGTTTCATCAGGACCATTTTATGCCCAATATTGATGGGAAAACAAATGTCACCAAAGGCAGGGGGATGGCTTCATCCAGGGGGAAAGTTCCCAGACATCCTGAATGAGGGGAGTGGGGGTTTGGAATGGGGTGAACTTTTATTCCCACCTGATCCTGGGGATGCTGTTTGCTCTCTGGCTTCCTTTTAATTTTTTGGAAGAGCACAAAGATTCCGATCTCGACAGCTTGGAAAACCAAACCAATGGATTTGGCTGTTGGAAGCAGAGCAGTTAATAAATAATTGGAGGTTTTACTGCTATTTAAAGGATGCTTTTATGCATCTCTTGGAGCTGCACGCTCCAGAACTGGGGATTTATGGATTCTCTGGTGGCTTTCATCATTTTTTTTGGAAGGAAAAGAAATCCTTAGCCAGTCCAACCACCTGCCCCACCACCTCTCCCCAGTAGATCTTCAGTACTGAGGGTTTAGTGTAGGGGTGAAGGTTTCCTCTCATCCATGGGTTGAAATGTTCACTCCCACCTCCAAAAAAGACAAACTCTTGGTTTTGGGCAAATCATCCCCAGTGGGTTGGAGAAATTTGGGCTTTTTTACCCAATATATTGATTATTTTTGCATGAATCCATAGAGAAGTGGTGTGGTTGTGTGCAGAGACTGCAGAATATTCCCTTAGGAGATTTTTGGGTTTTCTTTGGTGTTTTTTTTGCAGTCTGGCCTCGTTTACACCGAGGAGGAGTGGCAGAAGGAGTGGAATGAGCTGATCAAGCTGGCGTCCAGCGAGCCTCGCGTGCACTACGGCACCAACGGGGCCGGCTGCGGGGGGTACGTGCTCAAAAATCCCACCTTTAGTGGTAAAAACCAGTGAGTAACTCCTTCAACACATGGCTGGGGATTGGCAGGGGCAGGTTGGGGGATGAGGATCGGGGTTACTCCTTCATCCTTCCCCTTGAAGCTCTCCAAGGAGCACGAAGAGCAACGAGAGGTCCATAAAAGCATCACGGGAAATGATATAAATGATGATTGAAATGATGTAAATGATTATTTAAATGATATAAATGATGATTGAAATGATGTAAATGATGATTTAAATGATTTAAATGATTTAAATCATTATTTAAATGCTGCCCGACCCCTTTTTTTTGGGGGTAAAACACCCACTGAACAGAAACCCCATCTCTTCTCGTGCTTCATGGTGTCGGTGGCTCCAAATTGAGAGCGATTTAACCAAAGCTGAGGGCTCCTGCAGGGCTCACGCTATGTTTCAAGGGTGCTTTATCCCAACACACACCACTTTTGAGGCTCTTTAGGTGAAAGAGACTCCCTGGAGCAATGTGGTGTTGCCTGGGTCCAAACCCTTGGTGTAGAACAGGACGTTTTTGGGGATCTACGTCAAAAATCTGAAACCAGAGCTGATTTGAATGATTCACCTCAACTGTGAAGACCCCTCTCTATTTTAAAGCCGTGATAAAACACACAAAGGGGGCAAATGAAATCCTTTTCTCTTTTCCTAAAGCGTGGAGAGCTCTGAGGAGCCAGTGTATGAGAGCCTGGAGGAGTTCCACGTGTTCGTCCTCGCCCACGTGTTGAAGAGACCCATCGTGGTGGTGGCAGACACGATGCTGCGGGACTCGGGGGGGGAAGGTGAGGATGGTGCTTGCTTTTAAACATCTTTTACAAATCCTGAGTGCTCAGGCTGGGGCTTTCCTCTCTCATGGGACCTTTTTTTGCTCCGTGGAGCTGGATCTTGTGTTGGAGAGCAGAGCATGGGGCTCGTGAAGCTGCCATGGGGTACGAGACGCAGCGCAGCGTCGCCGTCCGATCTCTTGCTGCTTCCAAGAGCTCCCACGTGATGGTTTTTATTTTTTCTACCCTTTTTTTGCACCCACACGTGTGTGTAGAGCCGGGAAATTCCGCCCCCTGCGTGTCGTGGTTTCCCCTAGCAGACTTCATTCATTTCCTGTCAGAAAAGATTCATCAATTACCATCAGTGCCTGCGAATTCGCAGCGATGTGGAGGAGTGAAAAAGGGTTTTTTTTTCTAGAAAATAGAGCTTTGTTTTGCGTCTGTGCTCCTCCTGATGTGAAATAGATGGCTATTTTGAGCCGTGGGTGCTTTTTTAGTGTCCCTCAAGCTGACAGATAATTGCAGGTGAAACCTTGAGTGAAGCAAACAGCTCCTTCTGGAGCAGTTTCAGTATAAACAACTCTTAACTCTTTGAAGTATTATGAAAACTTAAGCGCCTTGATTTCTTTCCAGCCTTTGCCCCCATTCCTTTTGGAGGGATCTATCTTCCCCTGGAGGTCCCAGCCAACAAATGCCATCGTTCTCCGTTGGTGCTGGCTTATGACCAAGCCCATTTCTCTGCCCTGGTATCCATGGAGCAGAAGGAACCCACAAAAGAGCAAGGTAGGTTCCTGTTTGTGGAAGGAGGTTGGACTTGGATGGTCTTTGAAGGTCCCTTCCAACCCAAAACCCTTCCATGATGCTGTGGGTGGGGCTTTGAAGCTCATCTGGTTGAAGATGTCCCTGCCCATGGAAAGAGGTTGGACTTGGATGGTCTTTGAAGGTCCCTTCCAACCCAAAACCCTTCCATGATGCTGTGGGTGGGGCTTTGAAGCTCATCTGGTTGAAGATGTCCCTGCCTATGGAAAGAAGTTGGACTGGGTGATCTTTGAAGGTCCTTTCCCAACCCAAACCCTTCTGTAATGCCATGGACAGGGCTTTAAGCAATCTGGTCCTAGTGGAAGATGTTCCTGCTCATGGTAGGAGGTTGGACTGGATGATTTTTGAAGGTCCCAACCCAAACCCTTCCATGATTCCATAATGACTCTGTGATCCCAAGCGTTGGCAGTTGCCATTTGCTGTGACACCAGTTGCCATCAGAGCTGATGTTGCTCTTGGTGGGTGCTCAGAGCTTGGCTGCCCACGTGAAAGGTTTTGTCCTTTGGAGCACTGAAGGTGTTTTTTTCTCTCCCTCGTGCAGCTGTGATCCCCCTGACTGACTCAGAGCACAAGCTGCTCCCTGTGCACTTTGCCGTGGACCCTGGGAAGGAATGGCAGTGGGGAAAAGATGACAGTGACAACGTCAAGCTGGCCAGGTTGGTCATCTACAGACCAGAGTGGTCACAGCTCCATGGTTCAGTGCTCTGTCCCACGCTGGGGGTTTCTTGTGTCTGGATGAAAGGTGTGCTCAGGGTTGAACCTGTTCACTGGGGATGGAAGAGCTTTTTCTCATAGACACCCTGATTTTGGTAGGTTTGGGGTAGGATTGTGAGGAACATCTCCTGAGCTTCATTCCCACGAGGTAAAGAGAGGATTGCTCCAAATCCCCGAGCGTCAGACTCAGAAAGGAGAAGTGGTGTGGGATTGGCTGTGGGATTCACACAGAAAAGGTGGATTTTTCTCCCTAACAAACATCTCTGAGCGTGGGTCCTGCAGCTGGGTGGTTGCTCGCCCTCAGACACCCTATTTTTGACTCAGACACTGGGCTGGGCTGGGCCAGTTTCCTGTTGTCGTGGTCAGGGTGCTGGAAGCACAACTTGGGGTCAGGAAACCAAGAAACCTCCAGGATCAAAGCATTAAAATTCAGCCTGGGTTTTACCAGTGCAGGATCTCAGTTGGAGGGTCTGGAACCAGGAGCAAAGACTCCATCCCTGTGCTTTTATTAAGAATTATGGATATTTTTTTTGATGGGTGGCAATTTTTAAGGAAACCTTCACTCTTCTCTGAAGCTGGTGTTGTGGGGAGGAGAATCATGGTGAAACCAGCTGGGTTTGGATCCCTGACATCTACTTTTTGGTTATTTATCTCGTGTACAAGTGATTGTTACTTATTGAGTGAATTTTAATTCCTACCCAGCTTGATTTTTGATGCTCAGGAATCTTCTTATTCATTCATTTGGGTTTAAATTGAGGGGTTTGGGAAGCTACAAAACCATGACCTTTTGTATGGATGTTAAAAAATACACTTTATTTGCCTGTTGTCTCTATATTTACTGTTAAATGTTAAAATAACCTCAGTTATTAAAATGCACCCTGACTCTTCACTTTTCATCCCTGGTCTGAATTTCAGCGTCACGTTGTCGCTGGAGGCGAAGCTGCACTTGCTGCACAGCTACATGAATGTTAAATGGATCACGTTGCCTTGTGACATGCAGGTGAGGGCACCAGAGGAGGATTTTCTTTTACTCTTGAATTATTTAAAGCTCCCTCCTGCCCAGCAGAAGTCTGGCTGCTCTCCTTCACACGAGGTTGTCTCTGCCTCCAGAAACTGCCGCCGGTGCTGCTCTGAGCAGATAAAAAATTGGGGTTTTGGGGGTGTTTTTTTTTTCCTGGAGCTTTTTTGTGCCTGTTTTTTGTTCTTCATGCAAACTGGAAGAGCATCTCACGGGGTGGCTTTTCCTGTGAGTGAGTGGCTGGCAGTGGGGACAATGCTGCTTGTTCCAAGGCAAACACAGAGCTATTTACGGCCACCTGAAGCTGCCTGGGTACGCATGGTTTGGCTGTGGCTTTCCTGGGACCTTTTGTTGGCAGGAAAACTCCCATGCACTTCCCAAACCTCCATGGCAGAGGTTGGCAGTTGCCTTGACAGCGTAAAGGGGTTTTTTTCCCTCCCCCCCTCCTCTTTTAAGGAAAAACCTCCCCAAACTGAACCATGGGGTTTGGTCTGAAACTCGAGGTGTTTTTCTGTAGTGGTGACACTGGTTGTGATCTCCTTAACAGAGGGTGCTGTGACCCCAGGGGGTGTGGGTGGGTGCCCAGTGGGGGGGTTTGTTGCCCCCCTTCTCCTCTGGCTTTTCCCCCAAGAGCTGAGCAAGTTCAAACATCTCTGGCTGTGCAGGACGGCTGCTGGGGAGGTTCCCTGGAGCGTGTCTGAACATTGTCCCCTCCATTCCCCAAGCCGAGTACGTGCTCCGTTTCACCTTCAGCCTGCAAACTCTTATCTGAGGAACTTGCTGGACTTTGATATTTGTGTTTTCTTTCTCCCCAGGCTCCTCTGGCCCAGCCGGAATCCCCCACGGCCTCGGCAGGCGACGACGCTCGCTCGGCTGCGGAGTCGGGAGAGTCGGACAAGGAGTCGGTCTGCAGCAGCTCGGCCAGCAATGGTGGTGGCAGGGGCTGCAAGGACAAGGAGAAACCAAAGAAAGACCGAGAGAAGGAGAAAAAAAGGGCAGACTCGGTCGCCAATAAGCTGGGCAGCTTTGGCAAGACTTTGGGAAGTAAACTCAAAAAGAACATGGGGGGCTTGATGCATGGGAAAGCGATCAAGGGAGGCGTGAGCAACGGGCAGGGGGACACCTTGGAGAAGAAGAAGAAAGGCTCCTTGAAGTCAAGGAAAGGCAGCAAAGAGGAGTCTTCCCAAGGAGACTTGTCAGCACCCGTGGAGAAAACCTGTCTGGGTAAAGCAGCCCCGGAGAAGCCAGGGGATCCCTACAAATACAGCAACGACGTCCGGCTGAGCCTGAGCATCCTCCGGGCTGCCATGCAGGGCGAGCGCAAGTTCATCTTCGCCGGCCACCTCAAGACCAGCAACAGGCACCAGTACCAGGAGGAGATGATCCAGAGGTACCTCCTGGATGCTGAGGAACGCTTCATGGCTGAGCAGAAGCAGAAGGAGGCGGAGAAGAAGGCGCTGGGCAGCTCTGTCCCTGCCAAGAAGCCGGAGCCGGAGGCAAACACCCACAAGGGTGAGGAGGTGCTGCTCAACCCCGCTTACCCCCAGGCTCCCCCTGCCTACACCATCCAGACCCCGGATCTGGCCCTAAGTGCAAAAATAGCAGCTTTTCCCACGGGATACTCGGGTGTTTTCACCTTCCCCAGACCCTCCATGGTCGCCAGCCTGGAAGGGGCACATCCCCCTGGCTACGCCGACGGCCGGCGGCAGGTAGCAGGGGGTCCCTGCAGCAGCCTCCCTCCCTACGCCACCTTACCCAGACACTGTCCCCAGGCACGGGCACACCCCTGCCAAACCAGCCCTGCCCACCCGGGGAGGTTCTCCCCCACGGACATGGACGTCCATCCCTCCTTCCCGACGGAGTGCGAGGGCTCAGCCTGCCTCCCCCTGCACAGCAACGGCTACCGGGAGCACCTGGAGCAGGACGGCTCAGCCCAGGCAGAGAGGAGTAAAGGCAGAGTCCTCTACAGCATCCAGCAGACCAAGTGCAAGCAGCCGAACTGCAGCTTTTATGGACATCCAGAAACTGGGAATTTCTGCTCCTGCTGTTACCGAGAGGAGATGAAACGCAAGGAGCGGGAGGCTCTGGTGCACAGGTTCTGAGCGCCCTGCCCCGGCGCTGCCCTCGGGACCCATGAGAGATGGGGAATGCAATAATATATATATATATTTCTTTTCCTTTATTTTTGTTTTTAACCCCCTGCCCACGCTCCTCTCCCTGTTTGTGGAAGGAGGGAGCTGGGATTTGGCTGGGTGGGCTGAGAGATGGGATGTGGGAGGTGATGAGAAAAGCCAGTCCCTCCCTCCAGGAGAGCCAAGGGAGGAGGAGGAGGAGGAGGATGCTTCTTCTGGCACGGGGTGGCCGGGGTTAGCAGAGGACGTGCAGGGTGGAAGGAGGGGGGAGGTTCTTCAAGATGATCCAAGAAACCAGACCAAAGCTTCTGGAGAAGGCGAATGGGGGAGCAGCATCCACCGGGTCCCTCCGGCTGCACTCAGACCGACTGCCCGGAACGGAGCGAGCGCGTCCCGGCGATTCCAGCTCGAGCATCACAAACCTTTTAATCCAGAGATGATGATGATGATTATTATTATTTTTTAACACTGTTTTTATTTTGTATTTCTTTTTGCTGGTACTGAGCAGAACTTGGTTGGAATCAGACACCACTGGGGGGGGGTTTTTGGTTGTGATGTCTCCGAGCGTCTCTTGGCAGCGAGCTCAAGCTCTGCCCTTCCCAGGGGCTCGACTCTTGTTTTTAAAACCTTATTTTTAAACTCTTTCTTGGGGTGGGAGGGAGATGGAAAAGGGGGGTGATCACGGCGCTTGAGTGGTGTTGAGTTTCTTTTCCTGCAGAAGAAATACTGTGCAAAAAACCGTGCGGTTCGCGGTACGGTCGGACCTGGCTTAGGACTGGGGGCAGTGTCTCCACCCAGCAATAACCATCACCGTGGGGAAGTGGAGAGGACAATGAGCATCCTGCAGCACCAGGAGGTAAATCCACAGCAGGCTGCTGGGGGCTCGCTGTTTGTGGACACCCCACCACCCCCCAACCCCCCCCAGCATAACTCTTCTTCCTTCTTGAGCAAGCTACTACCTCTGTTCTGCTGAATCGAATTAACTCGGCTCCATTTTGCTGAGCCACGTTAA
Organism: Aegotheles bennettii; assembly: GCA_013398125.1. Lineage (NCBI taxonomy): Eukaryota > Metazoa > Chordata > Aves > Caprimulgiformes > Aegothelidae > Aegotheles > Aegotheles bennettii. Next base: position 3,585 of record VZRW01009535.1, on the reverse strand, counting down.
CTGACCTTAGGCTGAGGAATATTAAAAGATATTTTTGATAATAGGGCTATAAAAGAGCGAGGTGGTGCCTCTGGATGGCCCCTGCACCCCCCCGCTCGCCCC
>VZRW01009534.1:5769-24085 GCA_013398125.1 Aegotheles bennettii | reverse complement strand
TTCCCATCTCGGGATTCTCCTTCCCAAGGCTCGCAGGGAGCCCGGTGCCGGGGGGATTCTCCCAAACCCGGGGCTCTTTGGGTCAGGTCAGGACGGTGAGGTTCTCCCAGGACGGTGAGGTTCTCCCAGGACGGTGAGGTTCTCCCAGCCCAGCCCTGTGTGGGTCTCACTGGAGTGGTTCCCCTCCACCCTAAATGTTTTTGGCCAGCAGCGAAGGAGCCCGTGGTGGGAGAAGGAGCTGGGCTGGAACCGTGTCCCAGCGCTGCTGGGGATGGAAGCGAGGTGTGAAGCTGCTCTGCAATACCCCCTGCTGGATCAGGCTTATTCTGGGACAGGAATGCTTGTTCCCATTTAGCTTGAGCCTTTTTCCAAAGCTGACTGAGCCGAGCCTGGCCAAGGTACTCTCCTGGAACGTGCCTGTGGGTCATTAATTACCTCAGAGGAATCTGATGTGTGAGGGACTCGTGTCCATCCCTGCCTGGACACGGCCGCGGTGCCCTGGGGCAGTTTGGGGGGGGTGAGGGGAGCAGACCTGGGGGACAGTGAAGGTTTTGGTGGGCAGCCCCTGTTATCGAGGGGTTTGGGCTGTCTGGGAGGGAGAGGTCAGCTCCTCCTCACCCTGCTCCAGGTGAAAGCTGATCCCACAGGGCAGGGGGGGTTCCCTGCCTGGCTCCCTGCGAGCACCCGTGTCGACACGGGAGGTGATGGATGTGGGGAGAGCAGGGGGACACCTTAAATCCCCGCTGGAATTAAGCAGGGTGACAGTGTGCCTGTGAGCACGGGCTGGGGTGTGCACGTGGTGCCTGCTAATTAGGCAACGTCCCTGCTAACGAGGAGACATCCTGCACCCCACGGTGGGGAGAGGGAATTTTCCCTGCTGTGTCTAAGGGGAAGCTGGGGATGATGGTTCTGCCGTTGATTTGGAGGGAGTGGGCAGTGGGCTGCATTTGGCTGAGCCCGTTCCGATCCCAGCAGGGACATGGGCCATAAATCATCCTAAGGATCCTGACCCTTGGGAGCTTGGCCCGAGGCTGGGTCGGGGGGTGGAGGTGCAGGAATCCTGCTGTGTGCAGGACTCGGAGGAGGCGGAGGGATTGGAGCAGCGGATGCCGTGAATTCATCTGGCTGGAAGGGACCCTCTGGAGCTCGGTGATGGTCACCCCTGCCTCCCTGCTGGCTCCTCTGTGCCTGCAGCACCACGATGCTTTCCCATCCTTTTTGTGATTATTCACTTCCATCTGGGAGTGGGGCAGGGAAGGGGGCAGTGGCGAGGTCAGCGATGGGGATGCTGACACTGGGAGTGTGGACCCTGCCCAGCAGAGCTCTGGGAGCTCCAAGAGGCTGTGAAACACGATGCCCAGGGCTGTGCTGGGCTGGACTGGCCAGGGAGGGTGAGGGGAGAATGCAGATGACGCATTTGATTTTTAAAAAAGTGGGTGGTGTTGATGGAAACTCTATCTTGATGAAGGGTGCTAGGAAAGCATTCGATTCCAGCCGTGTCTTGAGCTCGCTTGCAGTTGGTTTTGGCTCAGATTCTTCTGCTTGCCTTCTTTGGGTCCCACCCTGACATCTTCCCAGACCCGTGGCTGACGTTTCTGACATTCTTCTCTTTAACTACAGCACTCTGGAGCTGGGGAGCTGAAGCTGCTCGGCGTGGCCGTGCTCAGGAGGGAGGGTGGGGATGCTGAGCAGCCGTGGTGCCCCCTCAGCCCTGCTCTGATTTATCCTTGCCCGTTTTCCCATCCCTGGAGCAGACCATGTGTGGTCTGCCTGGGCGGGTGGGTTAGCTCTGAGGCTTTGTGGATTGAGACTACGCTGCTCCAGAGTTAGTTGGACTCATTAAAGCCAAGTTCAGGTGATTTCCCCAGGGAATGTTTTACAGCATCCTCGTGGGCTTCGCCCTGCAGCTGCGTGCGGCACCACGAGAGCACCTTTGCACAAAGGTTTTATTACAATCTGAGGCTTTGTGACTGTCGCTGGCTTCATTCCCGTTCCGTTGAGTTCAACATCACCTGTTGACACAGGGACTCCTGCTGTCAGTGCCCCACTAATTAACTGGGACTGTCCTTGGACAGGGTCACAGGGCTTGGGCTGTCCACAGCCTGTCCAGCACGGGGCTGGTGCCACGGAGCCTGGCAAGGACCCTGTGCTGCCCTCCTGGCTGCTTCTCGCCCAGTAACAACACTGTGCAGAACTCTCTGCACTTCCCTCTGTGGAGGAGCAGATTTGTGTCCCTGGTTCTTGTTTGGAGCCCTTCAGAGGGAGAAGGGCAGTGCTTTGGGCTCAGCCTCACCGTTGGGTGCTGCGTGGAGAGGGAGGGAAGGGCTCATCAGTTGCTCTCTGGAAAAGCTTTGTACTTCACTTGCTTTTAAAAAATACAGCTCTAGCACCTGCAGGTACAAAGAAAACCTTCAAAACTTGACCTTTTTGCTGGTTTTGAACCTGCAAATGCCAGCAGTGGTGCAATCTCTTTAGCTTTGCCAACTGGCAGTGGAGTAGGAACCTGCACTGCTGGTGGGGCATTGTCTGTCTGGAACCCGGGCAGAGGGAGAGGTGGGGAAGGGTTTGTGTGACCATGGGTGGGGATGGGGTGTGACAGGTGACTGATGTCTCTTGTCTGCAGAACCGTGGTGGCACCAGGGGAGCAGTGGTGGGCACAGTGTGATGATGGAGATGTCTCACCCAGATGCCCGCTATTCCTTCGATGTCCACTGCGTGGACTTTGCAGCTCTGAGTGAGGACGATGTCCAGAACGCAGACTCCTGGTTTGGTGAGTTCCTCCCAGCTCCTCTTCGGGTGAGGGCTTGGCATGGTGCTTTGGGCCTGGCTCCAGCGGGTTAGTCACGTTGTTAACCACACTGTTCACAGGGGGGTTGTTTGGGTTGTGTATTTAAGCTTTGATTGTCATCTGTAACTTGACAGATCTGTGTTAACATCTTAATGAGATTCCAAGCTATTGTTAATGCCTGGGGTAGTGTGTGGTGAAAGTCTCTCTCTCCTCACAGACAAAAAAGCCAACCTGGAGAACGTCCCCCCTGCAGAAAACGTGGCCAAGATGGTGCAGAGCATCCCTGCTTTCTCAAAGCCTGATGTTCAATCTCTTGTCACATCACAAGAAGTGACAATGAGTAAGCTGGCACGGGATGGGAGGGAGGGAATAATTTTTATCTGCTTTTCATTGGCAAAATGAAAAAGCTTCTGCTATGCCACCTTCATACATCACTGTCTGTGAGGCCTGGTGTGGCTTCACTTCAGCATTCTGTGCGTGTGTAAATGTGTATTTATGTGAGCTGGTGTTTGTCTCTGCTCTCAGGTGAAAGCCACGGTGAAGAGGATAAAAAAGCAGAATGTGCACAGGCCACTGCAGTTCCTCCGAATATCCTTGGGTCCCTGTCGAGCTGGAGAGCTGCTGCTGCTCCTGCAGAGACCTCTCAAAGGTGAAACCCTTGTGTTTGGTTTCCACCAGCACTGCTGACAATGTAACTTGCTCTCGGGATCTGCAGTTCTCTTCTTGGGTCATCTTATGGGGCTGAAGTTCTCCAGCACAGAGATCGTGGACTGGGACAGCTGATGTGCTTGCAAAGCTGGAGGGACAATCTCTAGGGGTGGAAATGTAACACAGTGTCTCACATAGTTGTTAAATGAGCCTCGGTAGCACTCTGGAATGGAGCTTCTGGAATGGGAGGATATCTGAAACTGCAGCCACGTATAAAGTTTCTTTGTTTATATCTGCCTGAGTTGGGCAGAACTCGTTCTTGATATGAGTGCAAGGGGCTCAGTATGCCCATATGTACCAACGAATAGTGAGTTTATGGATTGTTGAACTTAGAGAATTCATGCTGCATTTGGGTTTAGCATGGAGTTTACACGGGGGGCTTGCTGGAGGTCGGTGTTGCACTGGAGTAAAGTGTTACACAGATTGTGCCTCGCACCTGTGAGAAAGCTGATGTCTGTTTTGTGTTCCACTCTAGAGCCAGTAGAAAGCAGGCTGCAAAGCAGAGGAAGGCACAGCAGCGCAAACAGCCAGCTCGAGTCAAGGTGGAGAGAGATGCTGATGCCTTGGTGAATAAGGAAGAGGTTCCACCACTGAAAAAAATGAGAGTGTATGTCCTCAAAGTCCTTCTGTTCGGGGCTGGGAGTTGGGATACAACTGTTCCTTTGGAAAGGATTTCCACTTGGCTGAGAGGGTTCTTGCAGGAAGGCTGGGAGGAGGTGACCGAAACCCGACTCCTGATACTGGTTTCATAAACAAGAAGGAATGGCTGTAGGACCTGCAGGAAACGCTCTGCTGGAGGTGGAGATGTGAATGAAAGAAGCTTTGGGTTTCTTAAGCTTCTTATTCCATACCTGGTGTCTGTCAGCTAGCTTTGAATTGAGCTTAACTTGCCCATGGGGAAGTCACCAGGCAGTCAGAAGCTATGAAAGAGTTGCAGCTAAAGTATTTCTCAAATTAGTTTAACTGCTGAGACATCACTGTGATAAGCTTGAGGTCAGGATATTGAGGTGCAACCTCTCAAACGCTGCTGTGCCCAGGTGAGCTACAGCACACTTCATCCCCCAGGGAAACCTAAGTTCCAAAAACTCAGTAATTCATCTTCCCTTCTACAGCCGTAGAGCAGCAAGGGGAGGCAAAAGGTCCCTGCCAGGGCCCAGGGTGAGGTAAGGCCAGCCTGGTGTGCTCTGGGACTCACCTGGTGTTGGGCTGCTGTGCACGGTGCTGAGGGCTGCAGGTGATCTGTCACTTAGAGCAGGCTTGGTTGCAGTGGTTTGCAGTAACTACTCATTACCTTAGTTCTGCCAGCAGAGAGAAGCTGGACGAAGTATCCACGAAGAGAGAGCACCTGCAGAACCCTGACTCCCCCCCAGGGAGAGGGAGAAGCAAGCTGACCATGCCCTCCACGCCAACAATGTTGAAATATGTCCCTTCCTTGTGACTTTTCTTTGCTAATCACGGTTGATTTAGGTGACAGCCCTGGCTGGAGTGTGTTCAGCTTCAACTTGGCATGTAATGGTATCAGATTTAGTAAACACCGGATCAGGGTGATAATATGAGGATGAAATGTACTTCACCAACTGCACCACTGCAAGTGAAAGCTTTGGCTTTTGACTGGAGGAAGAAGTGGCTCTTGCTAATGGCTGAAGCATGCATGCAGCAGATGGGTGTGCAGGACAGCAGCTAGGTGCAAGCTTTCTGGAGCAAACAAAATCCAAACAGATCTTCTCTAAAGAGTAGAGTTTTGTAATGAGGGATGTTCCTGCAGTGCAGTTGGAGAAGCATGTTCCCTGTGCTGACAGCCAGTGAGGCTGGACAGTGCCCCTCAGGCTTTCATGTGCTTCTGCAGGAGGACCAATCTTTCTGGAAAACTGAAGAGCACAGAGGAACAGGAGCTGGAAAAGATACAGCAGTTTCAGCGGGAGGTTATGGAGATGCGGAAGAAGAATGAGGAGTCTCTGAAGGCAGCTATTGCAGGAGCAGGTGGGCTCTGGATGAATTGCAAATTGGAGCTGGGTGAGGCTCGGCAGGAGGGTGCTGCCCAGAGCTGGACAAGGACCTTTAAACCCGAACATAAGTATTGGGATTAGGTGGCTTTTGATATAGATCAGCCCCTAAAGTGCCTGGAAACTGGGTTGTTTGGGTTTTGTCATGTTTTGAAAGGTTATAGATGAGTTCTCTAGAAACTGCCTTATTAGAAATTAAATGCTTCTCCCCACCCTAAATCCTCTCTTCACCCCACCCCAAAAACCTTCCAGAACTTACACGTTCTTCTTCTTTAGGACAACCCATAAAGAGACCTGTTGGTCAAGTAACCAAGCCAGTTGACTTCCACTTTTGCACGGAGAATAGAATTAAGCAACATGTGGAAAGCCAACCTGCCAATGAGTACAAGGAGATGGATTTTGCAGCTGTGCTGAGGAAGCATCCTCCCTCCCCGGTGAGAACCAGAGAACTGCCCAGTCAGCTGGTGAAAACTTGACATCACCTTGCTGCTTTTGCAACACACGTGCAGCTGGAGCCTGCAGAGGGTTCCTGTGGGAGGGGAGGTTGTGCAAATGTAGCTGTGAGCTCGCTGTGTGTTGCCACAAGACTCTAAAGGGCCCCTTTAATGTCAGATCTTCGGGTCACTGCACTTCATGCTCTCAGCTTGGTGCGGTTTCCCGGTGAGACTGGCTGGGGCATGTTCAGAAGGTTGAGCCTTGTGTCTGATGTTGTGTTACTTTCTTCTCAGTAAGGGGAAGGGATGGTGAATCAGTGGGGAAAGGGAATGTCGTCAAAGCATCCTGTGTTAAATGACCATAATGACTGTTGTTTTTTGTCCCCAGGGGCAAATGCCGAAGGGACCCACTATCCCCAAACCTTTCAACCTGTCCCAAGGAAACAAAAGAAAACTTGAAGAAACCACATCAGAATATGTGTCCCTTGCTGAGCAGGTGGAAGCATTCCAGAAACGCACACCCTCACGTTACCATTTGAGGAGCAGACCTCATGATGGTGAGCAGCCTGGGCTGTGTCCAGGGGGATGGTGGCAGAGCAAGGACAACGCTTTACTCTCAGCCCGTGTCTGTTGCAGGCCTTGCCATTAACTGCTGCTCTCTGGGACTTGAATTTTAGGCCCAGTTCCAGGAAAGGTGGTGAAGGCTCGTCTCACAAACCCTAAGACACCAGTGCTTCGAACCAAGCAGCGCCTCAGGCCCGTCACCTGCAAAACTGCAGCAGAGTTGGAAGCAGAGGAAGTGGAGAAAATTCAACAGTAAGTAAATATTTACTTGGGAAAACTCTTTCCTGGTGCCAAAATATTTTTTGGGAACACCCTTTTTGGATAAAAGAATGAGGAGCATGAAAACAGAGATTCTTTAGCTTGTGCATGTGCACATAGATTGCTTGTGCAATCTATGGCTCTGATTGTAGGGGATGTGATGAGTAGCCAATTAATTCTGGAGGAAGTGTTCTTGGTAGGGCTGAGCTTGGCTTGGGGATTAGTAAAGCAAGCCCAGTGTAGCTGTACAGCCTGTGTGTACCTCAGAACTCTCCTATAGGCAAAGGTTTGTATTTCCAAGAAAGCAATCCCTAAGGTTTTTTTTAACTTCTTGCTGTTTCAAATGTGAAGTTGCTAACCAGAGCTGCACACTGGGAATGTCTGTGTGTGGCACAACTGCTTCTGTACCCCACTCACTGTCTCATGCTGTGAGAGAACATGTATGCTGAAGCTGCATCTTGTAGTGTGTCAGTGACTCGGTCCTTCCTGTGTAGGTACAAATTCAAAGCACGAGAATTTGATCACAAAATCTTTGAGGGAGGACCACTCCTGCCCAAGAAACCCCCTGTGAAGGAACTCACACATCCCATCGGCTTTGAGCTGGAAATAGAGAAAAGGATTCAGGAGCGTGAGAGTAAGAAGCAGCAGGAGGAGGAGCACTTTGAATTCCACTCGAGGCCATGTCCAACCAAAATCCTGGAGGATGTTGTGGTAAGAGGTTTAGCAATACCCAGGCCTGGGAATTAGGAGGTGGTAATTAGCTTCAAAATGTCTGTAGCTCTGTTGCATTGTGTGTTTGATAATCTTTGGTAAATGCTGTCCTTGGGTAAGAACTGGGATGGGTATATCTTGTGTTGGGTTGTTTGTAGCTCTTTCTCGTGGATAACTCCTCACTGGCTCTTCTGCACAGGGCGTTCCAGAGAAGAAAGTGCTTCCTGTGACAGTCCCCAAGTCTCCAGCCTTCACTTTGAAAAGCAGAACCCGAGTGTCGGGCAGAGATGAAGAAAAGGTGACTGTGAAGGGGCTGTGGCTGAGCCTTCTGGTCCCACCACGGGGACTGCTGAGTACCCCTGGGGTGGGGTGGGCTGGTTTGCTTCACCCCTTCCCTCCTGCCAGGCAGCTCCTCCAGTGCCCATCACTCTGTGCTGTTCCACCCTGATGCCCTGGTTGCTGCTCCTCATTTTATGGGAACTGAATTCTCATGCAAAATGAAGGAACTGGGTGTAAACCTGAGGGCACTGCTGAGGGGTGCTGGGGTGTTGCTGCTGTGAATGAGGAAAGCAAATGCTGACATTTGAAAGGCTGCTGCCCTTCCCTATTCTGTTACTGGGAAGGGTAGGGATTGTCTCTCTGGATTTCTGGAGGTGGGGAATGGGATTCAGGATGCATCGTGTCCATCCTCCTTTCCCTCTTGTGGAGAGGATGTTAAAGAATTACTGTCTAATTGGGATGAGAGCTAGAACTGGTAGTGGTTTGGGAAGAGGAAGAACTTGCCCGTGGTTCAGGGTGCCTGTAAATGGGTACAATCTGTGTCACTGATTTTTGCAGTGTTTGGAGCATTTGCTTGATGCTCTTGTGTCCGTTATTAAGGGGACTCTGGTACTTGTGGCTTTGTTTGGCAGGAGTTGTGGTCTTTCTGCAAAAGTCTGGTGCTGTGCCAGATCCTAACCCTGCTATCCCTTCAGGAAAAACAGGCGGTCCCTGTGATCAAAGCTAACCCCATGCCCCACTACGGAGTGCCCTTCAAACCAAAAATGCCAGAGCAGAGGCAGGTGGAAGTTTGCCCCTTTTCTTTCGATGCCCGTGACAGAGAGCGGCAAATGCAAAAAGAGAAGAAAATAGAAGAGTTGCAGAAGCAAGAGGTAAGAGCTAAAAGCTACCTTGGATTCCACTCAAGTAGAAAGAAGTGGCAGGACTTGCCTCTTTCTGTTGGCTCTTAAACTTCTAAAGCTTTGTGCCTTTGAGGAAAGGGCAGGAAATATTTCAAGTTGTTTCTTTCAGGTGCCAAAGTTCAAAGCACTGCTTCTGCCTTACTTCGACCACGTCAATCTGCCAGAAAAGAAGGTGAAAAACCCAACCCAGCCTGAACCGTTCAACCTGCAGACTGATGAACGGGGAGCTGCCAAGCTGCAGGTCTGGAAGCAGCAGGTAGGGTGCAGAAGATGGTTATGACCGGTGTGAGAGCAGCTGGTGGGGTGGTGATGGACTTCAGAAAGTGTCCTGCTTGAGCAGTTATTCTGTCCTTGGCTGAGGCTTGTGCTGTGGGTTAAGGATTGGTGGAGTGGGGTGTTTTCCCTCCCTTTATGGTAAGCAATGGGATTTCCCACAGCTGTACGAGCAGCTGTGGGGTAGTTTCTAAGCAGCAGCTATGTGCAGCCGGATCCCTGTGACCATCTCTGTGCTTGGGGATCTATTGACACACAAATAATACGCTGCTTTTCTCACGGGTGAACACCTTTTCTCTGTAGTGAACACCTGAAATAATCATGCTGTTTTTGGCAAAGGGAACTGGCAGGCAGCAAGTGATGTGACTTGTTGGCTTTAATGACTTCCCATGCAAATGATCTGATCTGAGTCAAACTGGCTTTTCCAGTGCTGGGAGTGCTGGTCTGGGGGGATGGGGACATAGTCTCCCTGATGTGCCTGGTGCTTAATGGGCTCTCTTCTCTTCTCTCACAGCTTGAAGAAGACTTGAAGAAACAGAAAGAGGCAGCATGTTTTAAAGCTCATCCGGTGGTGCACCGGGAGCCTTTTGTGCCCAAAAAGGAAAATAAGATGTTATCAGGTGGAGTAACAGTACTGTCTATGCAGGCTTGGCTGATAACTCAACTGGAGCAATTAAATGATGTTTAGACTGGCTGTTGCCTCTTCTTTGTCAGCACAGCCAATAGTGCACTTAATCAACTAATTCCCTAACAGCTTGTGTCCCCAGGGAGCGGGGGAGTTCCCTCTCCACTGCCCCCCTGTCCAGCCCTGGTGTGGCAGCTGTATTTAACAGCCACGCTGCAATTGGCAGATGATTGATGTGTGCTAGCTTGGGCTGAGGGTCAGGAGTGTGCAAGGAGCTCCCTGCAGAGACAGCTGGCATCTCTGCAGTGGCTGTCACTCTTTGCCTCCTGTTTCTAACGAGATGAAGGCATCTACAGTGTTGAGCAGACTAAACTTGTATGGTATAGAACCAGACAAAAGCTTGCTTGTACTAACAACTGTGTGCTTGCTCCCTCCTGTGAGAACACCCGTGCCAGGGTGACGCCTGCGTTGCACTGCTCACCCCTGGGCCTAAGGTTTTCTCTGTCCCTGAGCATGGAGGTATCTACTAACCACCCCTGCAAGGTGAAGCTCTCCAGTGGGAGGCTTCTCTTTGACACTAGGACTGCTCTGCTTTACCTGACTGCCTTTGCACCAATGTTATCTCCTCTATTTCTAAACTTAGAGAGCCTTTCTGGTTCCGTAGTTCCTGGAAGCTTTGAGCTGGCAACAGAAAAAAGAGCTAAAGAGCGGCAGGAGTTTGAGAAACAATTGGCAGATATAGAAGCTGAGAAGGGGAGGCGTCGAGAGGAGATCCGGCAGAGACAGGAGGAGGAGGAGAAGGAAGAAATTGCTAAGCTAAGGCAGGAACTGGTAAGTGAGCTGAGGGGGAACAGGGGCTGTGAAGGAACCCAGAGGGGTCTGTGGGTACCCTAAATGAGCTTGTGTCTCATTAAGGCTCTTTGCAAGTTTCCCTGTTGCAAGCTGATTCCTCATTAACTTTACAACTGGTCTTATTAAAAACAAAGGCAGCTCTGCTGAGATGGCTGAGTGTGAGTGGTACACGTGTTGTCACCGGGGTGGGATGATCCCTGGAACATCCACAAGCCCTAGGCATGCTGTGCATGTTCCTGGTGGCTCATTCCAGTGCCCCGGGCAGTGTGGCATCCCGTAGGCAGACGCCTGTCTTTATGCCACCCATGGCTCGCCTGCAAGTTTCAGCTTCTTCATAGCTGCAACCATTTGCATCACTTTTGTCCTTGATTTCTTTGTCTCACAGGTTCACAAGGCCAACCCGATACGCAAATACCGCAGTGTGGAGGTGAAGCCCAGTGATCAGCCACTGACTATGCCCAAGTCCCCCAACTTCTCGGATCGATTCCGGTGCTGATGGTAGGAGGGAGATCCCAGCCCTCTCTGCTGTCCTGAGGTGCAGAGAGGGAACGTTTGTTTTCACGTGGCTGCTCAGCCTCAGCTCAGTCTCATACTTATAGTAATATTTACATATTAAAGAATAAAACAGGTTTTAATTTTATATGCAAATTTTGTGTGCCTGAACTAAATAAAACTTGCTGCCTCTTGCTAGTGGGCAGAATCCCTCTCCTGCAGGAGAGGTTGTGGTGAACCTTACAGGGATGTGTGTGCCTGGAAGAGCTGCCTCGTTTTTGTACATTTAAGTATTGGTTTCAGGTGCCTGGTTTAGATTTTTTTAGTCTGTATTAAGCTTGATTTGTGTTAAGTGATGTGAGGTTTCTGCAAGCCAGCGTGTAGCAGGTCTGACCTTGTTGATGTTGCTCATATGAATCTTGCCCATGTGTTAAAGTAGTTCCCTGTGTATATTAGACATTAAATCTTCTGCTGTTTTATAGCTGAAGTCATTCTATTTGGGGAACCACTTAGCTGGCAAATGCCTTGCTGTGAGCTGCCACCCTGCTCCTGTTGCACAGTTCTCAGCTGAAGACACCATCAGCTCCTCACCAGTTTGGTGTGACCAGCAGAACTGAACACGGACCAGTGCTCTAATGGGGGACAAAACTCAGCATTGTGAAGAGGTGAACACATTTCGATTAAAACTTACTAAGTGTTATTTCTTACTATATCATTGTGGTGTGACTTCTTACATTGTAAGGCTGTGTTTAGGCCTTTCCTTGAAGGTGTCTTAACAAGAAAGGTAACTCCCAAAGGCTGTGAGGGTAGGCAAGGGTCAGGAATACAACTGCTCCAGGCGATGCTCTGGGCGGGTGCTGCTGGTACCCACTCTGCCAACACATGGTGCTGTTTCCTGAGCTCAGAGGGGACCTGCAAAACAAGGCTGGTGTGGAGGTGACTGGGGCTGTGCTTAAAAGCCATTGGCAGAAAGAATGAGAGCAAGGTCTGAATCTTGGGAAGGTGTGAAGCTCTTGGGGCTGGTGTGGCTTCCCGTGGCCATGGTGACACTGAGCTTGTACCTCTCCTGTGTTGATGGGTCTCTTACCTCTGCCTGGTGGTGTTGCTGTCCTCGAGCTCCTGCGTAGCTCTGGAAGCTCTTTAGATGCTGTTGGGATTTTTCCCCATCTTTCCCCATTGCTTTGATGGGACCTGTCACGTCCAGGGAAGCCCTGGGTGCTGATGGCAGCAGTTAAGCTGCCACCCGTGTGCTGGTTGGTCCCCTCTGGGCTGGCTGGGATTCAGGTGGGGAGGTCGTTGTCTCTGCTCGATTTAGACGGGGTGTAGGGTTTCCTGGAGCACGGGCAGGGCGGTCGGAGCCTCCCTCAGCCATGAAAAGCAGAAAGGTTAAAGTGTGCTGCTGCAGCTGTGACCACGGCGTCGCTAGGGAACCGGCGTGCTTGGTGTGCTGCCAGGGCGCCCCAGGACAGGCTGTTTTCCAGCTGCAGCCAACGTAGGCTCTGGTTTGAGTTCCTCAATGGGGAAGGAGAAAAAAAAAAAAGCCCACCCCAGCCTGAGAAAGTTTGGTGGTGGTTGGTTTGCTGCTGTGCTCTGCAGAGCACGGCACTGGGATGTTGGACTCCGCATCTGCAGCCCTGGTGTGCAGCTCCTCTTGCCCTTTCATGCCACAAACCATCCTCATGAGGAGACTTTTCAGCTTATTTCCCTGTGTCTGCAGATGGATTTTTTTCTTGCCATGGTGCCAGACCACAGTCACCCATCCTTCCCCCACGCCTCCTTTGGAGAACCATTTCTGTACCCTCCTCCAAAGCTCTCGGAGCTTTGCTGCTTCCTCACCTTTTCCTGAGGCTTTGTGCCCGGATGCCAGCCCTGGCTCTCATGTGGAAGATTCCCGGTGCCCTGGGAAGCCTGGCTGGCTTCCAGGCACGTGCTCCTACTCTCCTGGGAGAATTTTCTCCCAGCTTCCACTGCCCCGAGGGGCCGTGGCGGACACAGCCTTGGGGTGTGGGCTCTGGCTCCCCTGCCAGGGCAGTGGATTCTCCTTCCAGCCGGGGCTTGCTGGGAGGAGACGGAGCCGAAGGCTGGCAGAGCAGTGGCAGAACGTGCCTGAAGTGACATTGGTGGCCTCCAGGTGCCAGAGGAGGGCAGAGGTGATTCCAAGCTGTGTGGTGGCGATGACAGTCTGCGGGCGGAGTTGCCACTGCCCCAGGCACGATGTCTCTCCAGTTATTCCCGCAGACGTGCCCTGCAGGGGCTGAGCTGGGGGAATCCCACTCGCCATGGAGTGGTGGCTGTGCTGGGAATGGTCCCCGGGAGCTGGGATCCTCTGCCAGCACGTGCATTGGCACTGCTGGTTGGAGCTGTGTGTCAGCTCCTGCCCCATCCCTGTTGGTTCTCATTGCATCCTGGGTCCCTGTCCCAAAGGACCAGGAGCTGTTCCTGCTGCCCTGGCAAGATAAATGGATGTTCTGGGTTTTTAATAGTTGGTTTTATTGGAGTGATTTTGTCCTGGCTGGGTCTGGTCACTGGGGGTTCCTTCTGCAAACCCCCCCCCTGCCCCCAGCAGCAACTCAGGAGCAGTGAGGCTTCCCTTACCTTAAGGTTCAGAGTAAATGGGGCTCTGCAGGGTGGGGTGAAGGAGAAACCTGGGGAATCCATTGGGAATCCATTGGCTGCAGCCCCTGCATGGCCATGCTGTGCCTGGCTTCACTCGTGCTCTCCATGTGGTGCCTGTCCCTGTCCCCAACCCCACACTGTGGGGTGCAGCCCCTTGGGCAGGGGCTGGTGCTGCCTGTGCCCAGCTTCACCCCTCTGGGAGCCCCCAGCACCTTTGTTTCTCTCCCTGATCCCCCCAGAAAATGTGGGAGGAAGTCAGTCTTGAGTGGTTTCTGGGAGAGGCTGCAGCCTCTGGCCAGTGCTCGTCCTTGGGTGACTGGCACCAGTGGCCAGGGCTGGGTGCTCTGGAGCTGCTCCCCCAAGGGCTCAGTGCCATGGGAGCCTGGCACCATCACCACCTGCTCCTGGCCACCATCTCCATCCAGTGGCCACCTTGTGCCACCCGTGGGTGCCTTGGAAGTGCTTGGCCACTTGGACCATGTCCGGCTCAGCCGGGCTGCCCCCGTGGGACTTTTTTGGGGCGCTGTGGTGTCATGCCTGTCCCCTGCATCATGTCTGTGTGTCCCCAGCCCGCAGGGGACAGGGAGAGTGGCGTGTCCTTTGAACGGGCTCCAGCAGTGACAGGTGCTGGGAAAGGCGAACGCGCCGGCTCCGCTGCCGTAAGGGATCCTCCTCTGCCCGCACTAATCCGGCTCCGTTACACCCGGATAGAAGGGGCTGCTCCCCCAGGCACTGCCACACTGCGGATGCTGCCCTGCTGACCACCCACTGCTCCCACACCAGGTAAGGGGACTGGGGGGGTCCCTGGGGCTCAAGGTACAGTGGGGGGGGCAGCAGGGAGAGCAGAGCCCCCCACCACGGCAGGAACAACTCCATCCCCATGGGATCTCTGTGCCCGGCTGCGGGACTGGGACTGCTCGGAAAGGGCTGCTCTGCTGCAGCTCCTGGTCCAGTAAGACCAGCAAGCGACTCCCCTCTTACTGGGATGGTCACTGGTGGGTTTATTCTGGGCTGTCCTGGCCTTGGGGTGGCTGCACAGACTGTGCAGGGGGGGCTGTGTGTTGGGATGGGGTGAGGGGAGAGGGACGGGCAGTGGAGCCTGGAGCAGAGCAGGGATTTGGGGATGGGGTGGAGGGGATGGGGTGGCAGCTCACGCTAGTACGGGGCCACCAACGGGTCCCCTGGGTGAGGACTGCCCAGGCAGGAGCTGCGGCACCCACTGGGCAGGGGGTCGGGCAGCACTGGTGGGGCTGGGTGTCTGTGCAACCCCCGGGCAGGTGGTTTGGGGCGGGTGGCAGTGGGGCTGTGCTGGGGATGTTCACCTCACCTCACCTGATCCCCACCCCGCCAGGCTGGGGCCGGGGCTGTCACCTCCTGCCCCACCCTGGGGACTGTGGCATTAGGCTGGCGCCCTGGCTGTGCCGTGCTGGGGGCCCCGTGGCAGTGACAGGTGCCGGGGTTGGGGCACCCATCACTCACTGCCCTGCACAGCCTGGGCACAATGGGATGGTGCAAGGGACCAGTGGCCACTTGGGGCTCCCAGCTCAGTGCCACCAGCCGGGTGGCAGCGGGTTGTCCCTCTTCTGCAGGGTCCCACCGTGCCCCTCTGTGGGGTGTCAGGTCTGGGGGAGCCCTCGGCTTCTCTCTTCTCTCCCGCAGGAACTTTGCCGAACCAGGAGCACCACAGGGCAGCCACCTCCTGCCTGGAGAGTCTCCATGGAGCAGGGTGGTGGGGCTGGGGGGTCTGGTAGCACAGCCCTCCCCGGAGCAGAGGGTAGCACAGCCCTGGCAGCCCCCACGGAGGGGACAGTGACGGCTGCTGCCATGGTGCACGACGGAGGGAAGGATGGAGCAGGGCAGGAGAAGGCTCCAGCTGCTGCCACAGCTCAGGATGGGGGACGAGCAGAGCCAGGGAAGGTAGAGCCAGTGGGGATGATGGCCCTGACCACTCCGGAGCCCCGGGATGGAGGGAAGGCAGTGCCAGTGAAGGAGGTTTCAACTGCACAGCACGATGGAGGAGGGCAGGCAGCACCCGCGGAGGGGAAGGTGCCGGCTGCTGCTGGGGCCCGGGATGGAGGGAAGGGTGGGAAGAATGGGCCTGGGAAGGATGAGAAGAATGGGCCTGGGAAGGAGAAGGCTCCAGCTGTGGGAAAGCCCAAAGCAGGGAAGGCAGAGCCCATCATGGAGAAATGCCCGGCTGCTGCCAAAGCTCTGGATGAAGGGAAGGACCAGACTGTGAAGGAGCAAACTCCTGGTGGGACAGAGACTGAGGGCAGTGGGAAAACAGAGCCCAGAAAGGAGAAGGCACCAGCTGCAGCAGAGGCTAAAGGAGGGAAGGTAAAACCCACCAAGGAGACAGCCCTGGCTGAAGCACAGGCTCAGGATGGAGGCAAAGAAGAACCCACAAAGGAGAAAACCACGGCAGCTGCAAAGGCTCAGGATGGAGGGAAGGCAGAGACAAAGGCAGAGAAAACCCCGGCTGTAAAGAAACCTCCAAGTGGAAGCAAAGAGGAGCCTGCAAAGGAGAAGGTGCCGGCGGCTGCAAAGGTGCAGGATGGAGGGAAGGCAGCCCCAAAGGTAGAAAAACCCACAGCTGCATCAAAGGCTCAGGGTGGAGGTAAAGAAGAGCCCACAAAGGGGAAAACCACAGGCTCTGAGAAGGAGAAGGTCCCGGCGCCTGCAAAGGCTCAGGATGGAGGAAAGGCAGAGGCAAAGGCAGAGAAAGCCACAGTTGCATCAAAGGCTCAGGATGGAGTTAAGGAAGAGCTCAGAAAGGAGAAAATCATGGCCCCTGAGAAGAAGGTGCCAGTAGCTGCACAGGCTCAGGATGGAGGGAAGGCAGAGGCAAAGGCAGAGAAAACCCCAGCTGATAAAAAGCCTGTGAAGGAGAAGGCTCCAGCTACCACAAAGGATCAAGAAAAAGAAGTGGCAAAGGCAGAAAAAGCCCCAGTTGCAAAAAAGTCTCTAGGCAAAGGGAAAGAGGAGCCTGCAGAGGGCAAAGCCACAGCTCCCACAAAGGAGAAGGGCCCGGTGACTGCAAAGGCTCAGGATGGAGGAAAGGCAGAGAAAACACAGGCTGCAAAGAACTCTCCAGATGGAAGCAAAGAGGAGCCTGCAAAGGAAAAAACCACATCAGCTGCAAAGGAGAAGGCCCCAGTGGCTGCAAAGGTGCAGGATGGAGGGGGAAAAGCTGCAAAGGTAGAAAAACCCACAGTTGCATCAAAGGCTCAGGATGGAGGTAAAGAAGAGCCTAGAAAAGAGAAAAGCACAGCCCCTGTGAAGGAGAAGGTCCCAACAGCTGCAAAGGCTCAGGATGGAGGGAAGGCAGAGGCAAAGGCAGAGAAAACCCAGGCTGCAAAGAAACTTCCAGATGGAAGCAAAGAGGAGCCTGCAAAGGAGAAGGTGCCGGCGGCTGCAAAGGTGCAGGATGGAGGGAAGAAAGGTGCCCAGGGGGAACTCCCAGCAGCCCCAGAGCACGCTGGGGATGCAGTCGAGGAGCCCGCGGCTGCTGCGACGGCTCAGGGCGAGCGGGAGAAAGCGGCCAAGGTGGAGGGGATGGAGAAGCGTCCGGTTCTGCTGCAGAGCCTGAGCTGCCCGGCCGCCTGCCACAGGTACCCGCGTCCCCTGGGGCTGGGGGCCCCTTCCCACGCTGCTCCCCGCGGAGCCTGGGGTCCCCCTGGGTGGGCGCCGGGCTCGGGGGCTCCTGACTGGGCTCTGCTCACCTCCTGCTCCTGCTTCCAGGGAGGAGCAGCCCCGGGCGGAGGTGCTGGCCATGGAGATGATACCGGAGGAGCCGACGGCAGCGGAAACGAGGGAGGGTCCGGCAGCGCCCGGCCCAGCCCCGCAGCCCCCCGCCCCCGCCGGCACCGCACCGCAGAGGACAGTGCCCTGTGCCGCGGGGCAGCCCCCGCACCCTCCCGGGGCGGCGGAGCAGCCTGGCCCCGGGGCGGAACCCTCCTCCGGGCCGGCGGAGCCCCCCCCCAGCCCCTACCTCACCCCCGATTTTGGGAAGGAAGACCCCTTCGAGATCCTGGGTAAGGCCCGCGGTGCCCGCCTGGTCCTTGCACCCCGGGACCCCCCGTGCGGCAGCACCCTGGGGTCCCCCCCGGCCCCGCCGGCTCATGCTCTTGGCTCGTCGCCTGCCACCCGGTGGCCTTCGGGCTCCTCTTTCACTGTAAACAGGGCTAAATCCGTCGTGTCCCCTCCCCGGGCTGCTCCGGCTCAGCCTGGCACCGTCCCCACGGCCGGGGCTACCCGGGAGGGACAGGGGCCGGGGAGTGACAGCCAGCGCCTGGCTGGTGGCAGGGGACAGCGTGTCCCCGTGTCCCGCACCTCCGCCCTTGCAGGGATGGCAGGGCTGCGGGGCAGCGTTCGTGGGGTCCCTGTGAGGGCGGCTGCGGGAAGCGTGGGCTGGGGTCCCGCCTGGGGGGGCAGCGGGACGCGGTGGCGTGGCGGGGTGGTGGCCCAGGGATGGGGACACAGAGCAGCGTGGCACGGGGAGGTTGAGCATGCGGGAGGAGTGTCCTACAGCGGGGTGGGTGCCACACAGCGGGGCGAGGGGCGAGGGGCCCGTCGGGGGGTGCTGGGTCCCCCGAGGCGGGTGGGAGCCCCCAGTTCACAGCCAGGAGTTTGGTACCTGGCCCCATCCTGCACCCCCCGGCTCGGCTGGGTCCCTGCCCTCACCCCCGCGCTGGGCACACTCCCGGCCCGGGGCACCCCGGGGTGCACAGGGGTCCCTCGGCTGGGCAGCCCCCCCCCTCCTCCCGATTCACCCCAGCCCCCTCTCCGGGCAGACGATGTCCCCCCCCCGC
>VZRW01009533.1:0-12498 GCA_013398125.1 Aegotheles bennettii | reverse complement strand
CTGAGGTGACACCAATGCAGGGTCCCCCCCTGCACCTCCTTTCTCTGGTTCACTGAAGCCCAAACCCTCAGGGAGCAGCTGCTTGGTGTTGGCAGCCAAAAGGTGAGGCAGAGGTGGTTCCCCACCCCCCCAGGCACCCACCTGCAGGACACGTGTGGGTGCAGGCACAGAGGAAATGGGGCCTCTGGGGCTGCTGTTGCCTTCAGGGCTGTTTTACTCCTCTCTGGGGATGAATTTGTGGCTGTGTTTGCTTTTCCACAGGTCACAAATATGGGATAAGCAGCGCAGGAGACTCCTTTGTAGTCAGGAATTTTTCTCCTCCCTCTGATTTGACCAATTCTCTTCAAAGACATTAAATTAATGGCATTGTTTGTATCACAGGAACTGCAGCTCTCCTAAAATTCCTTATCCTCCCTAGTGGGTGAGCTGGTTTTCCTCAGGAAAAAAGCTAAATAAGTGAGGGCAGTGGTTTAGCTCGAGGTGTAAATGACAAAAGTGTATGAAATGCTGGTTTTTTCCACAAAAAGTTGAGGCAATCGGGGCGACTGTTTCAGCTTAAAGATAAAATCAATGCTTACCACCTGTAACCTCCTAAAGCTGGGCTGTTTTCAGGGGAATTGAGGAAAATGGTAAGTGTGTGTCTGTTTCTTTCAAATGGAAAGATTTTTGCCTAGAAACTGGTACAGTAAAGTTTGTGCCTCTCATCTGTCGCAGCAGTTGTGTTCACATGAGCTGCCTGTGTCCTGGGAGTTTGTTTCAGTAAATTGCCAGGCTAATAACAATTTAATTGTTGTATTTGAGGCAGGACAGGCCTTGGGTCACAGAATCCCAGAGTGGTTTGGGTGGGAAGGGACCTCAAAGCTCACCCAGTGCCACGCCCTGCCATGGGCAGGGACACCTCCCACCACACCACGCTGCTCCAAGCCCCATCCAACCTGGCCTTCAACACCTCCAGCACCCACAACTGCCCTGGGCAACCTCTGCCAGGCTCTCACCACCTTCATCTCCTCCTCACATCCCATCTCCACCTCCCCTCTGGCACTTGGAACCCGTTGCCCCTCGTCCCATCACTGCCTGCCCTTGGCACCAGTCCCTCTCCAGCTTTCCTGGAGCCCCTTCAGGCACTGGAAGGTGCTCCAAGGTCTCCCCGGTGCCTTCTCTTCTCCAGGCTGAACACCCCCAACTCTCTCAGCCTGGCCCCAGAGCAGAGCTGCTCCAGCCCTTGCAGCATCTCCGTGGCCTCCTCTGGACTCTCTCCAACAGCTCCGTGTCCTTCTGCTGTTGGGGACCCCAGAGGTGGCCCCAGCACTGCAGGGGGGGTCTCACAGAGCAGAGGGGCAGAATCCCCCCCCTGGCCCTGCTGCTCACGCTCTGGGGATGCAGCCCAGGATCCCGGGGGCTTTCTGGCTCATGGGGAGCTTCTCCTCACCCAACACCCCCAAGTCCTTCTCCTCGGGGTTGTTCTCCATCCATTCCCCACCCCCCCTGTGTTTGTGCATGGGATGATCCTGAGGATCAGTGGGAAAAGGCAGAGGAGCTGATGTAAACACCTGCCTTGCCTAAATAATCCAGCAGGTGAGTGGCAGGGTCTGGATCAGAGCTGTGGTCTCCTGAGCTCTGATGTCCTTGTGATGGTGTCCTCGTGATGCACCCGGGGATCTCCATGACAGGGGTGGGTGACAGAAACCCCAGAAACCCTCAGAGAGCAATAAGAGCTTCTTGCAATTAAAAATTGTGCTGTTTAATTTCACTTTCTCTGTTGTGAAGCTGAGTGCTGTGTGTGTTCAATGGCACTGTGAGAAGGTGTTCACAAAACCACACCTTTTAGGGCAGTTTTTTAGATCTTTGGGTATTCAGTGTCCTCCTTAAAGCACAAATGTCCTCTTAAATGTCCTCCTTAAAGCACTTCTAACAGGATTTGCTGGGGACTTCTTGGAGGGAAGGCTCTGAGGAGTTTGATTTACTCATGAAATGAGTTAAGGAGGGTGATTTAACAAATCAAGAGAGCTTTTCTTACTAAAATCTTTTCTTTCTCCTACAGGTAACCTACAAATGGCTGAGCTATACCCTGGGGGTTCATGTCAACCAGGCTAAGCAGTAGGTATCAGTGCATCCCACAGACTTGTTTTGGTTTGTGGCAAAGCCTTGTTAATTCCTGTTTTCATGGTTGTGGTTAGGGGAGTAAAATGATCCCTCTGGAATTACTTAAAAGTCCCAGTGTCTCCTCAGGTAGAATCATAGAATCATTACGGTTGGAAGGGACCTCCAGGGTCATCAAGTCCAACCTTTATCCCATCATATTCCTAACCACACCTTACTCACTCCTCTGTTTTGCTTTGACTTGGGGGGTTGTGCTCTAGTGAGCAGCTGGATGCCTTGTGCTGTTTTATATCAGAAATATTTAGCTCAGAATAGATGTTTTGGCATTAAATTACTCCAGGGACCCGTGTAGCTCCTTTCATCCTGAAAGGTGGGTGTGTTCTCTGTGCTTGGCTCCAGTCTGGGAGACAGAGCAACACCTTGGTGAGAACCTGCCACTGCGTGTCCCAGCTCAGGGTGCTGTTCATTATCCATGGGTAATCCTGGGAGTGGAGTCAGAAAAGTGCAAAACAGCACTAATTAGAATCACAGAATCATGGAGGTTGGAAGAGTCCTTCAAGCTCACCCAGTCCAACCCCCACCTCCATCCCCACTCACCCACAGCACCCAGCGCCACATCCAGACGCCTCTTGAACACCTCCAGGGACGGGGACTCCACCACCTCCCTGGGCAACCCATTCCCACCCCCAATCCCCCTCCCAGGGAAGGAATTGTCCCTCATGGCCAACCTGAATCTCCCCTGCTGCAATTTCAGGCCGTTCCCTCTCATCCTTTCATCCCAAGCTCCTCTCAGGAAGTTGTAGAGAGCCATGAGGTCCTCCCTGAGCCTCCTCTTCTCCAGGCTGAAGACCCCCAGCTCCCCATCAGCCCTGTGCTCCAGGCCCTTCCCCAGCTTTGTTAATGAACTGCAAATGCTTTGATCACACTGCTGTGCAGTCCATGACCTGTTATAAATATCTTCTTACCAGGCTTGATGGACACAGATAAATACTTGAAGGATGGGGGAAGTCAGAATCTTTTTGCTTCTCCAAATTTAGCATGAATGTGTAACCTTGTCTTGCTGTAATCTGAAGAACAAAAATTGCTGTAACCTTTTCAGTATCCTATAAAACAAAGAATGAGCTCTTGGGGATTCTGGGGCTGTTGTTACACAGCAAGGTAAAGTTAAGCATGAGATTTCAAGGCTCCATAAGAACATGAAGTCCCGTAATACAAATATTTTGTCTCCTTATTTCTGGATATAGCTTGGACCTAGAGGGGCATTCACTTCACCTCTTCACCAGCTTCACCTCTCTTGTCCCACCCACTAGAACATCAACTCGGCCATCTAATGCAACAAAGAGATTGGTCTCGTTCCTCTGCGTGTGTGTGAACAATTTAGATGATGGGTAGATCTGAGTGTGGTTCAGTGATGGTGTAGACCTGACTGGTGAGCTCTGCTGGGGACAGTTGTGGTCATACAGTGAGCTAGAAGGAGCCAGAGAACTTCTTGCTGTGAAGATGATGGGCTGGGTGGAACAGAGGGCACCTCCTCATACCCTTAGAGTCACCTTAGAGTCACCTTAGAGTCACCTTAGAGTCACCTTAGAGTCACCTTAGAGTCACCATGGTTGGAAGGGACCTCCAGGGTCATCAAGTCCAACCTTTATCCCATCATATTCCTAACCATCAGCCCATCAGACCATGGCCTCAAGTGCCTCATCAACCCATTTTTTGAACGTCCAACCTTTATCCTTGAAAGCAACCTGGAGATGGAGAAACTCCTGTGGCATCTTTGTGCTTAAGACTCTCTCCTAGAAGGTGGAGCAGTGCCTGATGACACAAGTGAATTATTTTAATGGTTGTGGTGGCTGTGGCAGCGAGGTAACTGCAGTCTGCTTCTGTGGCAATGAGGATCTTCAAGGATTTTTGCCATGGAGTGTGCAGTGGTGCCTCTGCCCATTTATGTGGGACACTCCTCATAAATCAGTGGTCTGAGTGGGAGCTGAAAGGTTGAGTCTCAGCTCCATCTTCTCATCACTACTCATGCTCTTTCCTCCTGTTTTGGGTCACTGTGTCAGTGTCTGTCACTTGGGTTGTGTCTATACACGTGACAATGGGATCACCTCCTCAAAATCCCCAGTTCCTCTCAGGTGGTTCAGGATGCTGGGTTGTATCAAGGGGAACAGCCTTCAGAACAAGCTGCCCAGAGGCTGTGAGACCACCTGCCACCAACCACTTGAGTTGGAAGGGACCTTGAAGGTCACTTAGTCCAACCCCCCTGCCATGGGCAGGGACATCCCCCACCAGACCAGGTTGCTCAGGACCCCATCCTGAACATCTCCAGGGATGGGGAATCCACCACCTCTCTGGGCAACCTGGGCCAGGGTTTTACCACCCTCATGGTGAAAAACTTCTTCCTTATGTCCAACCTGAATTAAACCCTGAATTAAAGCTCTGGGAGCTTGTGTTCATTAAACCTTTGATTTATACAGTGGTTGGACTGCAGTTCTTCAAAGTGGCAGAGGAGAAAGGTGTCTCAGTAAGATTAATTTCTAAAATAACTGTGCTAATGTGAAATATTTCCATGCCAGGCTGGCACTGCTCTCTTCATTTCAGCTTTGTGTAAGAGGTGGTGATGGGCTCTTTCCTCTCGAGGTGATTAACACTGATTTCTCTTCTGCAGGATGCTGTATGATTATGTAGAGAGGAAACGAAAGGAGAATTCTGGAGCTCAGCTTCATGTCACCTACTTAGTGGCAGGAAACCTCATCCAGAATGGACAAGTTGTGAGTGTTTTATCCCTCAAAGGTGTCTCTGAGCTCTTTGTTCTTGTGTCTTCCTTCTTGGTTTATGATCTTCATCTCAAATGCTGAACTTTCTCTCTTTTCCCAGTGACAGGTTTTCTGTATTTACACAAATCAAGGTGTTATTTCTGTCCCAGTACACAAAGAAAGGGGAGGGAAGATCATGATTTGGTGATACAGTAACATGCCAGGGGTTTTATTTCATGAACTGAAGTCCTCTCTCAGGACTAATTACCAGTCATCTCTCAATGTTACCACTATTATTGGACAGCAAAGGTGATAAAATAGTCTGGAGGGGCCCTTGTGAGATCACCTAATCACAGAATTTAATAATATAATAATCCATTAATCCATTAATAATATAATAATCCATTTCCCAGGATCTGCTGTGGAGAGTAGTGTTTGGAGAGAGCTTGGAATTCAGTTAGAATAGAATAGCAATAAATAGAATAATAAATAGTTGCAATTAGAATAGAATAACAATAAATAGAATAATAAATAAATAGTTGCAATTAGAATAGAATAACAATAAATAGAATAATAAATAGTTGAATCTTGTTAAATAAAGCAGCTTTTTTGTCCTGGTGTACAAGAGAAACGTAAATTTATTAACAGCATTTTGTATTTAAAATGCATTGACTTGTTATGCAGGGGAAATCACTACTTAAATATTTCTTATTTTTTCTCGTTGCTGCCTGCCAGGTTCTCAAAAACATCACTCTAAAATTTCAGACAGGTACCCTGGGGGGTTTTAAAAGAAGATGAGCAAATTGAGTGCCTGTTTCCCTCAAAAGAATTCAATAATCAAACACTAAATGCCTTTGATGTCTTGCAGAGTGTCTATTTAGGTATCTTTAGATACCCAAATATCTCTTATAGTGCCACCCACAGTTTCCATTTAGAATTAGTACATCTCAGGGTATCCTGGCTTTTTAGTTTTGGGAAAAAAAAACCCCAGCAAATATTATTTAGGAAAACCAAAAACCTGGTTCACATGCATCAATTATTCTCTTTACATCCCCAAATTTGCCTGTCATTGAAGGTAACTTCTTATTTCTGTATCAGGGAATATATTGATTGAAAGCTGTACAGGTAATGTCACATTTATAGCCTCAGTTGGGCAGGTTTTCCCCTAATTTCTTTTGGAAATAATCAGGTGGCATCTCAAGAATTAGTGAAATTTGTCAACATATTGCAATATTTTTAAAATTTGTCATAATGCATTTGAAACGAGTGAATTTTGACCTAGGATATAGATATTTTTTTAGAAAAAAATCTGTCTTAGCAGTTTATATATTTGTAAAAGAAGAAAAATCTAAGGTGAGCACATAAAGGGCACTTTTTTGTTTGGGGTTTTTTTTTTTAATCTCTTATTTTGGGGTCCTGCAATCCCAGTGGCTGCTAAGGAAGGTGACCTGCAGGTGCAGAAAGTTGTTAGGGGCAGAGATGAATCAATGCCAAGGTTGTGAATGCCACACAGGAGGAATTTAAAGCTCCCTGACCTGTCTGAGGGCTACGTGGAGAGGGTGGGAGAAGAAGTCAGATCTGGAAGATACTTCTGGAGTAGCTGGTGGGTAATGCCTGGCTCGAGTTAATTTTGGGGAGGAAAGGGATGGGAGTGCTTCAGCTGCAACCCTGTGCTGGCTGGACACCCTGCAGTACTGTCTGCTGGCAGTAGGTGTAGCTACAAGGCTGTGGATTCTACTACAAGACTCAGTCTGAAGGGAGGTAGGAGTAGAAACCTGTCACAAATCATTCTCGTGTCTTAAGCACTGTGTGGCTTTTCCATGCTGCTTTTTATCCCCCTCAGTGAGGGACTGAGACTCAATTTTTCTTTATTCTTTCAGGCTGCCTCTTTTCTTGCCTCTTGCTCTTTGGCTGGTTCGTCTGTGGGATCAGTTAAACACAAAATTAATGGTTGGGTTTTGTTCAGTCTGTCTCTGGGTACTCTCTGCATTAACCACAGCCTGTTCAGTGTCACAGAGCGTGTGCTGTTCTTCCTGTAGAGCACATGGCCAGAAACATTCAGGTCTGCCTTTTAAATTAATGCTTCATTTCACACATTCTCAGATTGGTTTGGGTGGGAGGGGACCTTAAAGCTCATCCAGTGCCACCCTCCCCTGCCATGGGCAGGGACACCTCCCACCAGGCCAGGATCATAAAATAGAATCATAGAATCATTATGGTTGGAAGGGACCTCCAGGGTCATCAAGTCCAACCTTTATCCCATCATATTCCTAAACATTACTCCAAGCCCCATCCAACCTGGCCTTCAACACTGCCAGGCAGGGGCAGCCACAGCTTCTCTGGGCACCCTGGGCCAGGCTCTCCCCACCCTCACACCAAACAATTTCTCCCTCCCATCCCATCTCCATCTCCCCTCTGGCACTTGGAACCCGTTGCCCCTGGTCCCATCACTGCCTGCCCTTGGCACCAGTCCCTCTCCAGCTTTCCTGGAGCCCCTTCAGGCACTGGAAGGTGCTCCAAGATCTCCCCGGTGCCTTCTCTTCTCCAGGCTGAACACCCCCAACTCTCTCAGCCTGGCCCCAGAGCAGAGCTGCTCCAGCCCTCGCAGCATCTCCGTGGCCTCCTCTGGACTCTCTCCAACAGCTCCGTGTCCTTCTGCTGTTGGAGACCCCAGAACTGTCCCCAGCACTGCAGGAGGGGGATCTCATGACTCTCATGGTGTTTTCCTTCTCTGGTGCAGTGTCTGTCCTACAACTTTGCTCTGTTAGAGTTTGCTGGCAATCTGAATATGCATGGGTGGTGTGGGCTGGTGCAGCAGGTTCCTGGCATTGGATCTCCAGCTGTGTTACTTTGCTCTTCTCCACTGTGCTGCAGAGTTCTCCTTTCATCTGTATCTTGTCTCCTCGTGTCAGGAATGGAGGACGGAGCGTTCAGGGTTGTAGTGGTCTGAGAAACAAACAGCCTGTTAGAAAACCAGGGAGATGCACATTTAAACCAGTGCCTGATGACTCTTTTTAAAGGCAGTGGCAGAGTTCTGTGCAGCTATGAAGCTGCTCCTATAATCCATAGTCTTTCTTACTGAACAGATAACTGAAAACACCAGTTTTATGTACAGCAGAGCTTGTCAAATCTCAAGATTGCCATTTATTTGTGTTTTACAGTGCCACAAGGTTGCAGTAGTGAGAGAGGATAAACTGGAAGGTAAGCAGATTGTGAAAATGATGTGGTTTTAACTTTTTTTTTTCCTTTGAAATAACAGCAAAGTGAGTAAAACTCAGAACTTGCCATCTGCACGTAAATGCCTGGTCAGGCTGCTGGGTTCAGGTGTGTACTTTTTGTCCTAGCTTTTTCTCAGAATTTTGGATATCCGAGCCAACAGCTGTGAAACTTCAGACCTGTGATTTGGGTCTGATTTTTATATATTTATTTTTTTATTACGTTGAACGTTCTAGTGATTCTTTTCCACCTCCCTGCCACTGACAGACAGCCCCTCCTTAAAGGCACCAATATCTGAGTAGAACACAGCAGTGTCTCAGTGGTTTAGAACAAGTGTGAGCCTTCAGGCTCCTGAGGATGCTGAAGGAGATAATTTAGTTATTGATTAAAGGCAATTGCAGTCTTTGTTTGCCCTGAGTGATGTGGGTGGTGGTTAAATGTCCCATGAGAACGTTCTTGCTTTTTTATGGGGTATTTGCTTCCACAGTAAAAGGTGAAAAAAACCCCACTGCTGTAATCCTGCTTCCTGTAGCTGCTCTCCATGCACTGCCAGTTGCCTCACCATCTTTCCAGGTCTGGTCCTGCAAGTTGAAACACAACTGCAGGCTCTTGATTGCTTTCAAATAACATCTTAGACAGCTGAGAACATAGCGTGACCTTAAATATCCATACCAACAATCTGACTTTGCTGGGAAGACTTGTGTTATTTTCCTTTTTGGACTCTGACGTGGATTTCCAGCTGAAGTTGTCTTCTTCAGGGTAGGAGATTGTCAAGCAGCACAGCTACCATCTGTGACGTTGGTTGAATTCCGTAAGGTTCTGCTTTGCTGTGGAAGGAAGGAGTTGTTTGTGTCTTTTTGTATTAGCAGGCAGGCCAGAGGTATGACTTGGATTTGGAAGAGGCTGAGATTTGTGATGAGATCAGGGCTGTGCAGTCTAGGACTGGCCCCAAGAAGTGATTACTGTGTGTAATTTGTACAGTGCCTGGAAGCTCTGTCTTGGATCAGGACTGTGTGGGAAGAACAATGTAAGCAATGACCAAAGAATTCCTTAAAATCCAGCCCCTGTCTCAAGGGGGCAACATTCTGAATAGCACAGAAGAGACAAAACATTGACTCCAGCAGACTACTGGAGAAGACACTGATAGGGGGGATGATACGTTAATGGCAGAGAGCAGTTCCAGCAGGGTGCAGCTGTGACCATCTATTGTCTTCCTTTGCTTTAAGTGGTCACGTAGATGTTCTGGATCTTGAACACCAGGTATTTTGCAGGCACACATAGGGATTGCTCTTCATTCAGTGTCCAATGGAGGACGTGTTTGACAGTCTTGTGGAGCCCATCACCTTGAATTCTCAACGGGAAGAAGATACAATTATACATTTTCATTTTCAGGTCCTTGCTGTCCAGTGGTCTGTCAGTCTTTCTCCATCCTTGGTAGAGCAAAGTTACCACCTGATTCTCTAGAGACTCTGCTAACAGAAGACTTTTCTTTCTCTTTTTCCCCCAGCAATGAAGTCTAAACTAACCACGATTGCAAGTGTGCATGTCTACAGCATCCAGAAAGCCTTGCTCAAGGACAGTGGGCCCCTCTACAACACCGACTATGATATTGTCAAAACAAACCTGCACAACTGCAGCAAGTGAGTTCAGTCTTTGGTTTTTTTTCTTCTTACGCCATGGGGTTTGAGTCTGATGAGATGTTGCCACATAGTGCACTTCAGCAGAAGTCAATGGTTACCAGATATGCCTGGATTTTTAGAAAGTTAGGAAAAGATATCTTCTAAGTCATGCCAGAGCAGTCCCCAGGCAGCACATTGTGTGGTGGTTTCGTAAACTGAGCTATTTCCAGCTTACAGTTGGCTCCCTTGCTCTGTTACTCCTGCAGGCAGACTGGTCCAGTACCTTTCTTCTCTGATGGCTGTAAACCTTTTTCTCATTTCCAGGCCACACTTCACAGAATCCCAGACTGGTTTGGGTGGGAAGGGACCTTAAAGCTCATCCAGTCCTAACCCCTGCCATGGACAGGGACACCTCCCACCTGAGCAGGTTGCTCCAAGCCCCAGCCAACCTGGCCTTCAACACTGCCAGGGAGGGGCAGCCACAGCTTCTCTGGGCACCCTGGGCCAGGCTCTCCCCACCCTCACACCAAACAATTTCTCCCTCCCATCCCATCTCCATCTCCCCTCTGGCACTTGGAACCCGTTGCCCCTGGTCCCATCACTGCCTGCCCTTGGCACCAGTCCCTCTCCAGCTTTCCTGGAGCCCCTTCAGGCACTGGAAGGTGCTCCAAGGTCTCCCCGGTGCCTTCTCTTCTCCAGGCTGAACACCCCCAACTCTCTCAGCCTGGCCCCAGAGCAGAGCTGCTCCAGCCCTCGCAGCATCTCTGTGGCCTCCTCTGGACTCTCTCCAAGAGGTCTGTGTCCTTCTGGTGTTGGGGACTCCAGAACTGGTGACAATGACCATTTTTGTCCAATTCTCAGTCACACAGGAAGAGTAAATTGAAGCGGACTTGCAAAACCATGAGTGATGTGCTCAGCAAAGCAAAACCATGAGGGATGTGCTCAGCAAAGCTCTAAGAGGAGCTTGCCCTCTGTTTTGTGAGACTGTTTTCATCCACATCTCTGAAGATGTCTTGCAGGAACTCATTCTCCATATAGAAGATGAGGGCCCGAGGCATAGAGTGAACCATACAGAGCAGCCCAAGCAGCACAAGTGTGCTTCATGGTTGAACTAGAGAAGGGTTGTCCTCGAATTCAGAGGGACTTTGGTCTCCAGGGGTCATTGTCTCTTCTCCTAAACAGTGCCTGGCAGCTGTGGCTTCTCATTTATGTGTTGTATCCACCACGACAGCTTCAGCTTGATGTAATCAGTACGTAGAGTACCAGGACCTGGGGGTGTTCAGCCTGGAGAAGAGGAGGCTCAGAGGGGACCTCCTGGCTCTCTGCAACTCCCTGAGAGGAGGTTGGGGTGAGGGGGGGGTCGGTCTCTTCTGCCGTGCCCACAGGGAAAGGACGAGAGGGAACGGCCTGAAATTGCAGCAGGGGAGATTCAGGTTGGCCATGAGGGACAATTCCTTCCCTGGGAGGGGGATTGGGGGTGGGAATGGGTTGCCCAGGGAGGTGGTGGAGTCCCCGTCCCTGGAGGTGTTCAGGAGTTGTCTCGATGAGGGAACTGGGGTTATTGAGCCTGGAGAAGAGGAGACTGAGAGGAGACCTTATTGCCCTCTACAACTCCCTAAAGGGAGGTTGTAGTGAGGCTGGTGTTGGTCTCTTCTCCCCAATTGCTGATGACCGGACGAGAGGAAATGGCCTCAAGTTCCATCAGGGGAAGTTTAGGTTGGAGATTAGGAAGAAGTTCTTTCCTGAGAGGGGGGTTGGGCACTGGAATGGGCTGCCCAGGGAGGTGGTGGAGTCACCATCCCTGGGGGTGTTCAACAAACGGGTTGATGAGGCACTCGAGGCCATGGTCTAATGGTTAGGAATCTGATGAGATAAAGGCGGGACTTGATGACCCTGGAGGTCCCTTCCAACCAGAATGATTCTATGATTCTATGTGGCGCTGGGTGCTGTGGGTGAGTGGAGATGGAGGTGGGGGTTGGATTGGGTGAGCTTGAAGGTCTCTTCCAACCTCGGGTGATTCCATGATCCTGGTGTCCTAGAGCAATCTGCCATTCAGATTTGGACATTTTAGACAATTCAGGTTTTGGAGTCGTTTCCTGAAGCTGTCATGTAAGTCCCTGCCTGGCTTTGGAGCAGAATTTCCTGACCAAACTAAGACAAATACACCTTCTTCATTTGTGACCTGGCTGTGCTGAATTCAGACTGACCATGTTCCCTCTTTCCCTTGGCAATTCCACGAATTGTCTTCTACACCTGGGACAAGATCCCTGCAGCACCTGAAAAGACAGAGGTTTAACTATGTGTGTGTTTACAGCAAGCAGAACCTCCTGGCTCCTGACACTTCCTTCTCAGTCCATCGATCTCCATGAGCTCTGGGCAAGGATCTTTATTCTCTTCTGTGTTTTTGTGGGACCTGTTATAGGATGGTGGAGGTGGCTGGAGGTACTTCTGTAAATAACAGGACTTAACACGTGTTCCTGATGTCAGCTTTCCAAGTGGAAGCAGCTCCTTGCTTGCAGAGCACAGTCCAAGCACTGCTTGTTTTTTCAGTGATTATTTAGTGAATTTTGGAGCGAGCCCTGAAGTTACAGTCACACAGCAGCGTTCAGTCAAGCAAACCTGGGGGGTGTGAGGTTTAGATGTGCTTACTGCACAGTTTCATTGATGTTAAAGCATTATTTGTAGCATTATCTGGAGGGTTGATGGGTGTGTTTGGGGTAGGAGCAAAGCTGCCCAGAGAGTGGTGTCGAAAACAGATTGGAAGTAGAGAAGAAAGTGGGAATTTCTTCCTTCACAGAATCCTAGGGGTT
>VZRW01009531.1:70521-100629 GCA_013398125.1 Aegotheles bennettii | reverse complement strand
GTCCCTGCCCATGGCAGGGCGTTAGGACTGGATGAGCTTCCAGGTCCCTTCCAATCCAAAGCATTCCATGATTCTATGGCTCTGTGATTCACCATCTCAGAGGCTGATGACTCTGGGTTCTCTCCTGGAAAGCAGAACTGAAGCCAAAAGGCAAACGCCCTCTTGGCAGGGCCAGGCTCACCAAGACTCACAGCACTGCCTGGGGCCATGAGGACCAAATGGCCATAAAACCCTTACTCTTGGCTGTAAATCCTCAGTGTAACATCTCACGGGTGTAAAGCTTCGTGCTGGTTTTCCTGTTGATCTCCTGAAGAGCTCCATCGTGTGTTCCCGAAGCCGTTGGTGTAAATCCGTGTCTCTGTGTCGCTTTCTCTCCCAGCTTTATAACTGTGATTTCCTTTGCTTTGAGAATTGCTCCTTCTGTGCTAACTTGGGGGTGGAGGGAAGGCTAATTAATTAAGCAGTAATTGTTGTCAAGTCAATTGGTGCTACCATTGAACATTTGACTTGTTTACTATCCCGAGGTAGAGCGGAAGGAGTTAATGATCTAACAAATTGTGCATCCATCACGAGAGACTTGTTTGGAAAGGACCCTTTTCTTTATGAACTGTAAAATAATACATTTTTTTAAAAAACAAACATATTTTGAAGCAAGATTGTTGAGGTTCTTATGTGAAATTGTCACTAGATATCTGTGGAGACAAATGCGTCGCCTAATAAAGCTTAATGACTGATTTTCCCATTAATCAGACTTGAGAGTGTGCTTCATTAAGATAATTAACTGAGCCAGTTGCTTAACTGACAGTTAGTAGGCACAAATTCCCCAGTTACTTCCTTTCCTCTAAATAAAACTCACAAGATGCTAACCCTGCTTCATCATCTTTATTGGAGAGAGGAGCAGAAAGGCTCTTAAAACCTCATTGCCCGCGTTAGGTCCATGACTGCATCGACCCAGCGGGGTCCATGGTCCTGGAGGTGTCTCAAGGGGTCCCGAGGGAGTCTCAAGGGGCTTTGGGGGATCCCGGGGAGGTCCTGGGGGTGTCCCAAGGGGGCTCAGGGAGTCCCAGGGGAGTCCCACACCCCCTCTCAGAGAATCCAAGCCTTGGGTACGAGGTTATTGGCTGCGACTCACGCTGAAAGCTCACAAATATTTCCTGCTCTCCATCTCGCCAGCAGCAAATGGTCTTTTATCTGCTAATTTCTGAAAGGTCAGGTCTTTGTTGTGCTTGATTTTGTCACCCAGGAACTATTAGCTCCTCCAAGGGGGAGGATTCTTTGTCGGAATTTGTGGCTTCTCCTCTTTGTTCATCGCGGGGTCATGAGCCCTGAGCCCCCCCGAAGGCAGGGATGTGTAGATTCATCTGCTCTGGGTACATCTGTAGGCAGAATATGAAGAAGTTAGGGGAATTACCTGAGAGATCCAAGACTTGAATTATTAACTGTGCTATTTGGTTGTGATGTCTACTTGTAAATCCTTTCCTTCGCAGCTCTCCGTGTCTTGAATTATAACACGGCAATGCCACCATGTAGCAGAAGACTCTTTGCACAGAAGATGACTCTGGATTTAATGTAAGGCAGTCATCTCAACTCTGTTTTTCTTTCCTCCTCAGAGTTCCCAGTCTTCCACCATGAACCCTGTTTACAGCCCCGTCCAACCTGGGGCTCCTTATGGGAACCCGAAGAACATGGCTTATACAGGTAGGACCAGAGTTCCATGACTCTCGTGAACGTCCGTGTGCGGTGGGGAGAGCAAATGATCATTAATTAGAGGTTAATCCCTTAATGAGCCAGATGGGAATGTGACTTGCAGGAAAAACTCATCAGCAAAGAGTAAGGTTGGTGAGAAGGAATGGACCTGAATTCAGAAGAAGAGGATGCCCTGGTGATCCTAAAGGAAAGGATCTAAAGGGGGTTTCTTTAGACAACCAAAACACTCTTGAAGTTGCTGGGGGAGTCAAGTAGAGGGCTTGGCTCCAGAGGAATGACTTGGGTGGCATGTGCTGGAATATCCTGCCTGGGAAATAAGGATCCGACAGGCAAGGGCTTGGTGTTTGGAGAACATGCAGTTATTGTTATAGGTGGTGATTTAAACGGCATTAGTGATGGATTCCTTTGTTTCCACGTTCTGCGTGGGTTGAGTTAATCTTACGTTGAGCAGCAAGTCTGATGTCTGTTTGAAGTCCACCTTTAGAACTGAGTTGTCTAAAAATGTCAGCTTTAAGACTCAAAAAAGGCATTGAAATGTGTTTACCATAATTACGTAACTAGTGGGGAACTAAGAGACGTGGAAGGAATTCAGCCCAGAGAGAATTAATGCTTTGGAAAAAGAAAATCTCAGCTTAGGTGTGTGGTTTTCCCCATGGATTATGTTTACCATGTGTTCTTCTGATCTCGTAAGCACCTTGCAAAAATCAGCCTTGGAAGGCTTCTTCTAACATTTTGTTGAATGTAATTAGCTATTAAGTGTCATCTTGTGTAAAGATTTCCTTCTCTCTATCAGCTGTGCCAGTTGTGTGTGTGGTATCTTAGCAAATGTGTGAAATTGCTTGGGAATGTGCTTTTGTGGAGGAGAGTGGTCAACAGCCAATGGAAATGAGCATCAAATCCCCTACCTAGATCTGTTACAAAACACTCTCCTTGCCTTTGGTAGCTGGTTCAGCTGGTAGATCTTTTGGGCTGTGTTACTATGAGGATACTCCACCGAGCAGAGAGTTCCTCAAAGCGTTTTGGCCCTGTTTTCCTTCTCCCTCTTTTTTTCCTCCATCAAATTTATTCATGCTGCTTTGTTGGAGATACTGTAGCTCAGGGGAACTTTGGTCTCACAAAGCACTAGAGGCTTGGGAAAAAATCTCTCTGTGAGGAGTAGTCTCTTCAAACACATCACCGTTGTAAGAGGACTGCAGGCTCCAGCAGTGCTTGGGTGATAGAATGAGCTTGTAAGGGCACAGTTATTCCCACGCTAGAAATAACAGCAATTTTATGCTTTCCAGCACCAGGATGGGCTTGGACAAGAGTCTGCTTCTCATCCACTTCACTTTCTTGTTTTATTTTTGGCATGTGCTCGGAGCTCCACCTTAATATCCATGTGTTATCCATGTATTGTGTATTTATTATCCATGTATGTGATGAGTCCTGCACTTGGGTCACAACAACCCCAGGCACCACCACAGGCTCGGGGCAGAGTGGCTGGAGCTGCTCAGCAGAAAGGGACCTGGGGGTGCTGGGTGACAGCAGCTGGGGATGAGCCAGCAGAGTGCCCAGGTGGCCAAGGAGGCCAATGGCATCTTGGCCTGCACCAAGAGCAGTGTGGGCAGCAGGAGCAGGGCAGGGATTGTCCCCCTGTGCTGGGCACTGGTGAGGCTGCCCCTCGGGTGCTGGGGTCAGTTCTGGGCCCCTCACTTCAAAAAAGCCCTCGAGGGGCTGGGGGTGTCCAGAGAAGGGACCAGAGCTGGGACAGGGCCTGGAGCGCAGGGCTGATGGGGAAGGGCTGAGGGAGCTGGGGGTGTTGAGCCTGGAGAAGAGGAGGCTCAGGGGGGACCTCCTGGCTCTCTGCAACTCCCTGAGAGGAGGTTGGGGTGAGGGGGGGGTCGGTCTCTTCTGCCGTGCCCACAGGGAAAGGACGAGAGGGAACGGCCTGAAATTGCAGCAGGGGAGATTCAGGTTGGCCATGAGGGACAATTCCTTCCCTGGGAGGGGGATTGGGGGTGGGAATGGGTTGCCCAGGGAGGTGGTGGAGTCCCCGTCCCTGGAGGAGTTCAAGAGGCGTCTGGATGTGGCGCTGGGTGCTGTGGGTGAGTGGGGATGGAGGTGGGGGTTGGACTGGGTGAGCTTGAAGGGCTCTTCCAACCTCCATGATTCTGTGATTCTATTATCCATGGATTATGCACGTATTATCCATGTAATATCCAATGCAGATTTTCTATATCTTCTTTCATACAGTCCTCAATATTTTGGAAGCTGCTTTCTAGTCTGCGTTTCGGATTGCCCACCACGTGTGCAGACCCCTTCCATGGTGCTGGGAGGTCATCACAGCTCAATGACAGAGTTTGCTCAGAGCCCCAGTTTGGAATCACGTGTCAGAAAACTCCTCCCACAATCACAGAATCACAGAATCCGAGGGGTTGGAAGGGACCTCGAAGGATCATCCAGTCCAACCCCCCTGCCAGAGCAGGGTCACCTAGAGTCCATCACACAGGAACGCATCCAGGCGGGGTTTGAATGTCTCCAGCCAAGGAGACTCCACAACCTCTCTGGGCAGCCTGGTCCAGTGGGATGCCACTGTGTTGACTTCACTGCACACCAACAACCACACAAGACCCTTCATGAGACAGAGCGTACGACACCTGTCCCAAAATTTTGACTTAAGATCTAATTTGGGATACAATATAGAATTTCTACAGTATAAAATAGATATTTTTTTTAATCTCATGTTTTTGCAGCAGTGGAGGACACTGAAAAAAATGAACACCAAGCTTTATATTGGGCAAGGAAGAGAAATAACTCTGAATTGTAATAAAGTTGAGGTGAAGGTTTTTAGCCCTAGGCAGTGTTCTTGGTTTGCTTTAGAGTTCAGGGTTTTTTACTCCAATCTAGTACAGCACTTGTTACTTAAATTTTTGTCTTTAAAGATCATGCATAAAGCATTAATTTCTCACCTTGTGGAATAAAACTCAGGTGGGGCGTGTATGGAAAGAAAATGAGGATGGTGATCAGGACACTGGCAGGTTGAATTCCAGGCTCCTATCTATTTTGAGTAGATTGCTTTTGGTTGAAATAATCCATTTTAATTTGATTTTTTTCCCCCCATTCTCACTTCTTTGTAGTTTTCTGTACCAGATGGGGTAGGGAGAGAAAATCATAGAATCATAGAATCATGAAATCATTATGGTTGGAAGGGACCTCCAGGGGCATCAAGTCCAACCTTTATCCCATCATATTCCTGACCATTGGACCATCAGACCATGGCCTCAAGTGCCTCATCAACCCCTTTTTTGAACACCCCCAGGGACGGTGACTCCACCACCTCCCTGGGCAGCCCATTCCAGTGCCCAACCACCCTCTCAGGAAAGAACTTCTTCCTAATCTCCAACCTAAACTTCCCCTGATGGAACTTGAGGCCATTTCCTCTCGCCCTGTCATCAGCAATTCGGGAGAAGAGACCAACCCCAGCCTCACTACAACCTCCCTTTAGGTAGAGGTTATATTAAATAAAAGTTTTTGTACCAGATTGGTGTGCCAGGGAGAATGGGAAATTCTTGGCACATAGAATGGTTTGGGTTGGAAGGGACCTTTAAAGCTCATCCAGTCCCAAACCCTACAGAGAGCAGGGACATCTTCAACTCAGGTCGCTCAG
This sequence comes from Aegotheles bennettii, assembly GCA_013398125.1. Lineage (NCBI taxonomy): Eukaryota > Metazoa > Chordata > Aves > Caprimulgiformes > Aegothelidae > Aegotheles > Aegotheles bennettii. The sequence goes on along the minus strand of VZRW01009531.1, from coordinate 95,276 downwards.
AGCTGCGTCCAACCTGACCTGGAATATTTCCAGGGATGGGGCATCTCCCACCTCTCTGGGCAACCTGGGCCAGGGTCTCACCACCATCATGGTAAAAAAAACAAATCTTGCTTCCATCAGGTCTGAATCTCCTCTCTTTTAGTTTAAAACCATCACCCCTTGTCCTACTTAAGTCCTTGATGAACCAAATGTTTTTTTCAGGTCCTTAATTTTTCCATTTTGATCTTCCTTAGAGATAGCATGAAGGACAGTTACCCCCTAAATGATTTTTTAAAGTGTGGACAGAATTAGATGAATTTTTATTGGAAATTATAATTTAGCTAAAAAAAGTTCTAAAATAGACTTATTAGGTGAAACAAAGTCAGAAGAGTTCATTTTTAGAAGAAACATTGGGGCATTCCCCATATTTGAACTCCTCAATTTGTTGAACAGGGGTGGTTTCTCATGGAGTTTGTGTGTCTCGTTTTTCAGGGTCCTTAAGACCCCCAGATCTGTTGAATTTAAACCTCTTTCCCATTTCCCTTCTTCAGCTGAAAGAGGAGAGTTAACCTCGTGCTTCCCCTCTGTTGGGTGAGCTGAGCTAAGGTGGCACAGAGGAAACCATCACCCCGCAGGCAGAGCCAAGTCTGTCCCACACCAGGTTTGTGTTCCAGCAGGTCCTGGTTCCTCGTGCTGGGCTGGCAGCTACTTCCACTTTGTAATTCAATGTATTTTAGAACATCAGCAGCAAACAGTGCTCGAGTGTTGTTTTCTATTTAATTAAACCAGATCATAATTGACTTGGCTCTTTGTCTAAGCTGTCATTTTAATTGAGGGTAACTTTAAAATGTATTTAAAGCCTCTCGTTTGCTTTTTTATTACTGGTAGAGCTCACTTCACCTGCCCCAAGGTGAGCTGCTGGTTTCCCTTTGGCACATTATCCTTCCCATTTTCTTGCATCCACTTCTGCTAAGGCACTGGCTCTGCAGCAAATAGATTAGCTCGTTGGTGTGGAATCAGGGATGAAGAATCAGTCTCTCCTGTAGCTTGTTTGACTTCGAGCGTGAAACTGTAAAAGTGTTTGTTATTGCTCACACTATTATCATTTTCCCTACCAGGAGCTGATTAATATGCTGATAAGATGCTGTGATTCATGAACCTTCGGTACACTGACTCCGTACTCCTCCTAGTTATTACTAAAGAATAAATTATAATCAAATCCAAGAGCCCAAAGATGTGGAGCTGGTTAGTAAATCTCCAAGGAGTTTGTGTGACGCCGCTCTAGTGTGCAACATTTCCCAGGTCCTGCTGCAGGTGCAACCTGCTCCAGAGCTTCCATGTTCAGGAGAAACGTTCTCCAGCTCCAGTTTTTGCTGATGGAAGCCCTTGGTTTGCTTGGTTTATGGCCATCACTGCAGCCTGTCCTCAAGGCCATCAGGTCATGGTTGGTTGAACTGATCCCTGCAGTTTATGGCCATCACCGCAGTCTGTCCTCAAGGCCATCAGGTCATGGTTGGTTGAACTGATCCCTGCAGTTTATGGCCATCACTGCAGTCTGTCCTCAAGGCCATCAGGTCAAGGTTGGTTGAACTGATCTCTGCAGTTTATGGCCATCACTGCAGCCTGTCCTCAAGGCCATCAGGTCAAGGTTGGTTGAACTGATCCCTGCAGTTTATGGCCATCACTGCAGCCTGTCCTCAAGGCCATCAGGTCAAGGTTGGTTGAACTGATCCCTGCAGTTTATGGCCATCACTGCAGCCTGTCCTCAAGGCCATCAGGTCAAGGTTGGTTGAACTAGTGAGGACACTTGATCCAAAGCCATGTAGGTCACTGATCTTCCCACCTCTTTGGTCTTGCCCAGGAAGGAGTTGGAGCTATGCAGCTTGACAGCAGAGGAGGTGGCAGAAAGCAATGACAAAAAGTCCTGAAGAAGGATGATCCTCATAAAGGGTCTAGAGAAGACAACCGAGTCTTTGTTTCTTTCAGGAACCAATAGGTCAGTGGGTATGAATGTGAACTGCTGTCATCAGGAAGCTTCTGTTGAGTGGCAGCGTTCAAATTGCCTCATCCTCTGGGTTTGGTAAACAAAACCACACGTTTCAGAGTTTGGACATCTAATGCACTTGTCCCGTTGGTAGTGAATTAGCTGTGAGCAATCCCACTGCTACAGGTCTTTTAGGAGTTCACTTCTCCAGGCATGCTGCTCAGTGGGTGTTACTGCAGGGTCCTCATCTCCAACCAGCAACTCTCAAGGGATTTCACCAAAAACGTCTTAGGATCAACGTTGCCCTGTCTGGGACAGTTTATCCTCATAGGAGACACTGCCCAATGTCCTTAAATCTGGCCAGATACAGGCTGGGAACTCCTTGCTCTTCTGTGTCTGGTGTATGTGAGGCTTGGGAATCCCAATGGCAGGATCTGAATGTGATGGACACCCCCAGTCCTTCTCCTGGTTTGTCAGGGGAGGCTCCCAGCCTTCCCATCTCATTGCAGGAATTCTCTTGTCTCTTGCTAACGAACCTCACCTCTTTTACTAATTCCTTTTCCTAATGGTGTCTTTCCATCATGCATTGAGGGCAGCATCCTCCATCATCCCTTCCCCTGGCTTTTTTTGGGAAAGATCAAGCCCCTCTTCTGCTCCTCTGGTCCTTCTCCTTCTTCCATTGCTCATTTCCTGGAGTCTTTCATTCCAATCCCAATTATTTTTCCTGCTTTCTTGCAGCCTGGCCCAGCTGGCAAACACCTGCACACGTCCAGGAGGGCTGGACTCATTTCACCAGGAGGAACCTGATGCCTTTTAATAAAAGGTCTTTGTGCGCCTGGGTTCTGTTTAGCTGCGTTTCCAAAGTGGATCAACCTGGACTGCCCAGGGGCGCCTTTAGGGAGCCTCTGCAGCACATGAATGTGAAATAAATATTCAAGCGTAGCTGCTCGGCAAGTTTTACCCTGCACAAGCTCCACCAAAGTATTTTGGGGAAGCAGAGGAGCAGTCTGAAGCAAAGGAGAGTTTGAATCACATTTAAAATTCGTCTGCAATCTTGCTGCAAGATCCAGTATGTTCTTCCTCAAGTAGCAAATGCATCTTCTCCATTTTAAAGCATAAAATAATCTTATTTCTGCCGATTTAAGGAGAAGACCTGGCTGAGAGCTTCATCATTTGTATGCAGCAAAGCGTGGTGTCTCCCCGTGTCACTCGTCAACCCTTTTTTACGCTGTCTGGAAGGTCTGGGTTCATTTGCTTTCCAATTTAATTGATTTTCCTGCTTCTTCAAGTGGCAATCTCTCTGTGGGACTTTTGAGAGCAATACATGACAGTAATGTAATTTTAATTTACAGTATAATGCACGCAGAGTTGCAGGGGTTTCTGATAGAGGTGTGGCTGGTAGGCAAATACGAGAGTCCACATATTAATTCCTATTTTTTGATGTTGGTGGAAAGGCATCGGTTTGATATTCTTCTCATGTGTCTGAAATCTCAGAGATCTTTCAGAGGGATTCCCAAAAGGATTAAGGATTTATGCCAGGCTGATGCTATTACATTTGTGAACCATACTGCTGCAACATCCAGAGCAGAAATTGTGCAGCCATCAGGGTCTAATTCTGCCTAAACCTTTGTAGAAAGGTGGAGAACAGAAATGTGGTCAACTTCACCAGGTTGATTGGCACTTGTGGCTGAGAATGGGTTTCCTCTAGGACTTCTCCACACCTTTGCTATTGTGTGAGAGTGAACTCAGCTCCATGCTTTTTGGATGTGGAAAGATCCAGTGCTACCTGAAAGCTGGAGAGGGACTGGTGCCAAGGGCAGGGAGTGATGGGATGAGGGGGAACGGGTTCCAAGTGCCAGAGGGGAGATGGAGATGGGATGGGAGGGAGAAATTGTTTGGTGTGAGGGTGGTGAGAGCCTGGCCCAGGGTGCCCAGAGGAGCTGTGGCTGCCCCTGCCTGGCAGTGTTGAAGGTCAGGTTGGATGGGGCTTGGAGCACCGTGGTGTGGTGAGAGGTGTCCCTGCCCATGGCAGGGGGTGGCACTGGATGATCTTGAAGGTTCCTTCCAATGCAAACCATAGACTCATAGAATCATTATGGTTGGAAGGGACCTCCAGGGTCATAAAGTCCAACCTTTATCCCATCATATTCCTAACCATTAGCCCATTAACCAGTCTGTGAACCATTAACCAGTCTGTGATTCCCCTGGCAACATCAAGCTCTCCCAGCCAGGATTTGGATTCCCTCCACAGGACCTCCAGATGCTCCAGAAGAACAAAATGCTTCCCTGAGCAGGGCTCTTTGCTGCACTCCCAAATTTCAACTCCCAGATTTTGTCATTTTGTTCCCCCCAAGGTGAAACCACAACATCTGTTCGGAGGTGATGATTGATAGAGGGAATTGGCATCACCACCCCTCCGGTCATTAGTTTTGTTGGCAGGACAGGAGGTGTGGGGTTCTCACGTGTATTTTCATCCTGACCGGTATCATTTACATTCATTGTTGAGCCTCAGTCATCAACAGCACACGTGAGGACTGACCTGGTTTACACTTGACTGTTCATTTAATTTATTGCTGCGTTGCGAGCCAGTAGTGTCCAATTTTGCAGAAGATGGAAGGATGTTCCAATAGGATTTCTACAGTTGGCTTTTAATCCTCCTCTGCATACTCTTTGTGGGACAAAGATAATTCTAGGCTTGATTTCTGCCTTTCTTATTAACCTAAAATTAAAGTTGTGCTGTATTATTCTCTGGAAAGGGTGGACCTCTGATAACAGATTAGTCCTTTGGCCAGGAGAACCCAAGTCCTTTCAGAACTGCTGTGTGTGAAGAGGATAAATTAGACTTTTTTTCCTTTCTTTTTGTCATCCCTCAGCGTGTTTAGGGGGAGCACTGAGGAACACGAGGCTTTGATGCTGAAGCAGGCAGTGTTGGGGTGCTCTCCTCCTCACCTTCCCTTCTAAACAGATTTCCATGCATGTCTACCCCTTCCATTGACTGGGAAACACCATCTCTGGATTTAATTAGGTGAACCTTTGCCTACTGGTTCCGTAAAACAGGAATTTTAAACTGTGTTCATGGTGTTGAATTGATTTCAGGGTGATTAAAAATGTATGAAGTGGGTACAGTGAATATTTTTCCTCCGGCGTTTCTTCATGTTTATTAATTGGTGTGTATAGAGCAGACAGGAAAATCATACTTGACTGGGAGAAGAATGAGATGTGACTTGTGTAGGCTCTTGTTATTTTTTCTGTTGAAATGCATATTTTTTGTGCAGGAATACTTCCAAACAACTGGCTGCATTTCTCGGTGTTGGGAGCTGTTTGTGTTTCAGTGCCTTGGCTCATTCACCATCTCTGTAATAAATTAACTCATGGACTTTCTCGAAGTCATAAACCACAGAAAACCCCCCCCAAGGAAATGAAGGACAGGTTTTCTCGTTTGGGGAGTGAGGGAGAAGGAAGCAGAGGGGGTTTTGGGGGAGATTTGGGTTATTTATGAGTGTGTGCAAAAGCTGTAGGCTGTGTTTGGGTGGGTCTCTTGCCAACAGCAGCACCCTTGGATGATGATCGTGGAGGTTCATGTGTTCAGTTCTGGGCCACTCACACCAAGAAGGACATCGAGGGGCTGGGGGGTGTCCAGAGAAGGGACCAGAGCTGGGGAAGGGCCTGGAGCACAGGGCTGATGGGGAAGGGCTGAGGGAGCTGGGGGTGTTCAGCCTGGAGAAGAGGAGGCTCAGGGGGAACCTCCTGGCTCTCTACAACTCCCTGAGAGGAGGTTGGAGCCAGGGGCAGTCAGTCTTTTCTCCCAAGGAACAAGTGATAGGACAAGAGGGAATGGCTTCAAGTTGCCCAGAAGAGGTTTAGATTGGATCTGAGGAATAATTTCTTCCCCAAAGGGCTGTCAGGGCCTGGCCCAGGCTGCCCAGGGCAATGGTGGAGTCCCCATCCCTGGAAGGATCTCAAAGCTGTGTAGATGTGGTGCTGAGGGCCATGGGTCAGTGGTGGCCTTGGCAGTGCTGAGTTAATGGTTGGACTGGATGATCTTAAAGGTCTTTTCCAGTCCAAACAGTTCTGTGATTCTATGAGGTCATGCCACTGCACTCCCATAGGGATGGGCACGGGTTACGGTGCAGAACAGATCTTGGTGTGCAGAAACAGGGGTGCCATATACCCATGTTTCAAGACCAAAGATTGGCTTTCCTTTTAGTGTTGGAAATGGAGGCACGGGAAGGCCCTTTTGAAGAAAACAGTTCTGAATATCTCATTACAGTTTGTAGGCTCAGCTGGTTTGGAGACCAGTCCAATTGATGTCAACCTTCCAAGGAGTTTCACAGAAACTTGGGGGACATCCTTTGCACCTCATTTTGTACCTGGTTGTGTAAGGGTTTCCAAGCTTTTGAGTTTCCTTGTGTTGTAAAGAAACAGAAGAGTTTCAGATCTTAAAAGCAAAGGGAACTCACTTTTTGTTTTCCTGAATGACCCCACTGTGTGCCTTTTAATCCTTCGTGGTGGTTTTGGTGGCTCACAGAGCCACAAAGATGATGAAGGGAGTGGAACATCTCCCTTGTGAGGAGAGGCTGAGGGAGCTGGGGCTCTTCAGCTTGGAGAAGAGGAGACTGAGGGGTGACCTCATGAATGTTTATCAATATGGAAAGGGTGAGGGTCAGGAGGATGGAGCCAGGCTCTGCTCAGGGATGGCCAGGGATGGGACAAGGGGGAACGGGTGCAAGGTGGAACACAGGAGGTTCTGGGTGAACATAAGGAAGAACTTTGTCACTGTCAGAGTGACAGAGCCCTGGGCCAGGCTGCCCAGAGAGGCTGTGGAGTCTCCTTCTCTGGAGACATCCAAACCCCAACTGGATGCATCCTGTGTGCCCTGCTCTGGGTGCTCCTGCTCTGGCAGGGGGGTTGGACTGGGTGAGCTTCCAGGTCCCTTCCAACCCCAACATTCTGTGATTCTGGGATTCTGTGCTACATGGAACTGGTTTATGCTCTGATATCGATTTTGTTTTTCCCCATAGCTGAAAAGAAATACAAAGATTAAATGACTGGGGCTGAAGAAAATGAATGTGAGACAGAGAAAAAATAAAACCATAGGTGGAAAAAGAGATGATTTTGTAAACATGTTTTGAAGGGGAAAGTGCTTCTTTGTTGAAAGAACTTAAAGGTGAACTGAGAATTTTATTGTGGGTCGGTGACTTCTGTACAGTATTGGCACATACTCTGAAATTCTTCCCTTGAGGAAGAAATAAGCTTTATTTTTAAATATGAGCCCTACCAAAGCTCTGCCTTGCGTAGTGCGTAGATGAATTCTTACCAACCATTTAAGCTTTTAAAGTGTATGCTCAGTGTTAAAATAGATGAATTGATTTTTTTTCCTTGGTTTTGATTCTTAATCTCTCTATACCATAGAATTAAACTCTTTTTTGGTGGCTTTATTAATTTATAACGTGTTTCTAAGCCATCTTATTTTCCTTTCTTTTAGCCACTATTGTATTAATTTGCATCATTTAAAACTCTTTCCCTATACGTTCTCTTTACTTTCATATGTTTTCCTATATGTTCCCTTGACTTGACTGCTGAACAACAAGGAGCCTCTGTAGAGGCTCAAAGATCTCAAAGATCTCAAAGAACTCAAAGATCACGTTGGTCATCTTGGTATCATCTCTGTGGCACAGTTCTCCACGCTTCTAGGTCACATCACCAAGTCCTTCTTGCTTTTGCCATACAATCTTCAACTTGTTTTGGCCTTGTTGCTTTTTATATCCCCATAATTATTTCCTCCCACCCCGTAACTATCTCTGGATGTCCAGTTTGCTCTGTTGAGAAATCTCCTGATGTGGGTGGTGTTCCTACTATGGAGCCCTTCTACTAAGAGGTTATTTTTGGGACCTCCCTCCCCTTGATTCCAGTTTAGCCCAGCTCCTTTCACAAAGCCATGGTGTCCCTCTTCCAAAAAGATATTTCCATAAATTATTTCCTCTGGAAAAAAATATTAGCTCAGTTCTTAAAACCCTTCCTTCTGGAGGTGAAGAGCACCAGCACAGGCTGGCACGAGCCCATCAGCAGCCTCTAGATGGGTCAGTGATTCTCTGCAGAGCACTTGGGGTGCCTCTGCTGTGGGCACCGTGGAGCTGGAGCGTGACCTTGTCGTTGTCTCAACTGGAGATGGGGGGGTGCTTAATAAACAGAATGAAAATGTCTCCTAGCACTGAGCCCCCATGCCTGCTCAGAATCTCTCAGCTGAATGTTAAAATCTCACCCAGTTGAAAATAAGTGGCTTTTTCTGCATATTTTCCCTGCCTTTTACAGCTCAGATTCATCCCCTCGCTTGTTTTTCTCTGCTCGTTCTTGCACAGCACACATTCAAAACCTCTTAAATCCCCAGGTGCTACAATTAAATGATTGAAAATAAGCTCCAATGCTGCCTCATGATTCATTGAAAACCCTTAATATTTGCTGCCTTTCCTCCTTGCCCTCCCCCCTCCTTTTTTTTTTTTTAATAAGTGCTTTGCTACTTGTTATATTTTTGCCGTCTGAAGGTAATGAATTAAAATTTTGTGCCTTGACTTCTGGAAACATGCTGGCAGATTAAATATTGAATTTTTCTCCTCTCCTGGTGCACAATTATTTTTTGCTCCGTGCGTGGTCAACGTGTCCCAGTGCAGAGGTCCACCCGTAGAGAAACGTGAGCTGATCTGGACTCCTGAAAGACTTTGAGAAGCTTCAGAAATAATCACCTGGTTCCTAGGAGATCTGCAAATTACTGAGTGTGTTTTCTACTGTGCTTTCAACCCAACATCTTCCTTTTAGTTTCATGGGGATCAGCTTTCCCAGAGTGGCTCCGTGGAGCCCTGGCTTGTTGATCTGTTTTGCTCTGCTTTTTTTTCTTAGCTTTAACCTCGTGTGAAACCCAAATCTGGAGTTTTCTTGTACGCAAAGCATTGGTGTAGTTATTTTAAAGTGCTTGTGCCTGCCTTTCCCTCTCCCTGCAGCTCGCTGGCATTCGGCCTCATTTCATCTAATGCAGTACTGGCCTAGAATTTTAATGTCTCTGTGGCCAGAGATGATTTATTAGATCCCAAAGCCCTGGCTCAGAGTACAGGAAGAAAATATTGCATCAGTGAGCTGGCTTGGCACTGCTCAAATAAACGAGTCCTGAAAGACTCTTTAGTGTTAAGGCTTTTTTTTTTCCCTTCTCTCCCCCTCACCCCCACCAGTTCTTCCCCTGTGCCAGACCCCTGAATTTCTGCTGATGTGGAGCAACCCTCATTTCCTTGCAGGAATTGCCATCTCCGGGGCTTTTTATGATATAACTGCATTTGTTGATGGCCTCATTGTATAAAACCCTTTGAATCGCCGTGGTTGCTTCGTGCATGGCCAAGAAGGAGCCAAGGTGGGAAAAGGAAAAGGATCCTCAAGTTGGGAAAAAATGAAGCATTTGAGGCAGAGGACAAGGTTGGGGTGAACTGGTGGTGCCGTTGCATCGTGGTGTCCCTGTGGTCCTTGTTCTGGCCAGCACGTGGTGCCATCAGCTCTATGCTCAGCACCTCTTTGGGGTGGCACGCTGGTGGGACAGCCCTGTGGGTCACTGTGGCTCAGAGCCGAGCTCTCCAGGGGGCAGATTTTACCTGCTATAGATTTTCAGAGGCTTTAGAAAACACAGTTGCTCCATTGAGTTTATAGTACCCAATAAATCTTTATTTAGCTGGGAGGAAAATTGTGCTACTGCTTGAAACGTCCCCGCGGGTCAAGGCACGATGAGTTATGTGTTATCTGTCACCACGGGGTGTTTTTCCATTGTACGTGCTGATGGAGAGGTGATTTAATTTTGTAAGTGGGTTTTGCCTCCTTCACAGGACAAGAATGAGAGCAGTAGACATCGACCTTGTCACTGCTCTGCCACTGAAGGGGCTGGGTTTGTCCATCTCTGCTCCCAGCCACCCGACCAACTTGTTCCTGCGCTGGGCTCTTCCATCTCAACAGATGGGTCTGTCCATCTCAACTTGGGATTTAAGCTAAAGCATAGAGTCAGAGGATGGTTTCAGTTGGAAAAGACCTTTAAGATCATCAAGTCCAACCATTAACCCAGCTCTGCCAAGGCCACCACTAAACCATGGCCCTCAGCACCACATCTACACGGCTTTGAGATCCCTCTACTCCCACTACTTATGTATAAACTGGCTGTGGTTACTGCTGGTGTTGGTTCTGGTGATGCTCCTTGTGTCACCAGCAGAAAGCAGGTGTTGGGTGGAGGTGATCAGTCTCCTGTGGGCAGGGAGAGATGTGAGAATAGGTGGGCATGGCTAGCCACTGTCCACTGCTTGTCCAAAACACTGGGGCACTTCTTGCATCTGCATGAGAGCCTGTCATGGAGTCCTAGAATGGCTTGGGATGGAAGGGACCTTAAAGCTCATCCAGTCCCAACCCCTGCCATGGGCAGGGACAGCTCCCACTAGATCAGGTTGCTCACAGCCCCATCCAACCTGGCTTTGAACACTTCCAATGATGGTGTATCCACATCTTCTCTGGGCAACCTGGGACGGTATCTTACTGCCCCTCATCATAGAAATTTCTTCCTTATGTCCAATCTTAACTTACCCTATTTCAGTTCAAAACCATCACTCCTTGTCCTATCACTACAGGCCCTGAAAAAAAGTCTGTCCCCATCTTACTTAGAAGCCCACTTCATATATTGAAAGGCCACAAGAAGTTTTCCCCAGAGCCTTCTCTTCTCCAGGCTGAACAACCCCAACTTGTTCATCCTCTCCCCAGAGCAGAGCTGCTCCAGCCCTCTCACCACTTTGGTGGCCTCCTCTGGACCTGCTCTAGCAGGTTCATGACTTTCTTGTGCTGGGTTCCTGTCTTACCACTGATCTGGGGAACAAAACCCAGCATGTTTAATGGTTTGGGTGGGAAGGGACCTCAAAGCTCACCCAGTGCCACCCCCTGCCATGAGCAGGGACACCTCCCACCACACCACGGTGCTCCAAGCCCCATCCAACCTGGCCTTCAACACTGCCAGGGAGGGGCAACCACAGCTTCTCTGGGCACCCTGGGCCAGGCTCTCACCACCCTCACACCAAACAATTTCTCCCTCCCATCCCATCTCTATCTCCCCTCTGGCAGTTGGAACCCGTTGCCCCTCGTCCCATCACTCCCTGCCCTTGAATGAGTGATGAGAGGTGAAGAACTTTGTATCTCATAGTTAAGAAATTCTCTTTAGTGAGTAACCAAGGGCAGCCTCAGCCTCCTGCTTGATTTGATGCCATCCATTTACACTCAAAGCCAATGTTGCTGATTTGTTATTAGAAACCCAATGTGTTGCAGGGAAGAGCATCCATCCCTCGGGAGAAGGAGTCGTTGATTTTGGTGACATTCCCAGGAGATTCCCAGCACGTGATGACTGTAAATGAAATCAGATAAGGGAAAAAATAGATTTTGATCCTGACGATGAGTTGTTTCATTCAGCAGTATCTGACCACGTGTGATTGGAACTCCTGTTTACCTCTGGTTTCTCCTTATTTCAAACCAGTGACTATTTCTTGAGGTGAAGACCATTCTGTGCTGTGCGTTGAAGGTGTGGGTGAAGGTGTGTGTGCTGCTCAGGTGTTCTGCTGCCAGAATGTTCTTCTCTCCTCTGAAAACAGTTAAGGAAACAGTAGTGTCATTAACTGTCACAGGAATTCCAGGTTGAAGACACGGGGGATGATTATGTAGTCTTTAAATAGGTCACGGTTTGCTTTGAGCCTTTGAGCCCTTATTGCCCTCTACAACTACCTAAAGGGAGGTTGTAGTGAGGCTGGTGTTGGTCTCTTCTCCCAAATTGCTGATGACAGGACGAGAGGAAATGGCCTCAAGTTGCATCAGGGGAAGTTTAGGTTGGAGATTAGGAAGAAGTTCTTTCCTGAGAGGGTGGTTGGGCACTGGAATGGGCTGCCCAGGGAGGTGGTGGAGTCCCCGTCCCTGGGGGTGTTCAACAAACGGGTTGATGAGGCACTTGAGGCCATGGTCTGATGGTCTGATGGTCAGGAATATGATGGGATAAAGGTTGGACTTGATGACCCTGGAGGTCCCTTCCAACCATAATGATTCTATGATTCTATGATTCTAATATAATTCAGGGTTTAGGACTGCAGGACTCAGACTTACAGTGAGCACCAACAGCAGCTCGTTGAATGCATGAGCAGCAGGTTGGTGACACTCAGGTGGAGCCATCTGAGACCAATTCAGGTCTTAGGTGGGGGGATTATTCTCTGTAATTACCCATCTCTTTCTCTTGCTTCGTAGAGTTTGGGATAACAGCACTTCTCAAGCCGGGAGCTAAATGTGACAGTTGACTTTTGGTACGTGCATCAGAACCTGGTCACTTTGTCTCTTCTCTTCCAGCACCCAACCCCGAAGTGCAGGGATTGAAATGATAAAATTAGTGGTTGACATCTCCCTGTCTGATGGGAGGGAGAGAGGAGAAATGCATTGCTGCTTCTGTGTCCAACTGAAGGCCATTTGACCTTCAAGGACACTTGAAGGTCAATTCTGCTATCTGGCTGTAAGTGATGGAGGCTACAAAATGGTCCATGTCCTGTAGCTTGTTGCAATGTCTCTAGTGAAATGCAGGTGAGATGTAGAAGTGACTTATTAAAAAAAGTGAATTATTAAAAAAACCCCAACACATGCCTCATCTCCTTCTTGCTTATTCTGTCACCAAGGTGAACGTATTCGCAGAGTCTACCGGGACCACATGCATGCTGGATGGAGAAGAAGACCATCAAGTCCTCATTACGTCTCTTGGGTCTTTTGGGGTCTCTTGGGTCCCCCTTGGTTGGCAAAGATCAGTTGGATTTTGGATGTGCCATTTGTGCCCTTTAGGAGTTGACAGTGATTGAGATCTTCCTCCTTCTCATCCTGTCTTGCCTCTTGTCAGTCATGGGTGAACATTGCTGATTTACTTACTGTTCCTTTTTCCCTTTCTCTGGAGGTTTTATGGCTCTCATCCTTTTTTGCCCCTAGTTTGGGTGTATTGAGGAACTGGATATATTGTGATTTTTTATTATGCTGTGATCTTAATGACTTCCTGACACAGGTGCCACCAACACATCCTTTTCTCTTAGCCATTCTTCTGCCTTTTCTTTGACAAAGAGCTGTGTTCTTCTCGCTGGCAGCCATGAGAATGCATCCACTGAGATAAAATACAATCTTAAAGGTTCCAAATTATGCTGAAACTAATGAAAACAAATGATAAGCAGTTGTATAAGATGACAAGTGCCTATGAAGGGTAATGCTCATTTAGTTCCCACTCCCCTTGAAGGGAGGAGAGTCCATGGGAATGGGGCTGGCGTTGGCTTTCCACCTTACCCAGTGTTCCTATGCCAAAATCCACCTGCCAAAACACAAGGACTCCAGATAAAGAGGTAAAAGTTGGCATCAGCAGGGCCTTAACTAGCTTGGTCTGATTAATTTGTCTCCATTAAAGCAATAAATCATTCAAGTTGCTGCTTCCTTGAAAGCTTGTGGTGCTTCTGCCGGAGCGGTTGGCCCAAGTGACCTGCCTGCTCCCTGCCAATGTTTCTGTTGCTTGTCCCATGGTAGAGATAATGTTATCTGAGCACTGAAGGGCAGAGTAGAGCATCTCCCTCAAAAGGCATCATGCATCTCCCCGTGCATTTTAATCTCTGGTTCTTTCCTATCCTATCAGAGCTTTGGTTGGGCTGTAGAATTTTCTCATTCCTTTTTTAACCAGACAGCGCCTTCTCCCTCCCTTGCTTCTCCCCAGCTGTCTGGTTCCTTCAAGGCAGGGATGTGTAATTCTCCCATCGTGGATATTAGACCCGTTATGAATAAAGATGAAGTGGAAGCGGAATGCTTTCCCATTAATTTCAAACTTTGGTTATCATGACAACAGGTTGCAACTCTCCTCATTGCCATGACAATCTCCTGCAAAATTGTTAAAACGTCGTCTTCCAGTTATTTCTAGATTGTCCTCTATTCCCATGGAGACCAACTTTTCACTGGAAGTGTTTGATGCTTTGTGCTTGGAGCCTTTAATGAGCCACACAGAAGTAGGGAAGTCAGTAAAGGCAGAGACCTCCGAGGTCAACCATCAGCCCTTGCAGAAATGGTCTATACAGGACATTTTCCTATTGCTTTGGGGGATTATGTGCACTTCTTTTTTCTTATTATTATCTTCTCCTCTGTGATTTTTAACACTTCCATTTGTTGTTCTGCCTGGGCACTTGTATCCTTTGCATATGACCTTATTTGTGGCATGAAATTCCGTTGTTTCCTGGAAAAAGGTTGCACAGAAATGAGGTTTTCTCTGTCTGACAGTTTACGAAGGAGTAACATTTGCTCAATCAGCTAAACGTTTATCATTAATCAAGGTTACAAATTGCCTCAATTCTAAAAGGAAATAAAACTACTTGTTGAACTCCCCTTTTTCCTCCACTTTTATTTTCTCCCCAAGTAGCCAGTCCCATCCTCCCTCTCAGCTGGAATTAGAAATTAAAAATAATAAGGATAAATAGCAGAAAACCAGTTTGTATCCATCCAACCACTTCCCAAAGACTATGCAAGGCTGATTGATGGTCATTATTTATTTAGGAAGTATTTCTCTCCCTTCTTGAGACAGATGGTCTTGAAGGTCTCTTCCAACCTCTTGTTTGAAAAACGGGTTGATGAGGCACTTGAGGTCTAATGGTCAGGAATATGATGGGATAAAGGTTGGACTTGATGACCCTGGAGGTCCCTTCCAACCATTATGATTCTATGATCCTAAGGTCTCTTCCAACCTCGATCATTCAATGATTCTGTGGTTTGAATATCACGTTTCTTTCACAAACTGAATAAAGAGGCTTTCTGTAGGCAGCTGATGTTGGCTTGATCCATCCCTTCATCCCTTGTGATGCTGCTGCAATGGTTGGGTTTTCTCCACAGTGGATCAAAGCCACCTGTCCATCCTCTTCTGCTTTGCTGCCCGTGGGTTTCTGTTGGTGAGGAACATCTACTGCAGGGTGATCTGCCTCAGCCTGGAAGTCTTCCCTGAGGTGCCTGAGACTCTGTAGGCATTTTATTTGTGTTCATCACACCTTGAGTAAATGGGTTTTCACTGTACTTGGGGATGTGTAACTATTGACAGGCTGAGAGAGTTGGGGGTGTTCAGCCTGGAGAAGAGAAGGCACCGGGGAGACCTTGGAGCACCTTCCAGTGCCTGAAGGGGCTCCAGGAAAGCTGGAGAGGGACTGGTGCCAAGGGCAGGCAGTGATGGGACGAGGGGCAACGGGTTCCAAGTGCCAGAGGGGAGATGGAGATGGGATGTGAGGGAGAAATTGTTTGGTGTGAGGGTGGTGAGAGCCTGGCCCAGGGTGCCCAGAGAAGCTGTGGCTGCCCCTCGCTGGCAGTGTTGAAGGCCAGGTTGGCTGGGGCTTGGAGCAAGTTGGTATTGGTCAGTGCTTCTATTTCTTGAATTAAAACTGGTTGATTTAAGAGATGCCACAGTTATACAGATAATATTTCTATCAATAATTTTCACCCTCTCTAGCTCAGGAGCTTGTAATTAATTCTGAAAAACTCTTTTTAAATGGCGTAAAATCTTTCCTTCTCTGGGATAATGAAATTCTTTTGCTGTTTAAGGTCACTCTGAGCCCGATAAGAGCAATCAGAATCATTTTTTAATGTCTCTTTCTTGCAGAATCTCAGTATTCATCAGAGTCCTTTTGTTTTCTGATGTGTTTGGTTCTGCATTTCCATGTGGACTCAAAATATAACATGATTTCTGTGTAACTCAGCCCTCATCTCTAACACAGTGTCGTTATTTTGGGAGCAGAATCACAGAATCACAGAATTCTAGGGTTGGAAGGGACCTCGAAGGATCATCTAGTTCAACCAATCTCCTGGGAAGGTCAATGGTTCAGTTCAGCCTCTCAGTTACAAGCAGTAGTTATGAAATAAGGTTGATTTTTGGAATGTTAATCATGGGGATCAAGATTTTTTTCCTGATGCAAAGGTGCAAAGAAGATACAGGCCAAATGCTGAGACTATAGCACCCAAATGAAATTATAATCATAGAATCATAGAATCATTGTGGTTGGAAGGGACCTCCAGGGTCATCAAGTCCAACCTTTATCCCACCATATTCCTAACCATTGGACCATCAGACCATATAATCTGTAATATGAAATAAGTATATTTATGATATAAATAATTATATCTATAATATGAAATTATAATCTATAAATCCATTTGATAATTTTTTTTGTATTACTACTTGTAGGTGACATCATTGCATAATTACACTGATATTCCGTGGTGAATTGAGTTGATTTTAGGATGTGTGGCTGTATTTAGGTACAGAATTTTGCACACGTGCTGTATTTAAAATAATTTTGTTGCCTTTTAAATAATTTCTTTGCCTTTTTGTGTGTGTTTAAGAGGGCATTTAGCTTTCCCTAATAGCAATTGTTGCTATAATGGCTGTTGTGGTTAGCAATAACGGGTATAGCTAATATAATTTATGCAAATTACTAACACCACTGGTAGCTTTTATGCAGAGTAGATTTTGCTGCTTGGGTTTTTTTGTTTCTTTTTACATTATTTAGACTAGAACAGACTATTTCAATTGGATGGGACCTACAATGATTGCCTAGTCCAAGTGCCTGAGCAGTTCAGGGCTGACCAAGCTCAGGCATGTTGTTAAGGGTGTTGTTATTTGATATTTTTTATTTGCATTTCTGTGCCCTATTAATTAATTTGATGAGACACAAAATGCACCATGATCCGTGCTTTCTCTAAGCTTGGGACCAGCAGCTACAGTGAAGGGCAGTGAGAAACCTCCAGGCATAGAAGAATGGACTTTCCTTCTTCTCATACAGAAAACGTGAGAGGTGATGGATTATTTTGGAAGGGAGGGGGAATTCTTTAGATTTCCCCATTGGAATTCATCTTATTCAAATCAACGTAAATAAATACAAATTAAGTCTGTTCAGTTCCTTTAGGAAGATGAGGAGGGAGGTTTGTCTGTATCAGAGGGTATTGTCATCGTAAGCCATGGCTGATGAGATGGTAAAAGACCTCAACCTGCAGTGATTATTGGAAAAGTCCCAGTTGGGCAAAGCAGGGTCGTGCCTGTCTGGCAGCAGAGTCCACTCACACCAAACCAAGGGTCAGGAGTGGAGGTTGGGTTCACACTACCTGAGACCAAGAGTTAGGAGGAATCCTCTTGTAGGGTAGGTTCAGACTGGATTACAGAATCACAGAATCACAGAATCTAAGGGGATGGAAGGGACCTCGAAGGATCATCCAGTCCAACCCCCCTGCCAGAGCAGGGTCACCTAGAGTCCATCACACAGGAACGCATCCAGGTGGGGTTTGAATGTCTCCAGCCAAGGAGACTCCACAGCCTCTCTGGGCAGCCTGGTCCAGTGCTCTGGCACTCGCACAGGAAAGAAGTTCTTCCTGAGATTCACATGGAACCTCCTGTGCTCCAGTTTGCATCCATTGCCCCTTGTCCTATCATTGGTCAGCACTGTAAAAAGCTTGGCTCCATCATCCTGACCTTCACCCTTTACATATTTGTAACCATGGATGAGGTCACCCCTCAGTCTCCTTTTCTCCAAGCTAAAGAGCCCCAGCTCCCTCAGCCTCTCCTCATAAGGGAGATGTTCCACTCCCTTCATCATCTCTGTGGCTCTGTGCTGGACTCTCTCAAGCAGTTCCCTGTCCTTCTTGAACTGTGGGGCCCAGAACTGGACACAGGACTCCAGATGTGGCCTCACCAAGGCAGAATAGAGGGGGAGGAGAACCTCTCTTGACCTACTGACCACCCCCTTTCTAATGCACCCCAGGATGCCATTGGCCTTCTTGGCCACAAGGGCACATTGCTGGCTCATGGTCATCCTCCTGTCCACCAGGACCCCCAGGTCCCTTTCTCCTCCACTGCTCTCCAGCAGGTCAGCCCCCAGCCTGTACTGGTGCATGGGGTTGTTCTTCCCCAGATGCAAAACTCTGCACTTGCCCTTGTTGAATTTCATTAAGTTTCTCCCCGCCCAACTCTCCAGCCTATCAAGGTCTCTTTGAATGGCAGCACAACCTTCTGGTGTGTCAGCCACTCCTCCCAGCTTAGTGTCATGGGTGGGGACAAGCTTTTTAGTAGGGCCTATAGTGATAGGACAAGGGGTGATGGTTTTAAACTCGAAGAGAGGAGGTTCAGACTGGATCTAAGGAAGAAATGTTTTAGGATGAGGGTGGTGAGACACTGGTCCGGGTTGCCCAGAGAGGTGGGAGATGCCCCATCCCTCGAAACATTCCAGGTCAGGTTGAACTGGGCTCTGAGCAACCTGATCTGGTTGAAGATGTCCCTGCTCACTGCAGGGGGGTTGGACTGGATGAGCTTTAAAGTTCCCTTCCAACCCAAACAATGTCATGATTTGATGATTTCTCCTTGAATGTAGATTCCACTCCAATGGCTTTTGGAGTAAACAAAGACTTAGTGATAAAACCAGCTGTGTAAAATCCTGAACATCTCCAGGAGATTTTCTCTCTCTGCTTACGTGCTCACCCCAAAACCCACTGACAGTTGCTTGGAGAACGAGCTCATAAAGATTTTGTAGAAAAGCAAAGCTATCTGCAGCTCTTTCCAGTATTTCTTGTTAAAACCCCTCCTCACGAGCCACGTGCAAGGGCTTCACCGTGTCGGTAAATAAGGTTGGCAAACAGCTCCAGGCAGCTGGTGCATTTTTGCCTCGGATGCCAAAGGGGCTCATCCCAAGCAGGAATCTGTTCTTAAATATTTCTTTTTTTACTATAATAAACAAAACTTTGAAGCATTGAGATCAAGGACCAAGCAAAAATGTAGAACAATAACATATGAAAGTCTGATGTTGTTTGTGCCCCTCAAAAATATTGCTGGTATTTATAATAGTAATCTTGTGATAACATGGGGCTTTTTTTTTAAATTTTCATTTAACTGTGCCCTACTTCTGTTGCTGGGGTTGTTCCTGGCTCCTCAGCAGTGACAGTTTTAGGTCCTGTCTATATAAAGACATTTCTTTGTACTCTGGTTTAGAAATAAATTATTGAGTAGCAAGATGGGTCTTGAGTCTGGAGCCTTATGTTTCCTCTCCTCAAGCACTGGATGTGGTTTTTTTGCAGGGTGAATGCCCAGCCCTGAATTACCAGGAGCATTTATCTCCTGTCCCTCCATCTGAGCTCCTTTCCAATGCAACATCTGTTCCTTGGCCAGTGAAGGACCTCAACTGCTGATGACAGGACGAGAGGAAATGGCCTCAAGTTCCATCAGGGGAAGTTTAGGTTGGAGATTAGGAAGAAGTTCTTTCCTGAGAGGGTGGTTGGGCACTGGAATGGGCTGCCCAGGGAGGTGGTGGAGTCCCTGTCCCTGGGGGTGTTCAACAAACGGGTTGATGAGGCACTTGAGGCCATGGTCTGATGGTTAGGAATATGATGGGATAAAGGTTGGACTTGATGACCCTGGAGGTCCCTTCCAACCATAACGATTCTATGATTCTAACTGAATTTCCAATGATCTCCTTCTACCTACATCTTTGTCCCTCAGGCTCTTTGACGTGTCTTTGAGCTTCACCTTCTCCATCAACTTAAGAGGCTTTGTCACCTCTTGTCCTTCAGAGGTTCTGCTTTGCCCTGCCTGCAGCTTTCTGTGGTGTCCCCACTGGGCTATGTCCTTGCTCTCTTTTTGCTTCTGTTGTAGAAAATGTGATCAGTAGATAAAAATTAAACTCTTTGGATGGAAAATTTGTGGATCTTCCTTTCCACTTAGACTTGTTTCTTCTTGATCACTGCAAAATCTGCCATTTCTCATCTTTCTTCTTGTGTGCCTGGAGCTCAGAATCTTTTTCCCACCACAGTTTTTACCTCTCTTGCTTTTCTTTCTGGATTCCCATGGAAAGCACTTAAGTGTTTCATCTGCCATCAGAGCTGGTAAACTTGAGGTCATCTTGAAGATAAGGCTTTATCGAGGTTGCCAGCTTGCTTCTCTATTCTTTTGTTTCTCCTTTTGGCCTGAAAAGATGAAGAATAGAAAAGAATAGAATCATAGAATCACTTGAGTTAGAAAAGACCTTGAGGTCATCGAGATCAACCATCCAAGTCCAACCATGCCAAGTCCACCACTAAACCACGTCCCTAAAGGCCACATTCAAACATTCTTTGAACACCTCCAGGAACGGTGACTCCACCACTGCCCTGGGCAGCCTGGGCCAGGGCCTGACCACCCTTTCCATAAAAATTTGTTCCTAATATCCAGCCTGAACTTCCTCTGGTGCAAATTGAGGCCATTCCCTCTTGTTCTATCACTTGTCACTTGGGAGAAGAGACCAGCCACCCCTTGCTGCAACCCCCTTTCAGGGAGAGAGTAGAGTAGAGTAGAGTGGAGTAGAGTGGAGTAGAGTAGAGTAGAGTAGAATAGAATAGAATAGAATGGAATGGAATGGAATAGAATGGAATGGAATGGAATAGAATGGAATGACTGTTTCAGTTGGAAGGAACCTACAACCATCATCTAAGTCCAACATCTTGACCACTTCAAGTCTGACCAGAATTTATAGCCGATTATTAAGGTCGTTGTTCAAATGTTTCTTAAACACTGGGAAGCTTGGGACATCAACCACCTCTTTAGGAATCCTGTTCCAGTGTTTGACCAGCTTAAATAAAAGATCTGTGCCTTGGATTTCTCACCCTTTTTGATTTCTTTTTAGCAATATTATAATAGATGAATTTCCAGCTTGAGGAGAGATTTCCCATTCTTGGTTTAAACTGAATTTGGGGTAAGGTCTCCAGAGCTTGCTGAGGAGCCTTAAAATGGGGAACAAAATTTTCACTTTCTTTTTAGAGAGGGAAATTTCTTCTCACAATGGGGAGGCACAAAGCTATTTTTGATCACCAAGGACGTTCTTCCTAGTGTAGTATTTTGATGAGATGAATGAGAGCAGCTCACACAGCCTTGGGCTACTCATTCAAAAAACAGAGCTTGGGAAATAGGTGCAAGACTGATGATGGTGGAGGAAGCTTCTCAGCTCGACATCATCAGTTCAGCTGCCATCCAGAGAATGGCTGGGATGTGAGGATTATCAGACAAGTTGTTGTTGGCCTGGGTGAACTGAGTGGGTGGTGTTTGGAGCTTCAATTTTGTGTACTAAAGCAGAAAAGGACCCTGTGTTGATGTGAAGAAAGTGTTCAGTGTGGTAGTCTGGTATAATAATACTGTCTGAGACCGGTATGAAGCAAGCAAAGGGAAGTTCAGGAGGCATCTGCTGTAAGCTGGGTATCAAATGCTGCCAACCACTGACTCAGCGAATGCTCTGCGATTGATGATCCACCAACTCATCCACTTGTTTGCCTTCCAGCTCTGACATTAACCAATACTTAAATCATCCCAAGAAGTCCCTGGGGCTTCCTTGACTAATTGACCATTCAAGGTGGTCCAGGTGGTTCTCTGCAGGTCCATCTGGCAGCAACCTGAAACCATCTGGTCCCGCTTTGGCCTTGGAGAAACCTCTCCTGCTTCCCCTGGGACTTTTATCCCAAATTCTTTGCTTTCAGAAGTGTTTAAGAGACAAAGCAAGACACTGCAATGAGCAGTAACTCCTGATGTCAGTTGTTTTTAGGACAGGCTGAATGACTTCTGCTGCAAATTAGTGCGTGATTTTTCATCATGCCCAAGAAAAACGGGAGCAAACAGCATCTAATGGGACATCCCAACTCAGATATTTTTAGGAGGAGTAATCTGTGGTCCTAGGGAGGGTGGATATTAAAGCTTCTGGCCTATCCATTCAGAAGAACTCTCCAAAGTCAATGCAAAGCCGGGCAGCTCCAAAAGTCAGGGCATAGCATCCTTTATCCACCCTCGCCAAGCAGTAGGACTTGGCATTCTCCAAGATGGGGAAATTTGATGGATAGCATGGCTTCTAATGTTGTTGGCAAATGGTGCAACTTGCACAGTATTTGGCAATGTTAGATCTTTTTTTAATTATTATTCTTTATTTTTAGAGAAATCTTTGGTTTTCATAAAATCAGAGAATGGTTTGGGTTGGAAGGGACTTTAAAGCTCATCCAGTGCCACCCCCTGCCATGGGCAGGGACACCTCCCACCAGACCAGGTTGCTCCAAGCTCCATCCAACCTGGCCTTCAACACTGCCAGGGAGGGGCAGCCACAGCTTCTCTGGGCACCCTGGGCCAGTGTCAATAGGGTGGTGTCTTCAGATACTTTTGTGCATCTACGCTCACACAAACTCTGTGTTGTTGATGTCCTTGCTGTAGAATCATAGAATGGTTTGAGTTTGAAGGGACCTTAAAACAAGCCTTTGCTTTCCTGCACTATCGATCCATCACGTTACATCAGCAGAATGAAGGTCATTTCAGTCCTTCAAGTGAACAGAAGACCTGCCTGCCTTTTAAAATCAATACTGGTGGCAGGATTATTTTTAGAAAAGGAAGGTCAAGACCTGAAACCGAACGCCTGGCGACAACATCAGAGTTCAGGTTTAATCCCTGTCTTTGCTGCCTGGGGCTGCTGTGATGCTCTCCCATGTGATACTCAACATGAACCCACTGGGGGCTGGAGCGAGTCCAAAGGAGGACCATGAAGATGCCTCAAGGGCTGGAGCAGCTCTGCTCTGGGGCCAGGCTGAGAGAGTTGGGGGTGTTGAGCCTGGAGAAGAGAAGGCACCGGGGAGACCTTGGAGCACCTTCCAGTGCCTGAAGGGGCTCCAGGAAAGCTGGAGAGGGACTGGTGCCAAGGGCAGGGAGTGATGGGACGAGGGGCAATGGGTTCCAAGTGCCAGAGGGGAGATGGAGATGGGATGTGAGGGAGAAATTGTTTGGTGTGAGGGGGGTGAGAGCCTGGCCCAGGGTGCCCAGAGACGCTGTGGCTGCCCCTGCCTGGCAGTGTTGAAGGCCAGGTTGGCTGGGGCTGGGAGCACCGTGGTGTGGTGGGAGGTGTCCCTGCCCATGGCAGGGGGTGGCACTGGATGATCTTTGAGGTCCCTACCAACCCAAACCAGCCTGTGATTCTTTCCAGCATCACCCTGGCTGTGCCCGAGTCCCTGTGTCTGACGGCGACCGAAAGCTGATTTATGCAGCTCATTTGCTGCCCCTGCATAATCATCCCGAGCTCTGCATTATGTGCTGAGCAAGTAAAACTAGTTAATGAGAGGAGGAGAAAGGAATCTTTCTTTATTTTTTTTTTTTTGCAGGTCTAATGCTCTTGTTCCTGGAAGCAGAGGGCAGTGATTATCATTCCAGCCGAGGAACCAGTTACTATGGCAGTGCCTATTGATGAAACGCGGCTGATACGAGCGAGCTAATTCAAACCAGCCCAAGGCCATATGTTTAGCTCTGCCTTTGTTATATAACAAGTTTTGAGGTCTTAAAAATAAAATAAAATAAATAATTTCTTGAGTAGAAATGACCTTCAAGGGATGGTTAGAAGAAGAAAGCCGCCGGCCTTTTTTTGTTACCAGCACGCAAACTCATTAGTTACGTAAACAGGACGGAGGTTTTTAATCTCCTTTTGAAGTTATTTGCATATTTATTAAGTCTCACCGTGCCTTTTTTAGTTGAGATCCTACTGATCTCAACCAGTACAGGTCTCCTGTACAGGAGAGCAGTGTAGGAGAAAGGGACCTGGGGGTCCTGGTGGACAGGAGGATGACCATGAGCCAGCAATGTGCCCTTGTGGCCAAGAAGGCAAATGGCATCCTGGGGTGCATTAGAAAGGGGGTGGTCAGTAGGTCAAGAGAGGTTCTCCTCCCCCTCTATTCTGCCTTGGTGAGGCCACATCTGGAGTATTGTGTCCAGTTCTGGGCCCCACAGTTCAAGAAGGACAGGGAACTGCTTGAGAGAGTCCAGCGCAGAGCCACAGAGATGATGAAGGGAGTGGAACATCTCCCTTGTGAGGAGAGGCTGAGGGAGCCGGGGCTCTTTAGCTTGGAGAAAAGGAGACTGAGGGGGGACCTCATCCATGGTTACAAATATGTATAGGGTGAGGGTCAGGACGATGGAGCCAAGCTTTTTTCAGTGCTGACCAATGATAGGACAAGGGGCAATGGTTGTAAACTGGAGCACAGGAGGTTCCATGTGAATCTCAGGAAGAACTTCTTTCCTGTGAGAGTGCCAGAGCACTGGACCAGGCTGCCGAGAGAGGTTGTGGAGTCTCCTTGGCTGGAGACATTCAAACCCCGCCTGGATGCGTTCCTGTGTGATGGACTCTAGGTGACCCTGCTCTGGCAGGGGGGGTGGACTGGATGAGCTTTCGAGGTCCCTTCCAACCCCTAGGATTCTGGGATTCTGTGATTCTGTGAAAATGGTATCTCAAGGAGCTTCATTGAGGCAGCTGTTTCTTCACACTCAGAGAAGGGGTTTGGAGAGGTGGAACTTCATTTTCCCAGTTGCTTTATGATTAACACCATTGCTAGTCTCCACATTCATAGGATGGTTTTCGTGACTGAAAGTGAAGCAGGAGCCAAGATGTCCCTACCAACCACCTTGTTGTGGTGGTGCTGGTTCTCCTTACTGAGCCTGGATGGTGAGAGTGAGTGCATAGCACCAGTTTTGACTGCTCTTCTTCATATAGCCAACTCCTCCTAGGTTATGTCACAGTCCTACACATCACCTGTGCAGGTATAAATCATAGAATCATGGAATGGTTTTGTTTGGAAAAGACCTTTAACCTCATCCAGCCCAACCATTAACCCAGCCCTGCCAAAGCCACCACTGACCCATGGCCCTCAGCACCACATCTCCACGGCTTTGAGATCCCTCCAG
>VZRW01009531.1:45910-61172 GCA_013398125.1 Aegotheles bennettii | reverse complement strand
CCGTCCCTGGAGGTGTTCAAGAGGCGTCTGGATGTGGCGCTGGGTGCTGTGGGGGAGTGGGGATGGAGGTGGGGGTTGGACTGGATGGTCTTGGAAGTCTCTTCCAACCTTGATGATTCTGTGATTCTATAACTCTATGATTTATTTAACATGACCTAATGGCATTTCTTGTTTTATTTAAAGAAATCTGGTTGACCTGGAGGAAGGGTCTCAACACCAATTAGTCTTTTGGAAGTTGTCGTGATGAGACCATGAATAAAAATGAACTTTTCTGAGCTTTCAATTTATTTTATGGCTTTAAAGTCAAAAATACAGTGATATTCTTTATCATAGAGTCATAGAATGGTTAAATATCACAGAACCACAGAATCATTTGGGTTGGAAAAGACCTTTAAGATCATCCAGTCCAACCATTAACCCAGCACTGCCAAGGCCACCACTGACCCATGGCCCTCAGCACCACATCTACACGGCTTTGAGATCCCTCCAGGGATGGGGACTCCACCACTGCCCTGGGCAGCCTGGGCCAGGCCCTGACAGCCCTTTGGGGTAGGAATTGTTCCTCAGATCCAACCTAAACCTCCCCTCGTGCAACTTGAGGCCGTTTCCTCTTGTCCTATCACTTGTTCCTTGGGAGAGAGAATTGCATTGGTCTTGATTTAGGAAGACTTAAGCCCAAATGCATTCCTGGTCTGTAAAAATAGAGCACGGGCTGAAGTGTTTTGCTGTATAAAAACATTTGTTCTTTTTGGACATTAATTACGAGAGCAAATTCTTCCCCTCATGTAAATATGATGCTTTCATTAGAGCCTTAAAATCAGAAAACCATCCTAAAACCAGAATGTGTTGGAGAATAAATGGCTATCACAGGTTACGTATGGCAGCCCTGGAAGCTGTAGTGTGTTTCTTACTGTGGGACATCCCTGGGGCAGGAGGTCCTAGAGATGAGGCGAGAGCCCACAACTGATTGCTGTCCCCATTACTGTTTGTACCTCCCACTTGTGTCATGTTTAACACCACTTTTGGACATGACCATGACCAGCAACTGGGCTGGTGGATTTTATCTAGCTCTTCCCAGCACTTGCTCTTTGTTAGGATGGAGGAGATGTCTGAAGAATTTCCAGCTCTTGGGTTTCCCAGCAGTTTGGCCCCGTTTCATACAATCCCAGACTGGTTTGGGTTGGAAGGGACCTTTAAGCTCACCCAGTGCCACCCCCTGCCATGGGCAGGGACACCTCCCACCAGACCATGTTGCTCCAAGCCCCATCCAACTTGGACTTCACCACTGCCAGGGAGGGGCAGCCACAGCTTCTCTGGGCAACCAGAGATGTCAACTTAAGGAGCTGGATTCATCTCTGTGGTCCTTTGGGGTTGTCAGTACAGAGGGTCTACACATAAGCCCCTCACCACAGCTTCTCCCTGGAGAGGAACAAGGATTTCTGGATTGTTACTCATCTCAACCAATGTAGAACTACTCTGACTTGCAATGAATCTCTTCCCCCATAATCATAGAATCATAGAATCATTATGGTTGGAAGGGACCTCCAGGGTCATCAAGTCCAACCTTTATCCCATCATATTCTTAACCATTAGACCATGGCCTCAAGTGCCTCATCAACCCATTTTTTGAACACCCCTAGGGGTGGTGACTCCATCACCTCCCTGGGCAGCCTTTTCCATGTATGGAGAACCATTCCTCTTCTAAAACACCTTTGGGATTGAACAGGGATGCTACTGGATGGCAGCACCTCACAGCAATCCCAGCTGAGGACTGAAGAAAGATATGGATCACATTGTAATTAATTCATGTTCTATCAAATATATTGGAGATAAAGGCTCATGAACCTCTGCATAACAACCGATAGTAGATCTCAGTATGATGAGCTTTAATTCATCAAGCCTATTCCTCAGCACTGATTTTGATAAGCAAAAACCACCACCATCACCCCCCCAGCCCAACCTGCAGAACAACTATGGGGTGATCAGTTCATGTTGATATTTGGACATATTTGCCACATCTCGGGTTCCTTCAGGCAA
This sequence comes from Aegotheles bennettii, assembly GCA_013398125.1. NCBI lineage: Eukaryota > Metazoa > Chordata > Aves > Caprimulgiformes > Aegothelidae > Aegotheles > Aegotheles bennettii. The sequence continues at coordinate 59,135 of VZRW01009531.1, read as the reverse complement.
GTTTTCACCCTCGTGGAGAATGAATTCAGCACTGACACTGATTTTGTTATACACTCCAATAAAACAGGTTATCGAGTTACACGGGTTATATGTCATTATAGAAGACAGATGCTATAGGAAGTACAGTTCTTTTTCACTCCTATGAATGAAAATTTTAAGCTAGAATAATTTTTTGATACCCTTAAGCAGGAGAATGTGGCCAAGCCTTTGTAACCTCTTGCCCAGTTGAATTGTGTTGATGCTGAGATACGGCTTCGTTGCCCGTCAGTTCCCTTCCCGTGCTCAGAGCATCTCCCCTTCTGCCAGTTGTCGTATAAAATAGTCCTGATGATGTGTTGTACCTGCTTCCAGGGCATGATCACCAGGCAGTCAGCAGCTGCAATTTTCTACTGAAAAAAAAAGGTGATGGTTCTTTGTGCTAGGGAAGGAGAAACACCGTGTAAGAAGCTGGTGTCACCTGGAGGTTGTGAGATGGTTGGTCAAGGTGTAAGTGGTCCGTAAGTAGGTGGTGCAACCTGCTCCTGGGACACACTGGCTGAAATAAAGGGGTCTGTAAGGAGCTGAAATATTTAACTAGCTTGATATTGCACTGTTGAGTGTCATGAGTGCAGCGGGCTGAAGGAGGTGAAGAGTGCATGGGTTTTGGGGAGGACAATTCTCAGAGAGATGGACCACGAGACTGCTCGTTTTCATGCAGCAGAAGCTGAAGACACATGGAATTCAGGGAAGTACATGATTGTGGTCAAGAGATCAGTGAAATCAGAAGTGTGTAAGGAACATGCATTAAAGCAGACAGTGAGGCAGGAAGGTTCATGTATGATGAAGCCCAGGGAGGTGGTGGAGTCCCCATCCCTGGAGGTGTTCAAGAGGCATCTGGATGTGGCGCTGGGTGCTGTGGGTGAGTGGGGATGGAGGTGGGGGTTGGACTGGGTGAGCTTGAAGGGCTCTTCCAACCTTGATGATTCTGTGATTCTGTGATTCTAAGCAGCCAAGTGCTGCACTGTTTGCATCAATACGTTCTCCAGCTCTGCGTTGGAGTGCCTTAGGCACATAGACCATGTCAGGTATAATGTGAGATGAAAGTTTGGAAGGAAGGTAAAGCACTGAAGTTGCAAAAAGCCTAAATGAGGTATAGTTGTGCCATTTATAAAACTTACGTGCTATTGCAGTAGCTTTAGGAGGACTTTTTGTTTTTACTTCAGCTCTTCAGATCTTTACTTTCATGTTCTTTTTCATAATCTCTTTATCTTTTGATCCACCAACACCAAAAGATCCTGCCAAGCTGCCTGAAACTACAAAAAAAAAGCAGTTGCCCTGTTTATTGACCCCTGCTTGAAAGCTGGAAACTGTGCTTCATTTTCTTAGATATTTTTCTCATTTCACCTCCTATATTATTATGATCATCTGTCTTTCAAGCGTGGGACAAGCTGAGAGCCTAAGAATTGCCAGTCTGCAGCAGGTCCTCATGGTCCACCTGGTTCCTTCTCCTCTCCATGGCAGGAGCAGCACCAGATGCTGCAGAGAGGGGCAAGATCTTCACGAGAAGATGTGGAGGATTCTTCCTTTCCACCAGGTGCATTGATGTTAAGGTCCATCCTGAGCTCCATTGGTTTGGTTTAAGCTCTCTGGTATGGAATCTCCTCACTCCTTCCATGATGGATGTATTCTTTGTCCTGGCTGCATTAGGCACATACTAAATTTTTGGTGTTGGTCACATACTCTGATAAGGACTTTCACAAAGAAGTATTTCTTCTACCTGGTTTGGTATTGATCACCTTTTATTGTCATTAAATGCTGCTTTCTCCCTCCTGATCTACTGGGAGGTGTCCCTGCCCATGGCAGGGGGTTTGGAACTGCTTGACCTTTAAGCTCCCTTCAAACCCAAACCATTCTGTGATTCCATTTTGTGTCATGCTGGGAATTCCCCAGCCACTCTCTCCCTACTCTTGTCCCTACCTCCTCTCTCTAGGCCATTGATTAAATTTCCTATTTCTATTAGATCTTTCTCACCACCTCCTTCTGAGCTGGAGCTTGGCACCAGCTGGAGCATCCAGAGGAGAGCGAGGTGGTGATTAATGGAGATGAGTCCTCCCTGCCTTTCTTTAGGAGGTATAATATCTCATTTGCTTTCCTGGACCCTGGTTGCTCATTGAGCAGATATTCCTCTTCCTGGGGGTCCTGGTTGATGGCAAAGTGAACGTGAGCCAGCAGTGTGTCCTGGCAGCCAGGAGGGCCAACCCTGTCCTGGGGTATATCAAGCCCAGCGTGACCCAGCTGGTCAAGGAGGGGATTGTCCTGCTCTGCTCTGCACTGGTGTGGCCTCACCTCGAGTACTGGGGGCAGTTTGGGGCTCCACAAGAGAAAAAAGACATCAGGGTACTGGAGAGCATCCAAAGGAGGCCATGAGGATGGTGTAGGATCTGGAGGGGATGTCTTCTGAGGAGTGGCTGAGATCACTTGGATTGTTCAGCTTGGAGAAGAGGAGGCTGAGGGGGGACCTCATTGCAGTCCATGGCTTCCTCCCGAGGGGAAGAGAAGGGGCAGGGACCGATCTCTTCACTCCTGTGACAGTGACAGGGCTGGGGGTGACAGCAGGAGCTGAATCAGGGCAGGTTCAGGTTGGGTGTCAGGAGAAGGTTTTTCCCCCAGAGGGTGGTGGAGCACTGGCACAGCTCCCCAGGGCAGTGGGCACAGCACCGACCCTGCCTGAGCTCAAGCAGCATTTGGGTGATGCTCTCAGGCCCATGGGGTGACCCTGGGGTGTCCTGCACAGGGACAGGGGTTGGACTCCATGGTCCTGGAGGGTCCCTTCCAACTCAGCACATTCTGTGGTTCTGTGATCCTGGCACTGTAGCACCAGTCCCTTTCCTGAGTGCCTGAAGTTCATGAAATAATTTTTTACAAGGGCAGGGAGTGATGGGACGAGGGGCAATGGGTTCCAAGTGCCAGAGGGGAGATGGAGATGGGATGGGATGTGAGGGAGAAATTGTTTGGTGTGAGGGTGGTGAGAGCCTGGCCCAGGGTGCCCAGAGAAGCTGTGGCTGCCCCTCCCTGGCAGTGTTGAAGGCCAGGTTGGCTGGGGCTTGGAGCACCGTGGTGTGGTGGGAGGTGTCCCTGCCCATGGCAGGGTGTTCGGACTGAATGATCTTTAAGGTCCCTTCCCACCCAAACCAGTCTGGGATTCTGTGATTTTATTTTCCCCCAATATTTATTCTTTTTTTGTGGGTGTCATTTTGCTCATTCACCAAATTTTGAACAGGTTTTTTTTTCCCCCCCAAATTCCTGGGGCTCCTCTCTGGTCTGACCAGTGTTGATAATATATTTTACTAGCAGGTTTTCTTCTTTACTGCTCACTTTCCATTATTAATGCATATATCAAGCAATTGTTAATGGCTTTGAGGGTTTTTTTCTGTACATCACTGGAGGAGTGGGGCTGCAGGGAATTACTACAAAATAAATTACAGAGCCTCCTCCACGAGTCGAGGGAGCTGCTGGGGGATATTTTTACCCTTCCTGAGTTTCACGAGCCTCCCTTGTGCCTAGGGGGGGATGTGTCTGTTTTAATGTCCATCATATCTGGCTTTGATGGAGGATCTGGCTTTGATGGAGGGCTGCAACCTCCCCCCCGCCACCCCGTCCCTGGCCACTATCACTGGATGAGGACGATGGGACCAAACGTCCTTCCTTGGCTGTTCAACACTCGTTATCGATGCCTTTATCATCCCAGCGACAGCACAAAGCAGTGCCAGTGGGAGACACAAAGTACACCCTGTCCGGGACACCCGGTCAGCTCAGGCAACTTTCCCCCCCCTTGTTTAAACTGGCAGGGAGCTGCTATCTTCTAATTGAAGTGGTCAGTGATAGCAGCGTGCTGGGACGTTGGGTGGCTGGACCCTACAGGAGGATGCTGCAGATGCACTGAGCGTTCATCACTTTGGAGTCTCAACCTTCTCCCATTGTTTTGTGTGTCTTTCCTTTATCCCCTGCCAAAGGATTCATTTAAATGCATTCTCATTTCACTGCCTTCTCATTTGTTTTTGGCTTGCAGACTGTCTATTCTTGATTTGCAGTTATTTTTTCCAGGGTACGTGCGGCTTCTCGGACAAAGTCTTCTGATGTCTGGGTCTTGCATTGAATCCTAAAGCTCCTTTTCGTGTCATTTTCTGGCAAATGTGATTTGCTGTGGGAATTAACGTTTGTGGTTTGGATCCTTGGGTCTAAGACAGCTCTTTCCAATCAATCATTAGCAAACAATACAGAAGCTCTGGACCTTCTGATTGACAGCCCAGGCAGTGAATGCCACCACTCCCATTTATTTACCTTTTTCATTAAGTTTAGGTGTAGAACTGCCTACGTTAAAAAAAAAGAGTAAATTAGCTTCAACAGGAATGATTAAAGCTATTAGCATATTCTAATTTATCACCTATTACCAGGCAAATGAGCACACCCTGATTTTGTGCTCTCCCTCCACCACTCTCTTCATTGCCAGCGTTGCTTCTAATAACAGAAGGTACTTGACACCACTTAGAGCACGGTGCCCAGAATGAATCCAGCACCTCTGAGCATCCAAATTCAGGTGAAAAATAGGACTGCTATTTCAGATATATATTTCACATAAAGCCACGCTTGTTGTAATTGCAAGTATGGAACACAAAGATGCTGTTTCAGGGGAGAGGAGGCAGGAGAAGCAGGAACTGAAGTGCAGGAGGAATAGAGAAAGCATAAAGCAGCAATTATTAAATAATTAAATAATTATTAAATAATAATAATTAGCCAGGAACTCTCTGGCTAATATATTAAATCCTCGAGTAATTTAGCTTGGAAGGGCTCTCTGCAGATCTTTTTTCCTCGGCCCCTGGCTCAAATCAAAGCCAACTTCAGAGTTAGATGTAGAGTCGTCACCAATGGAGTTTCAGACTTAGCCAAGAAAGGATATTTCTATCCCCTCTCTGGGCCCCAGTCCCACCCTCCCCGTGGATGTGTTTTCTTCCAACGCTGAGTTGATTTTTTGTTGCAGCAACTTATGCCAGTTGCACATCATGCTTTTGCTGTGCACCTCCAAGTAGAGCATGGCTCCATCTTCTTTCTAACTCCCCATACAGCTGCAGATGGCAGTAAGGTCTCCAACGTGCTGGTCTCAAACGTGCTGGTCTCCAACATGTTGGTCTCCAATGTGTTGGTCTCCAACATGCTGGTCTCCAATGTGCTGGTCTCCAATGTGTTGGTCTCCAACGTGCTGGTCTCCAACATGTTGGTCTCCAACGTGCTGGTCTCTAACATGTTGGTCTCCAACATGCTGGTCTGCAACGTGCTGGTCTGCAACGTGCTGGTCTCCAATGTGTTGGTCTCCAACGTGCCTGCTCTTCTGCTGCTGAGCAAACCCAGCTCCTGTCCTCTCCTCACACTTTGTATGCTCCAAGCACTGGGAGTCCCAGTTTGGCTATGAACCACTGACAATTACCCTTCCAGTCGGATGTTCTAGACAGTTTTTCACCCATCTGGTCATTAATTCCCTGGTCCTGGGTGACACCATGCTGAGACACCTCCTGCCTTCAGGGCAAATGACATCCCGGTTGTCTCATCATTGAAGGCAGAGAATCACAGAATGGTTTGGGTTGGAAGGGACCTTTAAATATCATTCAACCCCCCTGCAGTGACCAGGGACATCTTCAACTACACCAGGTTGCTCAGGGCTTAATGCAACCTGACCTGGAATGTTTCCAGGGATGGGGCGTCTCCCACCTTTCTGGGCAACCTGGGCCAGTGTCTCACCACCCTCATCCTAAAACATTTCTTCCTTAGATCCAGTCTGAATCTCCCCTCTTTCAGTTTAAAACCATCACCCCTTGTCCTATCAGTGCAGGTCCTGGTAAAAAGTCTGTCCTCATCTTTCTTTAAGTATTGGAAGGCCAAAATAAAGTCTCCTTGAAGCCTTCTCTTCTCCAGGCTGAACATCCCCAACTCTCTCAGCCTGGCCCCAGAGCAGAGCTGCTCCAGCCCTCGCAGCATCTCCGTGGCCTCCTCTGGACTCTCTCCAACAGCTCCGTGTCCTTCTGCTGTTGGGGACCCCAGAGGTGGCCCCAGCACTGCAGGGGGGGTCTCACAGAGGGGAGCAGAGGGGCAGAATCCCCCCCCCCGGCCCTGCTGCTCACGCTCTGGGGATGCAGCCCAGGATCCCGAGGGCTTTCTGGGCTGAATTTGTGCTTCACAAGTCCATGGTGGCTGTTCCCAGTCACCTTCTTCTCCTTCACATGCCTGGCTGTGGTTTGCACAGGGATTTGCTGTAGGAACCTCTGGGCAGGGGGGTGAAGCTGACTGGGCTGTCTCCCCCTCTTCGTCCTCTCTGCCCTTTTTTAATGTGGTTGTGATGTTCCCCTTTTTCCAATCATCAGGGACCTTCCCCATCACCGTGGCCCTTCAGAGATGACAGAGAGTGGCAGTGACATCAGCCAGCTCCCTTGGCACCCTCAGACACCTCTCATCTGGCACAGAGGACTTGTGTATGTCCAGGTTGCTGAAGTGTAACTCATCTGTTCTCTATCAACAGTTGAACTTCACTCCTTCAGCCTCTGCCAGGACAGCCTCTGCCTGGGCACGTGGGAGCAGAGCGAGCCCATAAAGAGAAAGCAAAGAAGGAGCTGAATTATCTCAGTCTTTCCTATGTCCTTTGCTGATAGGTCCTCTGCCTTCTTCTTCAGTGGGCCCATGTTTCCCTTGGTTCTCCTTTAGCTGCAGAAGTCCTTCTTGTTGCCCTTCTTGACATTGTCAACTCCAGCCAGCTCTCACAGACCTCCTAAGGACAATATCCCATGGGATCCCAGCAACCAAACCTCTGAACAAGCCAAAGTCCATTGAGGTGTAAATTCACGTGTTTCTCTTTTTTCATAGAATCACAGGATGGTTTGGGTTGGAAGGGCTCATCCAGTGCTCACCCCCTGCCATGGGCAGGGACACCTTCCACCAGACCAGATTGCTTCAAGCCCCAGCCAACCTGGCCTTCAACAGGGGCAGCCACAGCTTCTCTGGGCACCCTGGGCCAGGCTCTCACCACCCTCACACCAAACAATTTCTCTCTCCCATCCCATCTCCATCTCCCCTCTGGCACTTGGAACCCGTTGCCCCTGGTCCCATCACTGCCTGCCCTTGGCACCAGTCCCTCTCCAGCTTTTCCTGGAGCCCCTTCAGGCACTGGAAGGTGCTCCAAGGTCTCCCCGGTGCCTTCTCTTCTCCAGGCTGAACCCCCCCAACTCTCTCAGCCTGGCCCCAGAGCAGCGCTGCTCCAGCCTTCTGAGCATCTTCAAAGGAAGATAATGACATAGTCAGTCCTATAGTGTTGCCTACATCATCAAATAACTTCATTCCCCAGTTCTCCTCTGAGTTCTCCTGCAGGTCCTTGGCATCCATGCAGCCTGCACGTGCCACCACCCTGGGACATTAAAGTGTGATGGGAAGTGCACTCACGACCCAAGTTGAAGCCCTGATGTAGATGCACCGTTAGCGTGTCTCTACGCTACTTGAGGTCATCAGCTTGTTGGCTTTCCTGCTCCCCACAGTGTCTGTCTTCTGCCTTTTGGGCTCTCAAGGTATTCACTACCATGGCTGGTGAAGGTGTTCCATCTCATGAGAGATGAGATGAGGGTAAGCATCTAAGATAGACAGGAAGGCAAGAAGGCAATAAGCATTTGGATGATGCTCTCAGGCACATGGTGTGACTCCTGGGGTGTCCTACAGAGGGACAGGAGCTGGTCTTGTTGATCTTGGAGAAATCCCTTCCAACTCAACATGTTCTATGATTCTACGAAAGGTAAAGAGAGTGTGTGTGAAGCTGTGTTAGGGATAAGCAGGCTGAGAATGACACTGATCCAGACTTGGATGAGAATTGTAGTAATGTGAAAAATACGCGTTTGGGTGAAGCTGATGGAGGATGTGGTGGAGCTTGGCCAAAAAATAGCTATTGACAGAAAAAGCTTGGCTGTGCTATTTAAAGTTGCAGGTTGGCTTCTCAGTTTTTTGCTGTCTTTTGGTGTTTGATTTGTTTTACTGTTGATGCCTGACTGCTGTCTCACAACTCCTACTCGAGGAGACTCTCAAATGAATTCCTAGCAGGAAGGTGTCCGTGCCCATGGTGGGTGGGTAGGGACTGGGTGATCTTTGAGGTCCTTTTCAACCCAAACCATTCTATGATTCTATGATTCTATGATGATGATTCTATGATTCCATGTTTCTATGAGTTGTTTAACATATGTGTGATACTTGGGTGTACTTTTAATAAATGTCAAGGCTGACCCATATTGGTCTTGTGCTGTTGAGTAACATCTGCCCAAATGTCATATTTTCCTTGAGGCTTCTCTAGACATAGAACCATAGAATTGTTTTGGTTGGAAAAGACACTTAAGATCATCCAGTCCCACTGTTAACCCAGCACTGCCAAGGCCACCACTGACCCATGGCCCTCAGTACCACATCTACACGGCTTTGAGATATCTCCAGGGATGGGGACTCCACCACTGCCCTGGGCAGCCTGGGCCAGGCCCTGACAGCCCTTTGGGGCAGGAATTGTTCCTCAGATCCAATCTAAACCTCCCCTGGCACAACTTGAGGCCGTTTCCTCTTGTGCTATTGTTTCTTCCTTGGGAGAAGAGACCGACCCCCGCTTCACCCCAACCTCTTCTCAGGGAGCTGCAGAGAGCCAGGAGGTCCCCCCTGAGCCTCCTCTTCTCCAGGCTGAACACCCCCAGCTCCCTCAGCCCTTCCCCATCACCCTGTGCTCCAGGCCCTTCCCCAGCTCCATTGCCCTTCTCTGGACCTGCTCCAGCCCCTCGCTGTCCTTCTTGTCATGAGGGGCCCAGAGCTGGACCCAGGATTCGAGGTGCGATCCTTCAGCTTCTTCGCTGATTTTTTGGGGTGTTTCTTTATTTTTTCCCTTCCTTGATGAGAAAGCTCCAGCAATAACCCACCGAAGACTCTAGCAGGCAGATTAGTGTTTGCTCTTTTCAGTTCATTTACTGAAAACAGCTGGTAGCCATTTAGGAGAATGGGAGAAATATTGCAACTTCTGTCAAGACTGAAAGCAAACACATGATTAAGGCAGGATTGACAACTCCTGTTTCGCCACCAATTATTTGTCATCGTGCCTTGGTGAACGGCATCAAGAAGAAAATACATTGCTAGGATGTGGATGTAGATATTATTTATTTGGACTGGCAGAGAGTGGCTTCATCTGCTTGCTCAGTGCCTTGAATAGACGGCGAGATGAATCGTGGCTGTCGTTTAACTCTTTCTCAGCTGGGCTCTTCCCAAGGATGATACAATAAAATTGATTGAATTGTATGATCTTTTAGGGGAAAATTATTGGTCCTGCTTTGGAAACACTGGGCAATGTAGGGTTTGATGTTTGGCTGTTGGCTTGCCCAGTCCTCTGCCCATCAGTGCTCCTCTGGTCTTATAGAATCCCACCAGTGCTTCCCTGGTGTAGAGCGTGAGCTCAGTTCAATGTTTTGGAATTTTAAAATGCCAGGAAATCTCCCAACCTCTCTTGTTTTGTTTTGGCAAGGAGCCCTTTCATACGAAGCAGGCTAGTGGCTTCTCTTTGAATTGCCTGGCTCTTGGGAGTGGTAAATTAAGACTTAACGTGGCATCTGCTACCTATTAACATTTTCCCCATACCAAGAGAAACACGATCGCGTGTCATGGCATCGAATCAGTCCAAGATCTCTTAGGAGAAATCGTGGTCTCCTAGAAAACATCCCTGGCAGAGTCTGCTCCATGGCTTTGTTTCAAGAAAACTTGTGTTTCTGTTCTGTGTTCCTCCTAAGGAAGCGTTGGGTGAAGTCCAGTTGGGTTTTTAGCTCTTGATGGAGCAGTCAGGGAGGTTCTGCCGTGCTCTCCGCTGCCTGCTAACATTTACAAGCAGTTGACCTCTCCCCATAGCCAAGGTCACGTGCCTCAGAGATGGAGCTGTAAGATGATGTATTACATGAATGAGGATAATCTCACAGATGGAGGAAGGCTGGGAGTGAGAGAAAAATTGCAGTATTAATTTTTTTCCCTTAATTCCGAAGGACAACAGAACTTCATTATCCAATCTGCTTAAAATTGAACGACCTAATGAAATTTCACACCCACTAAATTTAATCATGGATTACTCATGTGGGATTCGAATCAGATAAAAAAGGATGCCTCAGATATTTGGTAGCACTTGCATGAGGTAATAAAAAATCTGCAGCCTTCTTTGTCCTTTTCAGTAAATGTGAATTGCTTGACCTACTTTTCTTTTCTTTACTTTTTTTTTCCCCTTATTTTATTTTTTTGGCATTCGTGAGCTGACCCTGACCTCCTCCTTGGCACCAGTGGATTATTGGGTTTGCTGGGAAAAGAAATAAATATTTCAGCTTGTGTATAAGAAGTCCTTGCTGATAAGGGGATGTCATTTGGAGCAGGTGAGGGGGAATACTGGCCTGTCAGGGCTTTGTTTCTGACTTTGGAGATCACTTTGCTCCTCCAAACCTTTGGTGTGTGAACTTCAATGCTTGTTGACCCACAGGGATGTTCTGAGCCCCCAAAAACTGGTGGTGCCTTTAGCAAACTTGAGACAATGCCTGCTCTGTGCTTCCAAACTGGGTTTTTCCCTCATTCCCTCTGTTTCTGGATGAGAAGCCCTTTGTTGCCAATGTTGTAAGTCTTAGTTGTGGTAGAAACCAAAGCTTGTATTCACCATCAGAGCTCGACTTGGGGGAGAAAAGGAGACAAGGACAAAGATTGCAGCAGAGGAGATTCAGGTTGGCCATGAGGGACAATTCCTTCCCTGTGAGGGTGATTGGGTGTGGGAATGGGTTGTGCAGGGAGGTGGTGGAGTCCCCGTCCCTGGGGGTGTTCAAAAAACGGGTTGATGAGGCACTTGAGGCCATGGTCTGATGGTCTAATGGTCAGGGATATGATGGGATAAAGGTTGGACTTGATGCCCCTGGAGGTCCCTTCCAACCATAATGATTCTATGATTCTATGATTCTAGGTGTTCAAGAGGCGTCTGGATGTGGCGCTGGGTGGTGTGGGTGAGTGGGGATGGAGGTGGGGGTTGGACTGGGTGAGCTTGAAGGTCTCTTCCAACCTTGATGATTCTGTGATTCTATGACTGCACTTAAATTACTCAGGGATCTACTCGTTGCTTGCACAAGTGACCGAACACACCGTGTGCTGTTTTTCCAAGCAAATTTCCAATCAATAAACATTGGGTTCTCATCATCTAAGTGCAGATGAATGAACTTGGGTTCTGTCATTGACAGCTTTGAAGCCGTTATTGGATTGAATCTACTTAGCATCAGCGATGGTTACGAGAAGAAATAAAAGGAGAGTATCTTTGGGGTAAATCTCTTCTGCTCTTCCCTTTCTGACACAGCTCCTACCCCTGCAGGGGTTGACCTAATGGTAAGGATTCTTGGAGGATTCTGGAATTAGCAATTCTCATCCATATTTGGTGGGACTTAGAACATAGGAGGTGTTGATCAACATCTCCTTGTTCCAGGCAGCACTGGTCTAATGGTCTAATGGTTAGGAATATGATGGGATAAAGGTTGGACTTGATGACCCTGGAGGTCCCTTCCAACCATAATCATTCTGTGATTCCTGCACCCCATTCCTGTGCTCCCTTCTGTGTGATCTGCTGCCCCACGCTCTCTTTGCCCACTGTGGTCTCTTGCACTCCCCAGGTGGATTTTTATAGGCATGGTGGTGGGCACCATTGCCCTGGCAACACCCAGATCACATCCGTGGTTCCTGCAAGAGCTTCTGGCTCTGTGCTGGGACTGTCAGCTGGGCTGGTGTCTCCCCACCATAGGAAATACCCACCCACCACCCCCTTCCCCCCCATTTACCTGTGGTTCGTGGAGAGTGTCAATCAGGAGTGGTGTACACCACTTCTCTAGTGCAGCTTCCTCCTAAGAGGAAGATACACTGGAGAAGACTTCAGCCTACTCTGATCATAGAATCCCAGAATCCCAGACTGGTTTAGGTTGGAAGGGACCTTAAAGCTCATCCAGTGCCACCTCCTGCTGGACAGGGACACCTCCCACCAGATCAGGTTGCTCCAAGCCCCATCCAACTTGGCCTTCAACACTGCCAGGGAGGGGAATGGTGATGCAGGAGCACAGACAGGTCGCAGTTGAAGGCAGTGATGGAGTTACAAGTGCGAGTGACAGGGAAGATGCTGGGCACGGTCAATGCAGAAGTCATAAGAAGAACTTGTGAAGAAAGCTCATGTTCTACTCTTTGAGAGCTTCATGTAGGCATCCTTGTCATCCAGGAAGCGTTGTCAAGTTGAAATGTTACTTGGATGGGAGGACTAAGGTCTATGGCAGACATCACTTGAGACTTCTTTATGGGAGTTAAGAGCTTTGAAGTCCCTTTCAGGAACAGTTGAAGCTGGAGAAGCCAACACAGCCTTCACTTTTTGACAGATCAGGAGCCTGGCTGTCCCCTGTACAGCAGTCAGGAGATGGACATCTCAAGATGGAGAGAGAAACAGCCTTTGTTGTCAGATCATTTCTGCTTTTGGCAGAACAATGACTTTGAAGCTTGCACAATCTCTGCCGGGTGTCCACCGGGTGCCCTTCATCTTCAATAAAAAAATAGAGAAAAAAAGGAGCAGCTTCTACCTTGTATGAAAGGGTCCATCAGCAAACTGAACAGCAGCTTCAAATGTTTCATCAAGGAATATGAGATCTCCTCACAGCTGGATTACTAACAAGCTTCAAAAGTTCTTTAAGGTCAAAAAGTAGTTTGTGTGGAACAGCATGAAACAAGGGCACTGAGGCTTCCTCTGGAGGCACAGAGGAGCTGCTTGCTTTGAGTGGTGTCTTCAACACTTGGCCTACTACGGTTTTGTCCTTATAATCCCTGGCAGCATTTGCTACACCTGTAGGGTTGGGGGGTTTTTGCCAGTCTTTTCTCACTGCCAAAATTAACAGAAGGGAATTTTCTGTTGAGTAGAGGCAAAGGTGTGGCTCAATGATAAAAGGTGTTCTTCAGTATTGCAAAGCACTTTGGTGTGGCTTTATGGTGGTCAGAGCTCTCCCCATTGTTCTCATGCTGCAGGATGTTGCTGTGTTTTGTTGGAATGGACAGCTATCATTTTTGTTGAGTTCACAGAACCCCATAATGGTTTGGGTGGGAAGGGACCTTAAAGATCATCCAGTGCCACCCCTGCCAGGGGCAGGGACACCTCCCACCA
>VZRW01009531.1:28261-45404 GCA_013398125.1 Aegotheles bennettii | reverse complement strand
TTGAACTGTGGGGCCCAGAACTGGACACAATACTCCAGATGTGGCCTCACTAGGGCAGAATAGAGGGGGAGGAGAACCTCTCTCGACCTACTGACCACCCCCCTTCTAATGCACCCCAGGATGCCATTGGCCTTCTTGGCCACAAGGGCACATTGCTGGCTCATGGTCATCCTCCTGTCCACCAGGACCCCCAGGTCCCTTTCTCCTCCACTGCTCTCCAGCAGGTCAGCCCCCAGCCTGTACTGGTGCATGGGGTTGTCAAGTGGAGACTTAGTGGCTGTAAGAGGATGAATATTTTCTCATCAAAAAAGAAAACACCTATTTCCCCTTCCAAAAATGCACAGTTAAAAAAAAAAACCCCAAACCATGCCATGCCAAGGATATGTCAATGGAGTTATAAAATGGTTTAAAAATCCCCAAGGCAGGGAATAAGGTTAGGAATGGCCAGAAGAAGACAGCAAGAAGTATGCTACACCTTTGTCAATGATTTTTAGGCTTCTCATCACCGTCTGCAGCTCTTAGAGCATTGCCCATTGTCTCTTAGACAGCAGAAACTCCAGTTTGAACCCAATACCTGAGTAAATGGGTCTATAACCATTGTACTGAACATGACAAAGTCAATGTGCATTTTTTTCCTCCGGCACACGCAGCTGAACCTTTGACTTTGCAAGACTTGGGTGTTTTCCCACATCTAAATCCATTTTTCACACCACCACGTTGTGTCTTTATACCCAATAACCTCCTCCCACGTCTTGTTTGAAAAGACAGGAGCTTGGCCCAACCGGTCCTTGAGAGCTCTCTGTCTTTACACAGAGCCATTTGATTCCTGTGTCTGTTTGAAAGTGTCTGAGGGCTTTCAAGATAAAATACAGTTGTCTCCTTTTCACTCCTCTATGGTAGTCATAGTAAATGCCTTTGTTTCCAGGCGCAGCTGAAGCACTGCAACTCCATTTGAAAATCCCATTAATCTCATGCACCCAATGATAACATTACAAAAAAAATAGTACAATATATGGTTCCTCTAGTACAGGCTTCCTATTATTCAGCGTACACCTACGGCACTGTCAGAGCAAGGGCTTCATAAGTACTTCAGAGAGAAATGGAGTAAAATTTCCCAGGCTGGAGCTTGCCAGGATGTACCTTTTTTACGCCTTCTAAATCATCTCCTGTCTCCTACTCTTGCACTCGCTCTTGGCAGGAAGGTGGGACTGCTGACATGGCTTTCAGTCTTCATCCCTGATCTCCAGGCTTAGAATCACAGAATGGTTTGGATTAGAAAGGACCTTTGCAGAACATCCAGTCCCAACCCCTGCCATGGGCACCTTCCACTAGATCAGGTTGCTCAAAGCCACGTCCAGCCTGGCCTTCAACACTTCCAATGATGGAGGACCCACAACTTCTCTGGGCAACACCAGGAGTGCTCACTTCTCATCACCCTGTTTCCTTGTTCACCCGAGCATGTGGATGCTGGAGATGGGGAGGATCCACATAGCTTGATATTTGGGTGAATTCAACCAGATGCATTGATGGTGGCCACCAAGGAGCTGTTACGAGACGTCGGACTTGAGTCAACGTTTTAATCCCATGTGTGGCCCACATGGGCTCAGATCATACACGTTAAAAGAGCGAGGGTCTTCAGTAGCAGAAGGGATTTGGAAATAAACTAAGGCTCTCCATCCAAAACAGGGATTCTTCCCATCGCCCAAATAGGAGGATTTGGATGCCACCATGTTCCTCAATTTTTCACCCATTCCAAATGCAGTTGAATTGTCATGGGGAAAATTTGAACTTCAGCAAGAGTAGAATCATAGAATCACAGAATCATGTAATGGTTCAGGTTGGAAGGGACCTTTAAAGCTCATCCTGTCCCAACCCACTGCAGTGAGCAGGGACATCTTCAACTGGATCTGGTTCCTCAGAGCCCTGCCCAACCTGACCTGGAATGTTTCCAGGGATGGGGCATCTCCCACCTCTCTGGGCAACCTGGGCCAGTGTTTCATCACACTCAGCATAAAACATTTCTTCCCTATATCCAGTCTGAATCTCCCCTCTTTTAGTTCAAAACCATCACCCCTTGTCCTATCACTACTAAAAGTCTGTCCCCATCTTTCTTATCATCCCTGGAAGTGTTCAAAAATGTATAGATGTGGCCCTTGGAGACATGGTTTAGTGGTGGACTTGGCAGTCATGGGTTAGTGGTTGGACTCAAAGATCTGGAAGGTCCTTTCCAACCGAAACACTTCTATGATTCTTCTATGATTCTATCAATCAGCCCCCTTTAAGTATTGAAAGGCCACAAGAAGGTGTCCCTGGAGCCTTCTCCAGGCTGAACAACCCCAACTCTCAGCCTGTCCTCCCAGCAGAGGTGTTCCCATTACAGTTTGGGATCTATTCTCACACCATATGGTCTCTTTTTCCTTCTTTCACATAAACTGATGTTCACAGTTCTGCGGGGTCGAGGTCTCTTTGTCTTCAGCTCGAACCCCTTCTCAACTGCCTTCATCTCATCTTTCCACCAGAATAGATTTTTCGGTGTTGTTAAGCACATTTTTGCACACGTTGGAGGACTCAGCAAGCTGCCAGCTCCCCCCTTGTTCCTCTTTAGCTTTGTAATTCCCCAAAGATAAAGCAGTATTAGGAACAGTCCCCAGTTTCCTCGCGCAAGTCCTTTCTGATTTCCATATTAATCAAAAATAGCTTTACCTTCGGACTGCCCTAATCCCAGTAACAACACGGAGAGAAGATTACATTCTGTAGATGTCAGGAAAGCAATTAAAATTTGCACACAAGAACTGAGAGGGGGAGGAACATCACCTTTTTGATTTTACGAGCCGAGCGGAGAAATAACCCTGACCTCAAATTGTTTGTTTCTCATTGGCTCCTTTCCTTTTGAAGTGCCCGATGGAAGAAGTCTTTAATATTCAGAGATTAAAATACTGGCATTTGGGGAGGATTGAGAGGGTTATGTGTGATGAGGAGAGACATTTTAAGGAGGGTGAGGATTGGCTGCGAAGAGCCTTGGGTTTGCAGTTGGAGGTAAGTGGCTATTAATAGCTCTGCCTGTGGAGATGGATGTTCATGGAGCTCAACGATGAGCTGAGAAAATGAACTTTGCAGAGGCTGCAGTTGTCCACCTAGAGAAAAAAAGGGGTTGCAGTGGTGAAGGTGGCAGGTGAGGCCCGTGCCTATGTAGCTGGGTGGCAAAGGTTGTGGTTTGGAGGTGTTGAACAGCAAGAGTTTGGAGGTTTTGGGTGTAGTCTGGAGAAACGGGATCTGGGGGGGACAGGAGGGTCATGGGGATCCAATAACTGGGAAAAAAATGTGGTGGAACTGGCTTTGGTGGAGGTGAGGTGGAGCTACGTTTGGCTTCATAGAATCATAGAATCATTCTGGTTGGAAGGGACCTCCAGGCTCATCAAGTCCAACCTTTATCCCATCATATTCCTAACCATCAGACCATCAGACCATGGCCTCAAGTGCCTCATCAACCCATTTGTTGAACCCCCCCAGGGACGGGGACTCCACCACCTCCCTGGGCAGCCCATTCCAGTGCCCAACCACCCTCTCAGGAAAGAACTTCTTCCTAATCTCCAACCTAAACTTCCCCTGATGGAACTTGAGGCCATTTCCTCTTGTCCTGTCATGACCTGATCACCTCTCAGATGTTTGGGAATAATGAGCGTGTTCTGTGGACAAACCATAGGTGTCCACAGAGGTGTCCATGGGAAGGTAGGTGTGATCTGCACAGAGGTGGTAACGTTGTTATGGTTTGAGGGGACACAAGCACATTTTATGGTATTGCTGCAAGGACCCAGAGAGGGGGTGGAGTTTAGGACCCTTTGTGAAAAGGGGTCTGGGATGGGGAAAGCTGAGGGATCCATATTCCCTCCCACTTNCATTCTGTACCCTCATCCAGGTCGTTGATGAAGATATTGAACAACACCGGTCCCAGGAAGGTTCCTTCCCTTTCTTCCTGCTCTCCTTCTCGTCGCCACGTGGAGACATCCTGGAGAGAGAAAGAACCCTGCCTTAGTCATCAGCTGATCCGAATCCATTGGGTGCTGGGAAGAGCTTTGGACCCTTTTCCCTGTATCTGCTTTTCTGTGAGGGACTTTTGGGAACTTGTATGGGTGATCATCAGGATTGGGTTGGAGCACGTTCCAGTGTCTGAAGGGGCTCCAGGAAAGCTGGAGAGGGACTGGTGCCAAGGGCAGGGAGTGATGGGACGAGGGGCAATGGGTTCCAAGTGCCAGAGGGGAGATGGAGATGGGATGGGAGGGAGAAATTGTTTGGTGTGAGGGTGGTGAGAGCCTGGCCCAGGGTGCCCAGAGAAGCTGTGGCTGCCCCTGCCTGGCAGTGTTGAAGGCCAGGTTGGCTGGGGCTTGGAGCACCCTTGTGTGGTGGGAGGTGTCCCTGCCCATGGCAGGGGGTTGGGACTGGATGAGCTTTGAGGTCCCTTCCCACCCAAACCATTCCGTGATTCTACGAACCTGCTGTGTGCCTGGTGAGGGCACTCAACACCTTCACAACTTTTTCTTCCACTTTCCCCATGCACCACAACTGACAATAACACATTCAGTGAAGAAAAAGCATCTGATTTCTTACTGCCCTACCCCAGTAGGGATGTCCAAATGGCATTCCTGCGTCTTGCTTCTCCTTGAAGGAGAGTGGTCCATCCCCTGGTACCATGTATAAAGAGGTTAAACAATGATTTCATCTATTCTAAGCAGTCACATCTCTACTTACCCAGCCTTGCAGCCTGCGTTGGCATTTTTCTTGCCTTAATCATGCAGGAAGCAGCTTATCCTGGAAGAAAACCGGTTTTCTAAATGATCTTCATAATTTAGCTTATTTGAAATAAAAAATCCCCTTTTGCACAGCACATTCTGCTGTCAAGCTTTGCTTTCTATTTTGTATCATTAAAAGCATTTTTAATTGGACCTGATCACACGTGGAGCCCTTTGGAAACCTATTTTAAATTAAAAAAAAAACCCTCTTAAGGTGTTGCACATTGGTTTATTTTTGATAGGGAGAAAAATCTGCAGCAAAAAGAGATGATTGTCTTCATGCATTTTTTATTGTACTTTGGCAGGAGGTTGCTTGGGGGAAAAGTTAAAACTTATTCAAGCGGAGCTGTGACAGTGACAAACTGGCCTCGGGTCATTTCTTCTCCTTGACATTTGCAAGTCAGCCAGTTGAGGAGCTTTAGATTTCTTTACTGAGCTCCCTTGCCTTGAAACCACGTCGCAGGGGGGACTTCAGATTTCACCATCCTAGCATATCCATTTTGAAGACCTGATTTTTCTGCTTCGTTTTGGGTTGTTTCCCCCTTTCAGGTGTTTTCTGCTGCTCGGGATCATGTGTGAAGTGCATGGGTACCCCATTGAGATGCTCAAGGTCTCCATGAACCTTGGAAGGTGGAGCATGTGATGATTTAGATTGGATCTGAGGAACAATTCCTTCCCCAAAGGGCTGTCAGGTGGTGGAGTCCCCATCCCTGGAGTGTTGAATGGTTCTTGTCCCAAATTGCTGATGACAGGATGAGAGGAAACAGCCTCAAGTTCCATCAGGGGAAGTTTAGGTTGGAGATTAGGAAGAAGTTCTTTACTGGGAGGGCGGTTGGGCACTGGAATGGGCTGCCCAAGGAGGGGGTGGAGTCACCATCCCTGGGGGTATTCAAAAACCGGGTTGATGAGGCACTTGAGGCCATGGTCTGATGGTCCAATGGTTAGGAATGTGATGGGATAAAGGTTGGACTTGATGACCCTGGAGGTCCCTTCCAACCAGAATGATTCTATGATTCTATGATTCTATGATTCTATGATCTCAAAGCCATGTAGATGTGGTGCTGAGCGCCATGGGCTAGTGGTGGCCTTGGCAGTGCTGGGTTAACGGTTGGACTGGATGATCTTAAAGGTCTTTTCCAACCAAAATGATTGTATTGATAGCAATGTTAGGACTCCTCTTAACTTCAGCTATATTTTGGATCTCAGAGTTTTTCACAGTGTTTTAAGTTCTCGTCTTTATTTATTCTGGCACAAAAGCTTAGATCTGACTCATTGCTGGCAAGGGGAGGGAGGAGATGAGTATTACATTTGGAGTTCCACCTAGAAAATGAAACTATTTATTCAGTTGTGGTTTTCCCTGCAAGGCCGTACTGCAAGATGATGACTCAGTATAAATTAGTTGTAATGCATTGATTTTGCACTTGTAAATCTACAGAAGTTAATTAGTATTGAACAGGACTGCAGGAGCACCATGTGCCTGGTGGTTGTTTGACCAAACTTTAGTCTGTTAATGCCAGCAAGGACACTCAAGATGTCACCATGCACTTGACATTTGCTGAGTGACCCACAACTGACACTTGTGTTTAAAAGAAGAAGAAAAATCTCTTAGGAGTGTTTCCTAGGGGTGCTCCATCTCCAATCAGTCTGATAAAATCAGATTCCTGTAGCAAATCTGGTTGCTAATTTCTTTAGTGCTTGATGTGCATGGAAATGCTTCCTCAGAGAACTTCTTTGCCATCCCATAAAAGCATCTGGGCAGGCCCGTGAGTCTTGGGTTTTCATAGAATCGTAGAATCATCAAGGTTGGAAGAGCCCTTCAAGCTCACCCAGTCATAGAATCCTAGAATCATTATGGTTGGAAGGGACCTCCAGGGTCAAGTCCAACCTTTATCCCATCATATTCCTAACCATTAGACCATCAGCCCATGGCCTCAAGTGCCTCATCAAGCCGTTTTTTGAACCCCCCCAGGGACGGTGACTCCACCACCTCCCTGGGCAGCCCATTCCAGTGCCCAACCACCCTGCCCAACCCTCAGTCCAACCCCCACCTCCATCCCCACTCACCCACAGCACCCAGTGCCACATCCAGATGCCTCTTGAACACCTCCAGGGACGGGGACTCTACCACCTCCCTGGGCAACCCATTCCCACCCCCAATCACCCTCCCAGGGAAGGAATTGTCCCTCATGTCCAATCTGAAAGCATCAGCTGAATTTTCTCAGCTTGATGCTGCTAAAGCCATTCATCATTTTGGGTGAGTTTTAACTTAATGAAGAAAATGTCCCTTTGGGTTTGCAGGAGCTGCCTCTGCAAAGTGGACTTTTTGGTTGACTTAATTCATTTGGTGGACTCGGAGGTTGGGCTCAGCTTTGCTGATTAAAAGAATGCAAATGTAAAAAGATCATTCCTGTAGTCAGTCCCTTGAAAAAACCTGCTGAAAAGCTGGTGACTGCTTCGTATAATGATGCTTAAAAAATACTGCAGGGGAAATAATTTAGCAGGGAGTTATTTTTAATATGCAATTTCCAACCATGTGAAAAAAAAGTTGTGTCCCTTATAAAAGAAGTAATTTCTGACTTGATGCATATTTTCTTATAAGTGTATATTAAGTGAGTATCTCACATCATTTAAAGCTGAATCATAGAGTCATGGAATCACAGAATGTGCTGAGTTGGAAGGGACCCTCCAGGATCATCGAGTTCAACTCCTGTCCCTGTGCAGGACACCCCAGGGTCACACCATGGGCCTGAGAGCATCATCCAAACGCTGCTGGAGCTCAGGCAGGGTTGGTGCTGTGACCACTGCCCTGGGGAGCTGTGCCAGATGGTGCCCAGGGCAGTGATGGAGTCCCCATCCCTGGAGGGATCTCAAAGCTGTGGAGATGTGGTGCTGAGGGACATGGTTTAGTGGTGGCCTTGGCAGTGCTGGGTTAATGGTTGGACTGGATGAACTTAAAGGTCTTTTCCAACCAAAATGATTCTGTGATTCTACAATATTACAGAAGTACATGCAGCTCTGGGCTTGTCTGCAAGGAAAGATCAACACTGATCAAGGGTGACCTTGTCCTTGCACAACACCCTCAAGCATGGCTTCATTGTGATGTCCTTGGTGTTCCAGAGCAGGAGGATGTTTTTGTAGTGCTCTTCAGCTTGCTGAGTCAGCAATGATGGACCACAGTCCATCATCCACATCCATGGTTTGGGATGGTCCTCTCCAAGACCTCAAGTTATGGCCTCAAGTTACTCAGGGGAAGTTTAGGTTGGAGATTAGGAAGAAGTTCTTCCCTGGGAGGGTGGTTGGGCACTGGAATGGGCTGCCCAGGGAGGTGGTGGAGTCCCCGTCCCTGGGGGTGTTCAACAAACGGGTTGATGAGGCACTTGAGGCCATGGTCTGATGGTCTGATGGTCAGGAATACGATGGGATAAAGGCTGGACTTGATGACCCTGGAGGTCCCTTCCAACCAGAATGATTCTATGATTCTATGATTTTTTTCTAAGCTCATGCCTCTACTCAGCAGCTCAGAATGCAGCAGGAGGTTGATGTGAACCATGTGATTTTGATTTTGCTCGACATAATTCCTTTTGCTCCTCTAACTTTGGAAGTTTCCTTTTTCTCCCTTCCCTTTCCCATCCCAGCCCATTACTGTAATTTGCTGTTCCTGGAGGGAACTGGTGACCCTTTTCCCTGTTTCCCAGACACACTGGTGGATGTGTTATTTTTAACCCAGCCTCACTACCTGCGGCACGATGACTCATTACAGATTTGTAAAGGCCCCTGTGTTCTTGCTGAGAAGTCAACTTCTGGATTTAATTCTTGAGAGCATTCTTGGGAGGGCAGCATAAAATCCTCAAATCCTTCACGGATGTTAGAGTCCTAAAATCTTCCCTAAACACAACAGAACCATCTGCCCTTTGAAATTCAGAGGTATAGAGTGACCCAAGGCCTGGAGCTGTTGGAGAGAGTCCAGAGGAGGCCACGGAGATGCTGCAAGGGCTGGAGCAGCTCTGCTCTGGGGCCAGGCTGAGAGAGTTGGGGGTGTTCAGCCTGGAGAAGAGAAGGCACCGGGGAGACCTTGGAGCACCTTCCAGTGCCTGAAGGGGTTCCAGGAAAGCTGGAGAGGGACTGGTGCCAAGGGCAGGCAGTGATGGGACGAGGGGCAACGGGTTCCAAGTGCCAGAGGGGAGATGGAGATGGGATGGGAGGGAGAAATTGTTTGGTGTGAGGGTGGTGAGAGCCTGGCCCAGGGTGCCCAGAGAAGCTGTGGCTGCCCCTGCCTGGCAGTGTTGAAGGCCAGGTTGGATGGGGCTTGGAGCACCGTGGTGTGGTCTGACTGAGTGTCAGAAGAGTGTGAAAAGGTGAACAGCACGTGATAGTGTGACCACAATACCCATTTGCTCAGTATTTGTCTTTTTGGTTTGAGTTGTTGACGTTGTGTGCATCATGAATACCCATCTACCAGCTCTGGAGCACCCACACGTGTGTTATGCATTTTAGGAGAGTTTGTTGTGTATCTAACATTATAAATATTCCAAAATGTGTTACTAAAATCCCTCCTGTTCCTCCACGTGGACGGGCAGCACTGATTTCATGCCATAGCTTTTGGTGGTCTGCAGCCCACCTACAGCATGCGTGAATTGGAGGTGTTGTCGGCACCTTCCTCCTCTGCATCTCCAGCTGGTAAATCCCATGTGAAGCATTTTGTGGTTTATCTTTCCTTGTACCATTCATCTCCCATGTCAGCCATTCACTTGAGATTCCTCAGGGCTTTGCTGGCAGTGGTGGAATGGAGAAGCACAAGTGTCAGGCTCCTTTCCAAGTGGTGGGGCAGTTCTGGCACATCCATATGGGAACATGGTCTAATGGTTAGGAATATGATGGTCTAGTGGTCTAATGGTTAGGAATATGATGGGATAAAGGTTGGACTTGATGACCCTGGAGGTCCCTTCCAATCATAATGATTCTATGATTCTATGAACCGTGAACCTGGTATTCAGATCCCTGCGAGTGAGCACTGGGGCTTTCCCATGAGTTTTTAGTTGGCCAACATCATGGGTTTGGGACACGATGCTGGAGGAGGTCCTTCTGTCCTCCTCCATGGCTCTACAACTGCCACCATTCCCGAGAGTCGCAGAGGTCTCCCATTTATCCATATAAAATATTGCACCCGGGTAATAACACACAAGCCTTGGGATTTTTTGGAACAAGCCTGGCTGCTTCCCCGTGTCAAAAACAAGCAGAAGAGGAGCTGCCACGAATTCATCACATCTGCTTGAGAATGCACCTCAACCATAAAATGTGATCTACTTAATTAGCTGTAATTGCTTTTGTTGGACTATCATAGAAATCATTGTTTTATGGCAAGCAAATCAAAGCTGTGCTGTGCTAAAACATCCCTGGGCTGTCACCCCTCAGCTGTGGCTTTTAATACATTTATAGTGTTGTGTTTTTTTTGTAAGGACAAAAATATTTACAAGATGGGGAGGGAGGGAGGGATTTTTATTTGCTTTTTTTCATCTATTTTTTTTTCTTCTAAGGCTTTTTGAAGAGCTCTACCAGAACAGCTGGTGCAAAAACCAGAGCTCTAATTAAAACATTCCCCGAAATGAGTTTCTTTTTTTAGGAGAGGGATTATTGGGCAAGAAGATGGTTTAGATGCACTTCTTTTGGAAGTAAGAGGGTTGGAAAATTCCCTTTATGAACCAGAGTAGTAAATGCTGTGTAACCCCGTGATTTCAGTGCCCATTGCTCTCCCTCCCTGGCTTTCGGTGAGTTGAGCAGGAGATGCTGGTGGGCTTCTTTAGGGTCTGCTGTGGTGGTCAGGGGACCTCATCCCACCTCTTGGCTGGAAGATGAATAATGAAGACCCTTTGTGGGAATCACTGTATTTCTCCTCTCTTTTCGAGAAAACCTTTCCATTTTTGAGCTGCTGAAATGAGGTTTTATTTTCACTCCAGCCTTTTTTTAAACACTGCCATGGAGCTTTTGCCTGTTCAAATATTATGGATTCTCAGCTTCCCCCAAGCACAATTGGAATCTAAATCTCCTGGCCCAAATACATGTGAGAGACCCATTTAAGCCTTTTAACACCCAAAACCTGGTTTTGTTAATATTCTGTGTGTGCTCCATCTGCTGCTGTGTTTGCCTAAAGCTGATGTCTTGGAGAGCAATTCACATCCAAGTCCAATAGGTCCAAAATACCATATGGACATTTTAAAGTTAATCAGCACTTTAAAATTCAGTATCTAAATTAAGGATGTTGTGATCCTTAAACCCGAGTTTAACTCAACCTTGGCCTGTTCTTGCAAATCCCAATGTTTTCTCATTTTGGGTTTTTATCCCTCGTGAATGAAATTCTCTGGGTCCATCCTTTAAACCTGGCCCTTTTGGGGCAATAATTTGATTTATTGTGATCATCCTGGAATTGCCTATTACTCGAACTAGCTGAAATAGGAAATTCAGTGTCCTCAGAGACCTTGTTTAAGGGTGTGAAAGCAAAGCAATGGTTATGCTGTAGGAGAAGTTGGATTACTGGGCAGCTTTTTGTTGCATTAATCCTTGATCACGCTCTGGGGACACCAAACCCTCAGTGCTGGGGACCTTGGCTTTGGCAGCACACCTGGAGAACCATTTTTAATGTAGGTCCAACATTGAAATTGGATTTTAGCATCTTGAATAAGAAAAACTAGAAGTAATGTGTGGCCAGGTAAGGAGCTTTCTGCCATCACTTCTCTTTCAAGCTCTTCCAAGGTCTTCCTCTTGCTGGTCATCCTGTAAAATTGCAGTCTGAAAGAGGCATTTCTGACACCTATGACTCTGCTTTTGTCAAAAAAGGTTGGACCAGATGATCCTGGAGGTCCCTTCCAGCCTGGTATTCAGCAGAGTATGATTTTATGATTACTCAACGTTCAGCTTCTCTGATAGTCATGGTCCCACAAGGTCTGCAGCAATAAAACCCTGCTATGCAGAAGACACTGATTTGCCCCAGAAAACATTCAAACTGCTTCTCTGCAGCACTTTGGGTGGTGATAAATGAAGTGGGAGGATGGTCTTGTGCCAAAGAGCCCAAACAGGGTCATCTTCTGCTCAGCTCGCAGTTTCTGGGTGACTTAGAATCACAGAATCACAGACTCCCAGACTGGTTTGGGTTCTTGTCTTTCACAACGCCTGAGGAGCAGCACGTGGGAGAGGTTTGGGTAGAGCTTGAGAGCTTGACATGGAAATGTGTGTGATCACCATGCTCAGTTCAGCTGTTAAATTGTTCATAGAATCACGGAATCCCAGACTGGTTTGGGTTGGAAGAGACCTCAAAGCTCACCCAGTGCCACCCCTGCCATGGGCAGGGACACCTCCCACCACACCAGGGTGCTCCAAGCCCCATCCAACCTGGCCTTCAACACCTCCAGCACCCACAGCTTCCCTGGGCAACCTCTGCCAGGCTCTCACCACCTTCATCTCCTCCTCCCATCCCATCTCCATCTCCCCTCTGGCACTTGGAACCCGTTGCCCCTCATGGAATCATAGAATCATAGAAGCAGGGAGGTCTCGCACGCACCGCTCCGTCTGTCGGGGAGCAGAAATCACAGCTGCACTGAAACACCGAGGCTGGAAATGTTTTGGTTTATTTTCCTCCTGGCTCTGGAGCAGAGCTGAAAAGGATGAATTGAAAATTAGCCAGATGAGCAAGTGCATTTTGGAACTCACAAAGGGCCGTTTTCTGAGCAGTTACTGTAAATACCCCTCCGTAACCTATAACCCAAGGGCACCGAGAGCACGGACTTGCTCTCCTGCCTGCCTGTATTTACATTACAAACTCCTCCAGAAAGAGCCTGCCAGGAATCCTCCCTTCAAGACCCATCTAGAGTTGCCATAGAAACTCTGCCAGAGCAGGAGGGGATGGCTTCTGCAAGCCCAAGGCTCTCCTTGCCCTCCGCAAGCTTGGTGAATTCACGATGGAAAAGCATTTGAGCTTCTTCAGTGTCGTGCTCAGGGCTTGGGCTCCTGGGTTTCTGGAGGAGAAGGGATGTCTCTGGGGCCAGAAGGATGCTCTGTCTGCTCTTTGGGTAGAGAAGGATCTCAAAGAGATGTCTCTGTGTCAGGGTTGCACTGTGAAACCTTCACTTGAAGGTGGAAAAGCAGTGCCATCAACATGATGTCCTCCTCTTCCTTCTTTTCATGTACATCCCCCCACATCTCAGTTCACTGCAGCTTTTTTTCCTTCCAACCTTCAGACAAAGAAATGCATATTCAGTATTGAGGATAGAAGTGATTATTCCATGAAAGAAGCATGAATTGAGCAAGGCTCCAGCTCACTTTCCCCAAACCACATCACATCTGCAAGCCAGCGAGCGCAGAAGGTGACTTCTGGTGAAGTAAATGGGTTTGACTCGAGTACACAGAGGAAAACAGAGTTTTTCAGGAAAAAAAAGACAACCCCATCATTTTTCTGACCGTAACCTCCCTTTAGTTTGTCATCCTGGATCAGTTCAGCTGCCATCTCAGGAGCCCTCCTGTGGCGTTTCCTCACCTGCCCTGCACCCCTGGTGACCTTTCAAATGTTATAACAGCCCTGGAAGATGCTTTCTGCAGGAAGAGGAAGAGACCTCTGGACAGGATGAAAAATGAGCTATGTAGAGTCACTGTGAGCAATAAGGGGAAGGGTTGCTCCATTTCTTTCTTCCTACTTCAGATACTGGCCAAGTTAAGGGCCTGATGAAGTTGTGCTTCATCCTCAGTGCTCTGCAGAGAAGAAAACCATACTTCATTGTCTTTGGAAGTAAAGTTATTGAAAATAACAAAGATTTAGAAGGAAAGAAGTAGGTTAGTCTTGGGGCAGCCTCACGAACCTACTGCTGTTCTCTAAAGATGTCAACAAGCTCCTGCAGGAAGGGACGTGGAGTTTCCAATGGGTTCAACATGGACCTGTAGAGAAATGAAGCATCACAGGAGGATATGGAAGGTCCTTTCCAGGACAAGTAATTTGTTAAAAGATTAAAAGAGGGGGTTGCAGTAAATCTCTTCAATCCTGTGACCAATGACAGCACTGGGGGTGACAGCAGGAGCTGAATCAGGGGAGGTTCAGGTTGTGTGTCAGGAGAAGGTTTTTCCCCCAGAGGGTGGTGGAGCACTGGCACAGCTCCCCAGGGCAGTGGGCACAGCACCAACCCTCCCTGAGCTCAAGCAGCGTTTGGATGGTGCTCTCAGGCCCATGGGGTGACCCTGGGGTGGGTCTGGGATTCTAGGATTCTATGCCTGGCTTTAGCCACAGACCAATTTCATGCTGATTTTCACCACGACTGGGATTCCTTTGAGGGAGAATGAAAATCATTATTCTTCAGGTCTTGTCTTAGGGAGAACAGGAGGAAGAGCACTCGGTCTGCGTTCAGTCTTCTGCTATCAGAACTGATGTTAATCCTCCAGCTAAATATTTCCCTGGAGAATGTTATTGGATAAAGTGGAGCCACAGTTCAGTATTTAAGAAAAACTTGTAATGACCTCTCTACCTAGGGCTTCTGCTGTCTTTGGAACCACAAGTAATTGTGTTTTATCATGAGGGGCCGTTTGCATCTTGCTTTGGATTAATCACCTACAGAATGAAGTAAAGAATTGCAGGGAGCATTAATATTGTGTGATTTTAAACAGTTCTATAGAACTTCTCCCCCACAAGATTTGTCTCAGCAGAGGAAAGGATGTGACACACATCTCTTGCCTAGGAGTTAACGTTGATTGACAGCCTGTCAAGTTCTGTCTCTGTGGTTTATTTATAGCATGTGCCTTCAATAATCAAACCAGCTCACTAATATTTGTGGACAGTGGCTCCTGGTTTTCAGTATGAGTTCTGCTCATACAAATGAGAGGAGACCTTAGGAGATTTAGGTTGGATCTTAGGAAGAAATTGTTTGGTGTGAGGGTGATGAGTCACCAGCCCAGGGTGCCCAGAGAAGCTGTGGCTGCCCCTCCCTGGCAGTGTTGAAGGCCAGGTTGGATGGGGCTTGGAGCAACCTGGTCTGCTGGGTGGGGTCCCTGCATATGACAGAGGGTTGGGACTGAATAGACTTTAAGGTCCCTTCCAACCCAAACCATTCCATGATTCCCTTAGCCTATGAAATAAGTCACTGCTTATATAAAGGAAAAAAGGTGAAAAAAGAGCCAACTGTAAAAGGTCTCCAGGAAAGCAATCAGGTCCTTAGATGCTGGAGCAAATCCTTTTCTGAAATGGTTGCTGTGTCAGGTGGATGTGTGTTCATTTGACTGTTCTGCTCTTAGGTTGATGGGGCTTGAAGCAGTAATAAGGGGGTGGCACTTTTTCATGGGAACGGATGTGTTTATTATCCTCAGGGACTTCAGGAGTGTGGGATTCTCAACCATCCATTAGCTTGCTCTTCAGAACAGTTCCACCCTTGCTTTCAGCTTTCCCACTATTTTTACATCCATTTAGCATGAGTGGGCTGGAATAGTTTCATGGCAAGGCGGTGAGTGAGTGATGGGATACTGGTGGTAACGTGGGATGATCAGTGGAAAATGAAACCTGGGTTCCCTGCAGCATCAAGGTGTGTTTGAAGATCTGGATTCTCGTCCTTTGCAACACCTGAGGAGCAGTGTGCAGGAGAGGTTTGGGTAGAGTTTGACATGGGAACGTGTGTGATCGCCGTGCTCCGTTCAGCTGTTAAATTGTTCATAGAATCATGGAATCATAGAATGGTTTGGGTTGGAAGGGACCTTCAAGATCATCCAGTCCCACCCCCTGCCATGGGCAGGGACACCTCCCACCAGACCATGTTGCTCCAGGCCCCAGCCAACCTGGCCTTCAACACTGCCAGGCAGGGGCAGCCACAGCTTCTCTGGGCACCCTGGGCCAGGCTCTCACCACCCTCACACCAAACAATTTCTTCCTCACATCCAATCTCAGTCTACCTTCCTTTAGCTTGAACCCATTTCCCCTTGTTCTATCACTCCATGCCCTCATAAATTCACCAAAGAATTTCTTCTTAATATCTAAATCTACCTTAAGATGCATGGCCCAAGCCCCAAACTCCATGGCTGTGCAAGGAGCAAGGTGGGCTGGAAAGGTGTCCTTCCAGATGGAGAAAGGCTCATGCCATGGGAGAGCAAGGTTTGTTTAAATCTCTGCTGCAAGTCATTCCCAAAATGCTGTAGCTCTTCATCTCTGGAGGCTCCGTTTCCAATGCAGAATTAGTTCCCAGATGTCCTTCTCAGCTATTTTCTCCGTGCCCCCCAATCATCACATAATGAGACACCTTCTTTCTGCTGTCTTTGCTATTGCAATCAATGCTCAAGAGCGTTGCTCCAAGTCTGGCTGGTGGAGGCTTTGATGGAGCTGTGGTGGGAAGTCTCTGTGGAGTGTGCTCTCTTAATTCCCTAAAGGTGGAGTAGCTACTTAAGTCCCGAAGTTGCACGTTCATGTCACAGAATGTGTCTTTGGGCAAGAATAAATTCCCAGTCAGCCTAAAGGGAAGGGATCTACAGCAGTGTGAAGCTGAAGATGGGAAGTTGGTCATGGAATCATAGAATGGTTTGGGTTGAAAGGGACCTTAAAGCTCATCCAGTCCCAATCCCTGTCACGGGCAGGGACACCTCCCATCAGACCAGGTTGGTCACAGCCCCATCCAACCATGTGTTGAACACTTCAGAGAGGTCATGGTTCTGTCCCAAGAAAGTACTCAAAAATACTGTTTTCAAGAGTTTCTGAGGCTTGGGGAATAAAGAATGAGAAATGGTGAGTTGTCTAAAATACAACGAGAGTATTTTGCGGGTGCAATACTTTGGCTTCATATGGCTGAGTTGAAGACATGGTCATGAAGACAAAATGTTCCTGGACCTGTTGAAGCTTCGGAGCTATTGTTCAGGAGAAACAAACCAGAGGACAGGGTTTTTAGGGTTTAAAAGGGACAATGAGTAAAATGGTCCCTTGGGTTCATCCATCTTGAAACAATGAATGACACAGCACAGTTTTGTGCTTCTCACTCCATTGGATTTTGGTAGTTAATGAGCACAGCAAGTGTCTGAGCTGGAGTCCTTGGTGGCAGTGGTTGAATGGGTAGAAGTCTGGTTTTATCATGACTTGTCCTCCACTTAGATAAGGGACTTTATTCTCTGTCCCTGTAAAAATCCTCGTGATAGGGCTGCTATTAGGAGCGTATCACTGCTAGGAAGAAGAATGAAGGAAGAATATTTTGTCATGTAAATTAATTTAGGCTGCTTGTAGCAATTTAAGTCCTAATCAGATAATGGCCAACAGAAACCCTTTTTGAAAAATTAAATGGCACATTTTGGAAATCAGTGTTGTGAGTGGCAATTCATTCACCCCATCTCCAGTGGAAGGCTGAATCACAGAATCA